>OX155897.1:51592608-51953506 GCA_944588485.1 Phosphuga atrata | reverse complement strand
GAAAATTTGGCTCTGTCGGAATTTTCTTTATTTCAATTGTCTAAAATGACCGGACTAATACGTGGCATATGTGTGCATACTATGTAGAACATGATTCTTACAAGCGCAATATCTGGGAAATAGTGGGTCTTAGAGAAAAAATCATAGGAACCATTTTTATAGAGAATTTTAAGTTCTACAACTTTGCTTTGAGGTACTTTTTCGATAAAACTTACCGTTTTCGAGAAAAATCTAAAAAACCTAAAATTTTGACCTTGGGCCCCGAATAAGGCCCTAAGCTCACATGGGACTGATGGGGACTTTTGACACTTTATTCCTTGTGGTAAACCTAAGGTCTCTACGAAGATTTGGCTCTGTCGGAATTTTCTTTATTTCAATTGTCTAAAATGACCGGACTAATACGTGGCATATGTGTGCATACTATGTAGAACATGATTCTTACAAGCGCAATATCTGGGAAATAGTGGGTCTTAGAGAAAAAATCATAGGGTCCATTTTTATAGAGAATTTTAAGATCTACAACTTTGCTCTGAGGTACTTTTTCGATAAAACTTACCGTTTTCGAGAAAAATCCAAAAACCTAAAATTTTGACCTTGGGGCCCCGAATAAGTCCCTAAGCTCACATGGGACTGATGGGGACTTTTGACACTTTATTCCTTGAGGTAAACCTAATGTCTCTACGAAGATTTGGCTCTGTCGGAATTTTCTTTATTTCAATTGTCTAAAATGACCGGACTAATACGTGGCATATGTGTGCATACTATGTAGAACATGATTCTTACAAGCGCAATATCTGGGAAATAGTGGGTCTTAGAGAAAAAATCATGGGGTCCATTTTTATAGAGAATTTTAAGATCTACAACTTTGCTCTGAGGTACTTTTTCGATAAAGCTTACCGTTTTCGAGAAAAATCCAAAAAACCTAAAATTTTGACCTTGGGCCCCGAATAAGTCCCTAAGCTCACATGGGACTGATGGGGACTTTTGACACTTTATTCCTTGTGGTAAACCTAAGGTCTCTACGAAGATTTGGCTCTGTCGGAATTTTCTTTATTTCAATTGTCTAAAATGACCGGACTAATACGTGGCATATGTGTGCATACTATGTAGAACATGATTCTTACAAGCGCAATATCTAGGAAATAGTGGGTCGTAGAGAAAAAATCACAGGAACCATTTTTATAGAGAATTTTAAGTTCTACAACTTTGCTCTGTGGTACTTTTTCGATAAAACTTACCGTTTTCGAGAAAAATCCAAAAAACCTAAAATTTTGACCTTGGGCCCCGAATAAGTCCCTAAGCTCACATGGGACTGATGGGGACTTTTGACACTTTATTCCTTGTGCTAAACCTAAGGTCTCTACTAAGATTTTCTTTATTTCAATTGTCTAAAATGACCGGACTAATACGTGGCATATGTGTGCATACTATGTAGAACATGATTCTTACAAGCGCAATATCTGGGAATTAGTGGGTCTAAGAGAAAAAATCATAGGAACCATTTTTATAGAGAATTTTAAGATCTACAACTTTGCTCTAAAGTACTTTTTCGATAAAACTTACCGTTTTCGAGAAAACTTCAAAAAACCTAAAATTTTGACCTTGGGCCCCGAATAAGTCCCTAAGCTCACATGGGACTGATGGGGACTTTTGACACTTTATTCCTTGTGGTAAACCTAAGGTCTCTACGAAGATATGGCTCTGTCGGAATTTTCTTTATTTCAATTGTCTAAAATGACCGGACTAATACGTGGCATATGTGTGCATACTATGTAGAACATGATTCTTACAAGCGCAATATCTGGGAAATAGTGGGTCTTAGAGAAAAAATCATAGGGACCATTTTTATAGAGAATTTTAATATCTACAACTTTGCTCTGAGGTACTTTTTCGATAACACTTACCGTTTTCAAGAAAAATCCAAAAAACCTAAAATTTTGACCTTGGGCCCCGAATAAGTCCCTAAGCTCACATGGGACTGATGGGGACTTTTGACACTTTATTCCTTGTGGTAAACCTAAGGTCTCTACGAAGATTTGGCTCTGTCGGAATTTTCTTTATTTCAATTGTCTAAAATGACCGGACTAATACATGGCATATGTGTGCATACTATGTAGAACATGATTCTTACAAGCGCAATATCTGGGAAATAGTTGGTCTTAGAGAAAAAATCACAAATACTATTTTTATAGAGAATTTTAAGATTTACAACTTTGCTCTGAGATACTTTTTCGATAAAACTTACCGTTTTCCAGAAAAATCCAAAAAACCTAAAATTTTTACCTTGGGCCCCGAATAAGTCCCTAAGCTCACATGGGACTGATGGGGACTTTTGACACTTTATTCCTTGTGGTAAACCACCGGACTAATACGTGGCATATGTGTGCATACTATGTAGAACATGATTCTTACAAGCGCAATATCTGGGAAATAGTGGGTCTTAGAGAAAAATCATACGGACCATTTTTATAGAGAATTTTAAGATCTACAACTTTGCTCTGAAGTACTTTTTCGATAAAACTTACCGTTTTCGAGAAAAATCCAAAAAACCTAAAATTTTGACCTTGGGCCCCGAATAAGTCCCTAAGCTCACATGGGACTGATTGGGACTTTTGACACTTTATTCCTTGTTGTAAACCTAAGGCCTCTACGAAGATTTGGCTCTGTCTGAATTTTCTTTATTTCAATTGTCTAAAATGACCGGACTATTATAGGGCCTCCGGACTGAGCTGGGATGCAATGCTGAAAAGATCTACAACTTTGCTCTGAGGTACTTTTTCGATAAAACTTACCGTTTTCGAGAAAAATCCAAAAAACCTAAAATTTTTACCTTGGGCCCCGAATAAGTCCCTAAGCTCACATGAGACTGATGGGGACTTTTGACACTTTATTCCTTGTGGTAAACCTAAGGTCTCTACGAAGATTTGGCTCTGTCGGAATTTTCTTTATTTCAATTGTCTAAAATGACCGGACTAATACGTGGCATATGTGTGCATACTATGTAGAACATGATTCTTACAAGAGCAATATCTGGGAAATAGTGGGTCTTACAGAAAAAATCATAGGAACCATTTTTATAGAGAATTTTAAGATCTACAACTTTGCTTTGATGTACTTTTTCGATAAAACTTACCGTTTTCTAGAAAAATCCAAAAAACCTAAAATTTTGACCTTGGGCCCCGAATAAGTCCCCTAAGCTCACATGGGACTGATGGGGACTTTTGACACTTTATTCCTTGTGCTAAACCTAAGGTCTCTACGAAGATTTTCTTTATTTCAATTGTCTAAAATGACCGGACTAATACGTGGCATATGTGTGCATCTATGTAGAACATGATTCTTACAAGCGCAATATCTGGGAAATAGCGGGTCTTAGAGAAAATATCATACGAATCATTTTTATAGAGAATTTTAAGATCTACAACTTTGCTCTGAAGTACTTTTTCGATAAAAGTTACCGTTTTCGAGAAAAATTAAAAAAACCTAAAATTTTTACCTTGGGCCCCGAATAAGTCGCTAAGCTCACATGGGACTGATGGGGACTTTTGACACTTTATTCCTTGTGCTAAACCTAAGGTCTCTACGAAGATTTTCTTTATTTCAATTGTCTAAAATGACCGGACTAATACGTGGCATATGTGTGCATACTATGTAGAACATGATTCTTACAAGCGCAATATCTGGGAAATAGTGGGTCTTAGAGAAAAAATCATAGGAACCATTTTTATAGAGAATTTTAAGTTCTACAACTTTGCTTTGAGGTACTTTTTCGATAAAACTTACCGTTTTCGAGAAAAATCTAAAAAACCTAAAATTTTGACCTTGGGCCCCGAATAAGGCCCTAAGCTCACATGGGACTGATAGGGACTTTTGACACTTTATTCCTTGTGGTAAACCTAAGGTCTCTACGAAGATTTGGCTCTGTCGGAATTTTTTTTATTTCAATTGTCTAAAATGACCGGACTAATACGTAGCATATGTGTGCATACTATGTAGAACATGATTCTTACAAGCGCAATATCTGGGAAATAGTGGGTCTTAGAGAAAAAATCACGGGAACCATTTTTATAGAGAATTTTAAGTTCTACAACTTTGCTCTGAGGTACTTTTTCGATAAAACTTACCGTTTTCGAGAAAAATCCAAAAAACCTAAAATTTTGACCTTGGGCCCCGAATAAGTCCCTAAGCTCACATGGGACTGATGGGGACTTTTGACACTTTATTCCTTGTGCTAAACCTAAGGTCTCTACTAAGATTTTCTTTATTTCAATTGTCTAAAATGACCGGACTAATACGTGGCATATGTGTGCATACTATGTAGAACATGATTCTTACAAGCGCAATATCTGGGAAATAGTGGGTCTTAGAGAAAAAATCATAGGGTCCATTTTTATAGAGAATTTTAAGATCTACAACTTTGCTCTGAGGTACTTTTTCGATAAAGCTTACCGTTTTCGAGAAAAATCCAAAAAACCTAAAATTTTGACCTTGGGCCCCGAATAAGTCCCTAAGCTCACATGGGACTGATGGGGACTTTTGACACTTTATTCCTTGTGGTAAACCTAAGGTCTCTACGAAGATTTGGCTCTGTCGGAATTTTCTTTATTTCAATTGTCTAAAATGACCGGACTAATACGTGGCATATGTGTGCATACTATGTAGAACATGATTCTTACAAGCGCAATATCTGGGAAATAGTGGGTCTTAGAGAAAAAATCATAGGGACCATTTTTATAGAGAATTTTAATATCTACAACTTTGCTCTGAGGTACTTTTTCGATAACACTTACCGTTTTCAAGAAAAATCCAAAAAACCTAAAATTTTGACCTTGGGCCCCGAATAAGTCCCTAAGCTCACATGGGACTGATGGGGACTTTTGACACTTTATTCCTTGTGGTAAACCTAAGGTCTCTACGAAGATTTGGCTCTGTCGGAATTTTCTTTATTTCAATTGTCTAAAATGACCGGACTAATACATGGCATATGTGTGCATACTATGTAGAACATGATTCTTACAAGCGCAATATCTGGGAAATAGTTGGTCTTAGAGAAAAAATCACAAATACTATTTTTATAGAGAATTTTAAGATTTACAACTTTGCTCTGAGATACTTTTTCGATAAAACTTACCGTTTTCCAGAAAAATCCAAAAAACCTAAAATTTTTACCTTGGGCCCCGAATAAGTCCCTAAGCTCACATGGGACTGATGGGGACTTTTGACACTTTATTCCTTGTGCTAAACCTAAGGTCTCTACGAAGATTTTCTTTATTTCAATTGTCTAAAATGACCGGACTAATACGTGGCATATGTGTGCATACTATGTAGAACATGATTCTTACAAGCGCAATATCTGGGAAATAGTGGGTCTTAGAGAAAAATTAAACGGACCATTTTTATAGAGAATTTTAAGATCTACAACTTTGCTCTGAAGTACTTTTTCGATAAAACTTACCGTTTTCGAGAAAAATCCAAAAAACCTAAAATTTTGACCTTGGGCCCCGAATAAGTCCCTAAGCTCACATGGGACTGATTGGGACTTTTGACACTTTATTCCTTGTTGTAAACCTAAGGCCTCTACGAAGATTTGGCTCTGTCTGAATTTTCTTTATTTCAATTGTCTAAAATGACCGGACTATTATAGGGCCTCCGGACTGAGCTGGGATGCAATGCTGAAAAGATCTACAACTTTGCTCTGAGGTACTTTTTCGATAAAACTTACCGTTTTCGAGAAAAATTCAAAAAACCTAAAATTTTTACCTTGGGCCCCGAATAAGTCCCTAAGCTCACATGAAACTGATGGGGACTTTTGACACTTTATTCCTTGTGGTAAACCTAAGGTCTCTACGAAGATTTGGCTCTGTCGGAATTTTCTTTATTTCAATTGTCTAAAATGACCGGACTAATACGTGGCATATGTGTGCATACTATGTAGAACATGATTCTTACAAGAGCAATATCTGGGAAATAGTGGGTCTTACAGAAAAAATCATAGGAACCATTTTTATAGAGAATTTTAAGATCTACAACTTTGCTTTGATGTACTTTTTCGATAAAACTTACCGTTTTCTAGAAAAATCCAAAAAACCTAAAATTTTGACCTTGGGCCCCGAATAAGTCCCTAAGCTCACATGGGACTGATGGGGACTTTTGACACTTTATTCCTTGTGCTAAACCTAAGGTCTCTACGAAGATTTTCTTTATTTCAATTGTCTAAAATGACCGGACTAATACGTGGCATATGTGTGCATCTATGTAGAACATGATTCTTACAAGCGCAATATCTGGGAAATAGCGGGTCTTAGAGAAAAAATCATACGAATCATTTTTATAGAGAATTTTAAGATCTACAACTTTGCTCTGAAGTACTTTTTCGATAAAAGTTACCGTTTTCGAGAAAAATTAAAAAAACCTAAAATTTTTACCTTGGGCCCCGAATAAGTCGCTAAGCTCACATGGGACTGATGGGGACTTTTGACACTTTATTCCTTGTGCTAAACCTAAGGTCTCTACGAAGATTTTCTTTATTTCAATTGTCTAAAATGACCGGACTAATACGTGGCATATGTGTGCATACTATGTAGAACATGATTCTTACAAGCGCAATATCTGGGAAATAGTGGGTCTTAGAGAAAAAATCATAGGAACCATTTTTATAGAGAATTTTAAGATCTACAACTTTGTTTTGAGGTACTTTTTCGATAAAACTTACCGTTTTCGAGAAAAATCTAAAAAACCTAAAATTTTGACCTTGGGCCCCGAATAAGGCCCTAAGCTCACATGGGACTGATAGGGACTTTTGACACTTTATTCCTTGTGGTAAACCTAAGGTCTCTACGAAGATTTGGCTCTGTCGGAATTTTTTTTATTTCAATTGTCTAAAATGACCGGACTAATACGTAGCATATGTGTGCATACTATGTAGAACATGATTCTTACAAGCGCAATATCTGGGAAATAGTGGGTCTTAGAGAAAAAATCACAGGAACCATTTTTATAGAGAATTTTAAGTTCTACAACTTTGCTCTGAGGTACTTTTTCGATAAAACTTACCGTTTTCGAGAAAAATCCAAAAAACCTAAAATTTTGACCTTGGGCCCCGAATAAGTCCCTAAGCTCACATGGGACTGATGGGGACTTTTGACACTTTATTCCTTGTGCTAAACCTAAGGTCTCTACTAAGATTTTCTTTATTTCAATTGTCTAAAATGACCGGACTAATACGTGGCATATGTGTGCATACTATGTAGAACATGATTCTTACAAGCGCAATATCTGGGAAATAGTGGGTCTTAGAGAAAAAATCATAGGGTCCATTTTTATAGAGAATTTTAAGATCTACAACTTTGCTCTGAGGTACTTTTTCGATAAAGCTTACCGTTTTCGAGAAAAATCCAAAAAACCTAAAATTTTGACCTTGGGCCCCGAATAAGTCCCTAAGCTCACATGGGACTGATAGGGACTTTTGACACTTTATTCCTTGTGGTAAACCTAAGGTCTCTACGAAGATTTGGCTCTGTCGGAATTTTTTTTATTTCAATTGTCTAAAATGACCGGACTAATACGTAGCATATGTGTGCATACTATGTAGAACATGATTCTTACAAGCGCAATATCTGGGAAATAGTGGGTCTTAGAGAAAAAATCACAGGAACCATTTTTATAGAGAATTTTAAGTTCTACAACTTTGCTCTGAGGTACTTTTTCGATAAAACTTACCGTTTTCGAGAAAAATCCAAAAAACCTAAAATTTTGACCTTGGGCCCCGAATATGTCCCTAAGCTCACATGGGACTGATGGGGACTTTTGACACTTTATTCCTTGTGCTAAACCTAAGGTCTCTACTAAGATTTTCTTTATTTCAATTGTCTAAAATGACCGGACTAATACGTGGCATATGTGTGCATACTATGTAGAACATGATTCTTACAAGCGCAATATCTGGGAAATAGTGGGTCTTAGAGAAAAAATCATAGGGTCCATTTTTATAGAGAATTTTAAGATCTACAACTTTGCTCTGAGGTACTTTTTCGATAAAGCTTACCGTTTTCGAGAAAAATCCAAAAAACCTAAAATTTTGACCTTGGGCCCCGAATAAGTCCCTAAGCTCACATGGGACTGATGGGGACTTTTGACACTTTATTCCTTGTGGTAAACCTAAGGTCTCTACGAAGATTTGGCTCTGTCGGAATTTTCTTTATTTCAATTGTCTAAAATGACCGGACTAATACGTGGCATATGTGTGCATACTATGTAGAACATGATTCTTACAAGCGCAATATCTAGGAAATAGTGGGTCGTAGAGAAAAAATCACGGGAACCATTTTTATAGAGAATTTTAAGTTCTACAACTTTGCTCTGAGGGACTTTTTCGATAAAACTTACCGTTTTCGAGAAAAATCCAAAAAACCTAAAATTTTGACCTTGGGCCCCGAATAAGTCCCTAAGCTCACATGGGACTGATGGGGACTTTTGACACTTTATTCCTTGTGGTAAACCTAAGGTCTCTACGAAGATTTGGCTCTGTCGGAATTTTCTTTATTTCAATTGTCTAAAATGACCGGACTAATACGTGGCATATGTGTGCATACTATGTAGAACATGATTCTTACAAGCGCAATATCTGGGAAATAGTGGGTCTTAGAGAAAAAATCACAGGAACCATTTTTATAGAGAATTTTAAGATCTACAACTTTGCTCTGAGGTACTTTTTCGATAAAACTTACCGTTTTCGAGAAAAATCCAAAAAACCTAAAATTTTGACCTTGGGCCCCGAATAAGTCCCTAAGCTCACATGGGACTGATGGGGACTTTTGACACTTTATTCCTTGTGCTAAACCTAAGGTCTCTACTAAGATTTTCTTTATTTCAATTGTCTAAAATGACCGGACTAATACGTGGCATATGTGTGCATACTATGTAGAACATGATTCTTACAAGCGCAATATCTGGGAAATAGTGGGTCTTAGAGAAAAAATCATGGGATCCATTTTTATAGAGAATTTTAAGATCTACAACTTTGCTCTGAGGTACTTTTTCGATAAAGCTTACCGTTTTCGAGAAAAATCCAAAAAACCTAAAATTTTGACCTTGGGCCCCGAATAAGTCCCTAAGCTCACATGGGACTGATGGGGACTTTTGACACTTTATTCCTTGTGGTAAACCTAAGGTCTCTACGAAGATTTGGCTCTGTCGGAATTTTCTTTATTTCAATTGTCTAAAATGACCGGACTAATACGTGGCATATGTGTGCATACTATGTAGAACATGATTCTTACAAGCGCAATATCTAGGAAATAGTGGGTCGTAGAGAAAAAATCACAGGAACCATTTTTATAGAGAATTTTAAGTTCTACAACTTTGCTCTGAGGTACTTTTTCGATAAAACTTACCGTTTTCGAGAAAAATCCAAAAAACCTAAAATTTTGACCTTGGGCCCCGAATAAGTCCCTAAGCTCACATGGGACTGATGGGGACTTTTGACACTTTATTCCTTGTGCTAAACCTAAGGTCTCTACTAAGATTTTCTTTATTTCAATTGTCTAAAATGACCGGACTAATACGTGGCATATGTGTGCATACTATGTAGAACATGATTCTTACAAGCCCAATATCTGGGAAATAGTGGGTCTAAGAGAAAAAATCATAGGGACCATTTTTATAGAGAATTTTAAGATCTACAACTTTGCTCTAAAGTACTTTTTCGATAAAACTTACCGTTTTCGAGAAAAATTCAAAAAACCTAAAATTTTGACCTTGGGCCCCGAATAAGTCCCTAAGCGCACATGGGACTGATGGGGACTTTTGACACTTTATTCCTTGTGGTAAACCTAAGGTCTCTACGAAGATTTGGCTCTGTCGGAATTTTCTTTATTTCAATTGTCTAAAATGACCGGACTAATACGTGGCATATGTGTGCATACTATGTAGAACATGATTCTTACAAGCGCAATATCTGGGAAATAGTGGGTCTTAGAGAAAAAATCATAGGGACCATTTTTATAGAGAATTTTAATATCTACAACTTTGCTCTGAGGTACTTTTTCGATAACACTTACCGTTTTCGAGAAAAGTCCAAAAAACCTAAAATTTTGACCTTGGGCCCCGAATAAGTCCCTAAGCTCACATGGGACTGATGGGGACTTTTGACACTTTATTCCTTGTGGTAAACCTAAGGTCTCTACGAAGATTTGGCTCTGTCGGAATTTTCTTTATTTCAATTGTCTAAAATGACCGGACTAATACGTGGCATATGTGTGCATACTATGTAGAACATGATTCTTACAAGCGCAATATCTGGGAAATAGTGGGTCTTAGAGAAAAAATCACAGGAACCATTTTTATAGAGAATTTTAAGTTCTACAACTTTGCTCTGAGGTACTTTTTCGATAAAACTTACCGTTTTCGAGAAAAATCCAAAAAACCTAAAATTTTGACCTTGGGCCCCGAATAAGTCCCTAAGCTCACATGGGACTGATGGGGACTTTTGACACTTTATTCCTTGTGCTAAACCTAAGGTCTCTACTAAGATTTTCTTTATTTAAATTGTCTAAAATGACCGGACTAATACGTGGCATATGTGTGCATACTATGTAGAACATGATTCTTACAAGCGCAATATCTGGGAAATAGTGGGTCTTAGAGAAAAAATCATGGGGTCCATTTTTATAGAGAATTTTAAGATCTACAACTTTGCTCTGAGGTACTTTTTCGATAAAGCTTACCGTTTTCGAGAAAAATCCAAAAAACCTAAAATTTTGACCTTGGGCCCCGAATAAGTCCCTAAGCTCACATGGGACTGATGGGGACTTTTGACACTTTATTCCTTGTGGTAAACCTAAGGTCTCTACGAAGATTTGGCTCTGTCGGAATTTTCTTTATTTCAATTGTCTAAAATGACCGGACTAATACGTGGCATATGTGTGCATACTATGTAGAACATGATTCTTACAAGCGCAATATCTAGGAAATAGTGGGTCGTAGAGAAAAAATCACAGGAACCATTTTTATAGAGAATTTTAAGTTCTACAACTTTGCTCTGAGGTACTTTTTCGATAAAACTTACCGTTTTCGAGAAAAATCCAAAAAACCTAAAATTTTGACCTTGGGCCCCGAATAAGTCCCTAAGCTCACATGGGACTGATGGGGACTTTTGACACTTTATTCCTTGTGCTAAACCTAAGGTCTCTACTAAGATTTTCTTTATTTCAATTGTCTAAAATGACCGGACTAATACGTGGCATATGTGTGCATACTATGTAGAACATGATTCTTACAAGCGCAATATCTGGGAAATAGTGGGTCTAAGAGAAAAAATCATAGGGACCATTTTTATAGAGAATTTTAAGATCTACAACTTTGCTCTGAAGTACTTTTTCGATAAAACTTACCGTTTTCGAGAAAAATTCAAAAAACCTAAAATTTTGACCTTGGGCCCCGAATAAGTCCCTAAGCTCACATGGGACTGATGGGGACTTTTGACACTTTATTCCTTGTGGTAAACCTAAGGTCTCTACGAAGATTTGGCTCTGTCGGAATTTTCTTTATTTCAATTGTCTAAAATGACCGGACTAATACGTGGCATATGTGTGCATACTATGTAGAACATGATTCTTACAAGCGCAATATCTGGGAAATAGTGGGTCTTAGAGAAAAAATCATAGGGACCATTTTGATAGAGAATTTTAATAACTACAACTTTGCTCTGAGGTACTTTTTCGATAACACTTACCGTTTTCGAGAAAAATCCAAAAAACCTAAAATTTTGACCTTGGGCCCCGAATAAGTCCCTAAGCTCACATGGGACTGATGGGGACTTTTGACACTTTATTCCTTGTGGTAAACCTAAGGTCTCTACGAAGATTTGGCTCTGTCGGAATTTTCTTTATTTCAATTGTCTAAAATGACCGGACTAATACGTGGCATATGTGTGCATACTATGTAGAACATGATTCTTACAAGCGCAATATCTAGGAAATAGTGGGTCGTAGAGAAAAAATCACAGGAACCATTTTTATAGAGAATTTTAAGTTCTACAACTTTGCTCTGAGGGACTTTTTCGATAAAACTTACCGTTTTCGAGAAAAATCCAAAAAACCTAAAATTTTGACCTTGGGCCACGAATAAGTCCCTAAGCTCACATGGGACTGATGGGGACTTTTGACACTTTATTCCTTGTGGTAAACCTAAGGTCTCTACGAAGATTTGGCTCTGTCGGAATTTTCTTTATTTCAATTGTCTAAAATGACCGGACTAATACGTGGCATATGTGTGCATACTATGTAGAACATGATTCTTACAAGCGCAATATCTGGGAAATAGTGGGTCTTAGAGAAAAAATCACAGGAACCATTTTTATAGAGAATTTTAAGTTCTACAACTTTGCTCTGAGGTACTTTTTCGATAAAACTTACCGTTTTCGAGAAAAATCCAAAAAACCTAAAACTTTGACCTTGGGCCCCGAATAAGTCCCTAAGCTCACATGGGACTGATGGGGACTTTTGACACTTTATTCCTTGTGCTAAACCTAAGGTCTCTACTAAGATTTTCTTTATTTCAATTGTCTAAAATGACCGGACTAATACGTGGCATATGTGTGCATACTATGTAGAACATGATTCTTACAAGCGCAATATCTGGGAAATAGTGGGTCTTAGAGAAAAAATCATGGGGTCCATTTTTATAGAGAATTTTAAGATCTACAACTTTGCTCTGAGGTACTTTTTCGATAAAGCTTACCGTTTTCGAGAAAAATCCAAAAAACCTAAAATTTTGACCTTGGGCCCCGAATAAGTCCCTAAGCTCACATGGGACTGATGGGGACTTTTGACACTTTATTCCTTGTGGTAAACCTAAGGTCTCTACGAAGATTTGGCTCTGTCGGAATTTTCTTTATTTCAATTGTCTAAAATGACCGGACTAATACGTGGCATATGTGTGCATACTATGTAGAACATGATTCTTACAAGCGCAATATCTAGGAAATAGTGGGTCGTAGAGAAAAAATCACAGGAACCATTTTTATAGAGAATTTTAAGTTCTACAACTTTGCTCTGAGGTACTTTTTCGATAAAACTTACCGTTTTCGAGAAAAATCCAAAAAACCTAAAATTTTGACCTTGGGCCCCGAATAAGTCCCTAAGCTCACATGGGACTGATGGGGACTTTTGACACTTTATTCCTTGTGCTAAACCTAAGGTCTCTACTAAGATTTACTTTATTTCAATTGTCTAAAATGACCGGACTAATACGTGGCATATGTGTGCATACTATGTAGAACATGATTCTTACAAGCGCAATATCTGGGAAATAGTGGGTCTAAGAGAAAAAATCATAGGGACCATTTTTATAGAGAATTTTAAGATCTACAACTTTGCTCTAAAGTACTTTTTCGATAAAACTTACCGTTTTCGAGAAAAATTCAAAAAACCTAAAATTTTGACCTTGGGCCCCGAATAAGTCCCTAAGCTCACATGGGACTGATGGGGACTTTTGACACTTTATTCCTTGTGGTAAACCTAAGGTCTCTACGAAGATTTGGCTCTGTCGGAATTTTCTTTATTTCAATTGTCTAAAATGACCGGACTAATACGTGGCATATGTGTGCATACTATGTAGAACATGATTCTTACAAGCGCAATATCTGGGAAATAGTGGGTCTTAAAGAAAAAATCATAGGGACCATTTTTATAGAGAATTTTAATATCTACAACTTTGCTCTGAGGTACTTTTTCGATAACACTTACCGTTTTCGAGAAAAATCCAAAAAACCTAAAATTTTGACCTTGGGCCCCGAATAAGTCCCTAAGCTCACATGGGACTGATGGGGACTTTTGACACTTTATTCCTTGTGGTAAACCTAAGGTCTCTACGAAGATTTGGCTCTGTCGGAATTTTCTTTATTTCAATTGTCTAAAATGACCGGACTAATACATGGCATATGTGTGCATACTATGTAGAACATGATTCTTACAAGCGCAATATCTGGGAAATAGTTGGTCTTAGAGAAAAAATCACAAGGACTATTTTTATAGAGAATTTTAAGATTTACAACTTTGCTCTGAGATACTTTTTCGATAAAACTTACCGTTTTCCAGAAAAATCCAAAAAACCTAAAATTGTTACCTTGGGCCCCGAATAAGTCCCTAAGCTCACATGGGACTGATGGGGACTTTTGACACTTTATTCCTTGTGCTAAACCTAAGGTCTCTACGAAGATTTTCTTTATTTCAATTGTCTAAAATGACCGGACTTATACGTGGCATATGTGTGCATACTATGTAGAACATGATTCTTACAAGCGCAATATCTGGGAAATAGTGGGTCTTAGAGAAAAAATCATAGGAACCATTTTTATAGAGAATTTTAAGTTCTACAACTTTGCTTTGAGGTACTTTTTCGATAAAACTTACCGTTTTCGAGAAAAATCTAAAAAACCTAAAATTTTGACCTTGGGCCCCGAATAAGTCCCTAAGCTCACATGGGACTGATGGGGACTTTTGACACTTTATTCCTTGTGGTAAACCTAAGGTCTCTACGAAGATTTGGCTCTGTCGGAATTTTCTTTATTTCAATTGTCTAAAATGACCGGACTAATACGTGGCATATGTGTGCATACTATGTAGAACATGATTCTTACAAGCGCAATATCTGGGAAATAGTGGGTCTTAGAGAAAAATTAAACGGACCATTTTTATAGAGAATTTTAAGATCTACAACTTTGCTCTGAAGTACTTTTTCGATAAAACTTACCGTTTTCGAGAAAAATCAAAAAAACCTAAATTTTTGACCTTGGGCCCCGAATAAGTCCCTAAGCTCACATGGGACTGATGGGGACTTTTGACACTTTATTCCTTGTGGTAAACCTAAAGTCTCTACGAAAATTTGGCTCTGTCGGAATTTTCTTTATTTCAATTGTCTAAAATGACCGGACTAATACGTGGCATATGTGTGCATACTATGTAGAACATGATTCTTACAAGCGCAATATCTGGGAAATAGTGGGTCTTAGAGAAAAAATCATAAGAACCATTTTTATAGAGAATTTTAAGTTCTACAACTTTGCTCTGAAGTACTTTTTCGATAAAACTTACCGTTTTCGAGAAAAATCCAAAAAACCTAAAATTTTGACCTTGGGCCCCGAATAAGTCCCTAAGCTCACATGGGACTGATGGGGACTTTTGACACTTTATTCCTTGTGCTAAACCTAAGGTCTCTACTAAGATTTTCTTTATTTCAATTGCCTAAAATGACCGGACTAATACGTGGCATATGTGTGCATACTATGTACAACATGATTCTTACAAGCGCAATATCTGGGAAATAGTGGGTCTTAGAGAAAAATCATAGGGACCATTTTTATAGAGAATTTTAAGATCTACAACTTTGCTCTGAGGTACTTTTTCGATAAAACACCGTTTTCGAGAAAAAATATAAAAAACCTAAAATATTGACCTTGGGCCCCGAATAAATCCCTAAGCTCACATGGGACTGATGGGGACTTTTGACACTTTATTCCTTGTGGTAAACCTAAGGTCTCTACGAAGATTTGGCTCTGTCGGAATTTTCTTTATTTCAATTGTCTAAAATGACCGGACTAATACGTGGCATATGTGTGCATACTATGTAGAACATGATTCTTACAAGCGCAATATCTGGGAAATAGTGGGTCTTAGAGAAAAAATCATAGAAACCATTTTTATAGAGAATTTTAAGATCTACAACTTTGCTTTGAGGTACTTTTTCGATAAAACTTACCGTTTTCTAGAAAAATCCAAAAAACCTAAAATTTTGACCTTGGGCCCCGAATAAGTCCCTAAGCTCACATGGGACTGATGGGGACTTTTGACACTTTATTCCTTGTGCTAAACCTAAGGTCTCTACGAAGATTTTCTTTATTTCAATTGTCTAAAATGACCGGACTAATACGTGGCATATGTGTGCATACTATGTAGAACATGATTCTTACAAGCGCAATATCTGGGAAATAGTGGGTCTTAGAGAAAAAATCAAGGACAATTTTTATAGAGAATTTTAAGATCTACAACTTTGCTCTGAAGTACTTTTTCGATAAAATTTACCGTTTTCGAGAAAAATCCAAAAAACCTAAAATTTTGACCTTGGGCCCCGAATAAGTCCCTAAGCTCACATGGGACTGATTGGGACTTTTGACACTTTATTCCTTGTTGTAAACCTAAGGCCTCTACGAAGATTTGGCTCTGTCTGAATTTTCTTTATTTCAATTGTCTAAAATGACCGGACTATTATAGGGCCTCCGGACTGAGCTGGGATGCAATGCTGAAAAGATCTACAACTTTGCTCTGAGGTACTTTTTCGATAAAACTTACCGTTTTCGAGAAAAATCCAAAAAACCTAAAATTTTTACCTTGGGCCCCGAATAAGTCCCTAAGCTCACATGGGACTGATGGGGACTTTTGACACTTTATTCCTTGTGCTAAACCTAAGGTCTCTACGAAGATTTTCTTTATTTCAATTGTCTAAAATGACCGGACTAATACGTGGCATATGTGTGCATCTATGTAGAACATGATTCTTACAAGCGCAATATCTGGGAAATAGCGGGTCTTAGAGAAAAAATCATACGAATCATTTTTATAGAGAATTTTAAGATCTACAACTTTGCTCTGAAGTACTTTTTCGATAAAAGTTACCGTTTTCGAGAAAAATTAAAAAAACCTAAAATTTTTACCTTGGGCCCCGAATAAGTCCCTAAGCTCACATGGGACTGATGGGGACTTTTGACACTTTATTCCTTGTGCTAAACCTAAGGTCTCTACGAAGATTTTCTTTATTTCAATTGTCTAAAATGACCGGACTAATACGTGGCATATGTGTGCATACTATGTAGAACATGATTCTTACAAGCGCAATATCTGGGAAATAGTGGGTCTTAGAGAAAAAATCATAGGAACCATTTTTATAGAGAATTTTAAGTTCTACAACTTTGCTTTGAGGTACTTTTTCGATAAAACTTACCGTTTTCGAGAAAAATCTAAAAAACCTAAAATTTTGACCTTGGGCCCCGAATAAGGCCCTAAGCTCACATGGGACTGATGGGGACTTTTGACACTTTATTCCTTGTGGTAAACCTAAGGTCTCTACGAAGATTTGGCTCTGTCGGAATTTTCTTTATTTCAATTGTCTAAAATGACCGGACTAATACGTGGCATATGTGTGCATACTATGTAGAACATGATTCTTACAAGCGCAATATCTGGGAAATAGTGGGTCTTAGAGAAAAAATCACAGGAACCATTACATTACACTGAAGTACTTTTTCGATAAAAGTTACCGTTTTCGAGAAAAATTAAAAAAACCTAAAATTTTTACCTTGGGCCCCGAATAAGTCCCTAAGCTCACATGGGACTGATGGGGACTTTTGACACTTTATTCCTTGTGCTAAACCTAAGGTCTCTACGAAGATTTTCTTTATTTCAATTGTCTAAAATGACCGGACTAATACGTGGCATATGTGTGCATACTATGTAGAACATGATTCTTACAAGCGCAATATCTGGGAAATAGTGGGTCTTAGAGAAAAAATCATAGGAACCATTTTTATAGAGAATTTTAAGTTCTACAACTTTGCTTTGAGGTACTTTTTCGATAAAACTTACCGTTTTCGAGAAAAATCTAAAAAACCTAAAATTTTGACCTTGGGCCCCGAATAAGGCCCTAAGCTCACATGGGACTGATGGGGACTTTTGACACTTTATTCCTTGTGGTAAACCTAAGGTCTCTACGAAGATTTGGCTCTGTCGGAATTTTCTTTATTTCAATTGTCTAAAATGACCGGACTAATACGTGGCATATGTGTGCATACTATGTAGAACATGATTCTTACAAGCGCAATATCTGGGAAATAGTGGGTCTTAGAGAAAAAATCACAGGAACCATTTTTATAGAGAATTTTAAGTTCTACAACTTTGCTCTGAGGTACTTTTTCGATAAAACTTACCGTTTTCGAGAAAAATCCAAAAAACCTAAAATTTTGACCTTGGGCCCCGAATAAGTCCCTAAGCTCACATGGGACTGATGGGGACTTTTGACACTTTATTCCTTGTGGTAAACCTAAGGTCTCTACGAAGATTTGGCTCTGTCGGAATTTTCTTTATTTCAATTGTCTAAAATGACCGGACTAATACGTGGCATATGTGTGCATACTATGTAGAACATGATTCTTACAAGCGCAATATCTGGGAAATAGTGGGTCTTAGAGAAAAAATCACAGGAACCATTTTTATAGAGAATTTTAAGATCTACAACTTTGCTCTGAGGTACTTTTTCGATAAAACTTACCGTTTTCGAGAAAAATCCAAAAAACCTAAAATTTTGACCTTGGGCCCCGAATAAGTCCCTAAGCTCACATGGGACTGATGGGGACTTTTGACACTTTATTCCTTGTGCTAAACCTAAGGTCTCTACTAAGATTTTCTTTATTTCAATTGTCTAAAATGACCGGACTAATACGTGGCATATGTGTGCATACTATGTAGAACATGATTCTTACAAGCGCAATATCTGGGAAATAGTGGGTCTTAGAGAAAAAATCATGGGGTCCATTTTTATAGAGAATTTTAAGATCTACAACTTTGCTCTGAGGTACTTTTTCGATAAAGCTTACCGTTTTCGAGAAAAATCCAAAAAACCTAAAATTTTGACCTTGGGCCCCGAATAAGTCCCTAAGCTCACATGGGACTGATGGGGACTTTTGACACTTTATTCCTTGTGGTAAACCTAAGGTCTCTACGAAGATTTGGCTCTGTCGGAATTTTCTTTATTTCAATTGTCTAAAATGACCGGACTAATACGTGGCATATGTGTGCATACTATGTAGAACATGATTCTTACAAGCGCAATATCTAGGAAATAGTGGGTCGTAGAGAAAAAATCACAGGAACCATTTTTATAGAGAATTTTAAGTTCTACAACCTTGCTCTGAGGTACTTTTTCGATAAAACTTACCGTTTTCGAGAAAAATCCAAAAAACCTAAAATTTTGACCTTGGGCCCCGAATAAGTCCCTAAGCTCACATGGGACTGATGGGGACTTTTGACACTTTATTCCTTGTGCTAAACCTAAGGTCTCTACTAAGATTTTCTTTATTTCAATTGTCTAAAATGACCGGACTAATACGTGGCATATGTGTGCATACTATGTAGAACATGATTCTTACAAGCGCAATATCTGGGAAATAGTGGGTCTAAGAGAAAAAATCATAGGGACCATTTTTATAGAGAATTTTAAGATCTACAACTTTGCTCCAAAGTACTTTTTCGATAAAACTTACCGTTTTCGAGAAAAATTCAAAAAACCTAAAATTTTGACCTTGGGCCCCGAATAAGTCCCTAAGCTCACATGGGACTGATGGGGACTTTTGACACTTTATTCCTTGTGGTAAACCTAAGGTCTCTACGAAGATTTGGCTCTGTCGGAATTTTCTTTATTTCAATTGTCTAAAATGACCGGACTAATACGTGGCATATGTGTGCATACTATGTAGAACATGATTCTTACAAGCGCAATATCTGGGAAATAGTGGGTCTAAGAGAAAAAATCATAGGGACCATTTTTATAGAGAATTTTAAGATCTACAACTTTGCTCTAAAGTACTTTTTCGATAAAACTTACCGTTTTCGAGAAAAATTCAAAAAACCTAAAATTTTGACCTTGGGCCCCGAATAAGTCCCTAAGCTCACATGGGACTGATGGGGACTTTTGACACTTTATTCCTTGTGGTAAACCTAAGGTCTCTACGAAGATTTGGCTCTGTCGGAATTTTCTTTATTTCAATTGTCTAAAATGACCGGACTAATACGTGGCATATGTGTGCATACTATGTAGAACATGATTCTTACAAGCGCAATATCTGGGAAATAGTGGGTCTTAGAGAAAAAATCATAGGGACCATTTTTATAGAGAATTTTAATATCTACAACTTTGCTCTGAGGTACTTTTTCGATAACACTTACCGTTTTCGAGAAAAATCCAAAAAACCTAAAATTTTGACCTTGGGCCCCGAATAAGTCCCTAAGCTCACATGGGACTGATGGGGACTTTTGACACTTTATTCCTTGTGGTAAACCTAAGGTCTCTACGAAGATTTGGCTCTGTCGGAATTTTCTTTATTTCAATTGTCTAAAATGACCGGACTAATACATGGCATATGTGTGCATACTATGTAGAACATGATTCTTACAAGCGCAATATCTGGGAAATAGTTGGTCTTAGAGAAAAAATCACAAGGACTATTTTTATAGAGAATTTTAAGATTTACAACTTTGCTCTGAGATACTTTTTCGATAAAACTTACCGTTTTCCAGAAAAATCCAAAAAACCTAAAATTGTTACCTTGGGCCCCGAATAAGTCCCTAAGCTCACATGGGACTGATGGGGACTTTTGACACTTTATTCCTTGTGCTAAACCTAAGGTCTCTACGAAGATTTTCTTTATTTCAATTGTCTAAAATGACCGGACTAATACGTGGCATATGTGTGCATACTATGTAGAACATGATTCTTACAAGCGCAATATCTGGGAAATAGTGGGTCTTAGAGAAAAATTAAACGGACCATTTTTATAGAGAATTTTAAGATCTACAACTTTGCTCTGAAGTACTTTTTCGATAAAACTTACCGTTTTCGAGAAAAATCAAAAAAACCTAAATTTTTGACCTTGGGCCCCGAATAAGTCCCTAAGCTCACATGGGACTGATGGGGACTTTTGACACTTTATTCCTTGTGGTAAACCTAAAGTCTCTACGAAAATTTGGCTCTGTCGGAATTTTCTTTATTTCAATTGTCTAAAATGACCTGACTAATACGTGGCATATGTGTGCATACTATGTAGAACATGATTCTTACAAGCGCAATATCTGGGAAATAGTGGGTCTTAGAGAAAAAATCATAAGAACCATTTTTATAGAGAATTTTATGTTCTACAACTTTGCTCTGAAGTACTTTTTCGATAAAACTTACCGTTTTCGAGAAAAATCCAAAAAACCTAAAATTTTGACCTTGGGCCCCGAATAAGTCCCTAAGCTCACATGGGACTGATGGGGACTTTTGACACTTTATTCCTTGTGCTAAACCTAAGGTCTCTACTAAGATTTTCTTTATTTCAATTGCCTAAAATGACCGGACTAATACGTGGCATATGTGTGCATACTATGTACAACATGATTCTTACAAGCGCAATATCTGGGAAATAGTGGGTCTTAGAGAAAAATCATAGAGACCATTTTTATAGAGAATTTTAAGATCTACAACTTTGCTCTGAGGTACTTTTTCGATAAAACACCGTTTTCGAGAAAAAATATAAAAAACCTAAAATATTGACCTTGGGCCCCGAATAAATCCCTAAGCTCACATGGGACTGATGGGGACTTTTGACACTTTATTCCTTGTGGTAAACCTAAGGTCTCTACGAAGATTTGGCTCTGTCGGAATTTTCTTTATTTCAATTGTCTAAAATGACCGGACTAATACGTGGCATATGTGTGCATACTATGTAGAACATGATTCTTACAAGCGCAATATCTGGGAAATAGTGGGTCTTAGAGAAAAAATCATAGAAACCATTTTTATAGAGAATTTTAAGATCTACAACTTTGCTTTGAGGTACTTTTTCGATAAAACTTACCGTTTTCGAGAAAAATCCAAAAAACCTAAAATTTTGACCTTGGGCCCCGAATAAGTCCCTAAGCTCACATGGGACTGATGGGGACTTTTGACACTTTATTCCTTGTGCTAAACTTAAGGTCTCTACGAAGATTTTCTTTATTTCAATTGTCTAAAATGACCGGACTAATACGTGGCATATGTGTGCATACTATGTAGAACATGATTCTTACAAGCGCAATATCTGGGAAATAGTGGGTCTTAGAGAAAAAATCAAGGACAATTTTTATAGAGAATTTTAAGATCTACAACTTTGCTCTGAAGTACTTTTTCGATAAAATTTACCGTTTTCGAGAAAAATCCAAAAAACCTCAAATTTTGACCTTGGGCCCCGAATAAGTCCCTAAGCTCACATGGGACTGATTGGGACTTTGACACTTTATTCCTTGTTGTAAACCTAAGGCCTCTACGAAGATTTGGCTCTGTCTGAATTTTCTTTATTTCAATTGTCTAAAATGACCGGACTATTATAGGGCCTCCGGACTGAGCTGGGATGCAATGCTGAAAAGATCTACAACTTTGCTCTGAGGTACTTTTTCGATAAAACTTACCGTTTTCGAGAAAAATCCAAAAAACCTAAAATTTTTACCTTGGGCCCCGAATAAGTCCCTAAGCTCACATGGGACTGATGGGGACTTTTGACACTTTATTCCTTGTGCTAAACCTAAGGTCTCTACGAAGATTTTCTTTATTTCAATTGTCTAAAATGACCGGACTAATACGTGGCATATGTGTGCATCTATGTAGAACATGATTCTTACAAGCGCAATATCTGGGAAATAGCGGGTCTTAGAGAAAAAATCATACGAATCATTTTTATAGAGAATTTTAAGATCTACAACTTTGCTCTGAAGTACTTTTTCGATAAAAGTTACCGTTTTCGAGAAAAATTAAAAAAACCTAAAATTTTTACCTTGGGCCCCGAATAAGTCCCTAAGCTCACATGGGACCGATGGGGACTTTTGACACTTTATTCCTTGTGCTAAACCTAAGGTCTCTACGAAGATTTTCTTTATTTCAATTGTCTAAAATGACCGGACTAATACGTGGCATATGTGTGCATACTATGTAGAACATGATTCTTACAAGCGCAATATCTGGGAAATAGTGGGTCTTAGAGAAAAAATCATAGGAACCATTTTTATAGAGAATTTTAAGTTCTACAACTTTGCTTTGAGGTACTTTTTCGATAAAACTTACCGTTTTCGAGAAAAATCTAAAAAACCTAAAATTTTGACCTTGGGCCCCGAATAAGGCCCTAAGCTCACATGGGACTGATGGGGACTTTTGACACTTTATTCCTTGTGGTAAACCTAAGGTCTCTACGAAGATTTGGCTCTGTCGGAATTTTCTTTATTTCAATTGTCTAAAATGACCGGACTAATACGTGGCATATGTGTGCATACTATGTAGAACACGATTCTTACAAGCGCAATATCTGGGAAATAGTGGGTCTTAGAGAAAAAATCACAGGAACCATTTTTATAGAGAATTTTAAGTTCTACAACTTTGCTCTGAGGTACTTTTTCGATAAAACTTACCGTTTTCGAGAAAAATCCAAAAAACCTAAAATTTTGACCTTGGGCCCCGAATAAGTCCCTAAGCTCACATGGGACTGATGGGGACTTTTGACACTTTATTCCTTGTGCTAAACCTAAGGTCTCTACTAAGATTTTCTTTATTTCAATTGTCTAAAATGACCGGACTAATACGTGGCATATGTGTGCATACTATGTAGAACATGATTCTTACAAGCGCAATATCTGGGAAATAGTGGGTCTAAGAGAAAAAATCATAGGGACCATTTTTATAGAGAATTTTAAGATCTACAACTTTGCTCTAAAGTACTTTTTCGATAAAACTTACCGTTTTCGAGAAAAATTCAAAAAACCTAAAATTTTGACCTTGGGCCCCGAATAAGTCCCTAAGCTCACATGGGACTGATGGGGACTTTTGACACTTTATTCCTTGTGGTAAACCTAAGGTCTCTACGAAGATTTGGCTCTGTCGGAATTTTCTTTATTTCAATTGTCTAAAATGACCGGACTAATACGTGGCATATGTGTGCATACTATGTAGAACATGATTCTTACAAGCGCAATATCTGGGAAATAGTGGGTCTTAGAGAAAAAATCATAGGGACCATTTTTATAGAGAATTTTAATATCTACAACTTTGCTCTGAGGTACTTTTTCGATAACACTTACCGTTTTCGAGAAAAATCCAAAAAACCTAAAATTTTGACCTTGGGCCCCGAATAAGTCCCTAAGCTCACATGGGACTGATGGGGACTTTTGACACTTTATTCCTTGTGGTAAACCTAAGGTCTCTACGAAGATTTGGCTCTGTCGGAATTTTCTTTATTTCAATTGTCTAAAATGACCGGACTAATACATGGCATATGTGTGCATACTATGTAGAACATGATTCTTACAAGCGCAATATCTGGGAAATAGTTGGTCTTAGAGAAAAAATCACAAGGACTATTTTTATAGAGAATTTTAAGATTTACAACTTTGCTCTGAGATACTTTTTCGATAAAACTTACCGTTTTCCAGAAAAATCCAAAAAACCTAAAATTGTTACCTTGGGCCCCGAATAAGTCCCTAAGCTCACATGGGACTGATGGGGACTTTTGACACTTTATTCCTTGTCTAAAATGACCGGACTAATACGTGGCGTATGTGTGCATACTATGTAGAACATGATTCTTACAAGCGCAATATCTGGGAAATAGTGGGTCTTAGAGAAAAATTAAACGGACCATTTTTATAGAGAATTTTAAGATCTACAACTTTGCTCTGAAGTACTTTTTCGATAAAACTTACCGTTTTCGAGAAAAATCAAAAAAACCTAAATTTTTGACCTTGGGCCCCGAATAAGTCCCTAAGCTCACATGGGACTGATGGGGACTTTTGACACTTTATTCCTTGTGGTAAACCTAAAGTCTCTACGAAAATTTGGCTCTGTCGGAATTTTCTTTATTTCAATTGTCTAAAATGACCTGACTAATACGTGACATATGTGTGCATACTATGTAGAACATGATTCTTACAAGCGCAATATCTGGGAAATAGTGGGTCTTAGAGAAAAAATCATAAGAACCATTTTTATAGAGAATTTTAAGTTCTACAACTTTGCTCTGAAGTACTTTTTCGATAAAACTTACCGTTTTCGAGAAAAATCCAAAAAACCTAAAATTTTGACCTTGGGCCCCGAATAAGTCCCTAAGCTCACATGGGACTGATGGGGACTTTTGACACTTTATTCCTTGTGCTAAACCTAAGGTCTCTACTAAGATTTTCTTTATTTCAATTGCCTAAAATGACCGGACTAATACGTGGCATATGTGTGCATACTATGTAGAACATGATTCTTACAAGCGCAATATCTGGGAAATAGTGGGTCTTAGAGAAAAATCATAGAGACCATTTTTATAGAGAATTTTAAGATCTACAACTTTGCTCTGAGGTACTTTTTCGATAAAACACCGTTTTCGAGAAAAAATATAAAAAACCTAAAATATTGACCTTGGGCCCCGAATAAATCCCTAAGCTCACATGGGACTGATGGGGACTTTTGACACTTTATTCCTTGTGGTAAACCTAAGGTCTCTACGAAGATTTGGCTCTGTCGGAATTTTCTTTATTTCAATTGTCTAAAATGACCGGACTAATACGTGGCATATGTGTGCATACTATGTAGAACATGATTCTTACAAGCGCAATATCTGGGAAATAGTGGGTCTTAGAGAAAAAATCATAGAAACCATTTTTATAGAGAATTTTAAGATCTACAACTTTGCTTTGAGGTACTTTTTCGATAAAACTTACCGTTTTCTAGAAAAATCCAAAAAACCTAAAATTTTGACCTTGGGCCCCGAATAAGTCCCTAAGCTCACATGGGACTGATGGGGACTTTTGACACTTTATTCCTTGTGCTAAACTTAAGGTCTCTACGAAGATTTTCTTTATTTCAATTGTCTAAAATGACCGGACTAATACGTGGCATATGTGTGCATACTATGTAGAACATGATTCTTACAAGCGCAATATCTGGGAAATAGTGGGTCTTAGAGAAAAAATCAAGGACCATTTTTATAGAGAATTTTAAGATCTACAACTTTGCTCTGAAGTACTTTTTCGATAAAATTTACCGTTTTCGAGAAAAATCCAAAAAACCTCAAATTTTGACCTTGGGCCCCGAATAAGTCCCTAAGCTCACATGGGACTGATTGGGACTTTGACACTTTATTCCTTGTTGTAAACCTAAGGCCTCTACGAAGATTTGGCTCTGTCTGAATTTTCTTTATTTCAATTGTCTAAAATGACCGGACTATTATAGGGCCTCCGGACTGAGCTGGGATGCAATGCTGAAAAGATCTACAACTTTGCTCTGAGGTACTTTTTCGATAAAACTTACCGTTTTCGAGAAAAATCCAAAAAACCTAAAATTTTTACCTTGGGCCCCGAATAAGTCCCTAAGCTCACATGGGACTGATGGGGACTTTTGACACTTTATTCCTTGTGCTAAACCTAAGGTCTCTACGAAGATTTTCTTTATTTCAATTGTCTAAAATGACCGGACTAATACGTGGCATATGTGTGCATCTATGTAGAACATGATTCTTACAAGCGCAATATCTGGGAAATAGCGGGTCTTAGAGAAAAAATCATACGAATCATTTTTATAGAGAATTTTAAGATCTACAACTTTGCTCTGAAGTACTTTTTCGATAAAAGTTACCGTTTTCGAGAAAAATTAAAAAAACCTAAAATTTTTACCTTGGGCCCCGAATAAGTCCCTAAGCTCACATGGGACCGATGGGGACTTTTGACACTTTATTCCTTGTGCTAAACCTAAGGTCTCTACGAAGATTTTCTTTATTTCAATTGTCTAAAATGACCGGACTAATACGTGGCATATGTGTGCATACTACGTAGAACATGATTCTTACAAGCGCAATATCTGGGAAATAGTGGGTCTTAGAGAAAAAATCATAGGAACCATTTTTATAGAGAATTTTAAGTTCTACAACTTTGCTTTGAGGTACTTTTTCGATAAAACTTACCGTTTTCGAGAAAAATCTAAAAAACCTAAAATTTTGACCTTGGGCCCCGAATAAGGCCCTAAGCTCACATGGGACTGATGGGGACTTTTGACACTTTATTCCTTGTGGTAAACCTAAGGTCTCTACGAAGATTTGGCTCTGTCGGAATTTTCTTTATTTCAATTGTCTAAAATGACCGGACTAATACGTGGCATATGTGTGCATACTATGTAGAACACGATTCTTACAAGCGCAATATCTGGGAAATAGTGGGTCTTAGAGAAAAAATCACAGGAACCATTTTTATAGAGAATTTTAAGTTCTACAACTTTGCTCTGAGGTACTTTTTCGATAAAACTTACCGTTTTCGAGAAAAATCCAAAAAACCTAAAATTTTGACCTTGGGCCCCGAATAAGTCCCTAAGCTCACATGGGACTGATGGGGACTTTTGACACTTTATTCCTTGTGCTAAACCTAAGGTCTCTACTAAGATTTTCTTTATTTCAATTGTCTAAAATGACCGGACTAATACGTGGCATATGTGTGCATACTATGTAGAACATGATTCTTACAAGTGCAATATCTGGGAAATAGTGGGTCTTAGAGAAAAAATCATAGGGTCCATTTTTATAGAGAATTTTAAGATCTACAACTTTGCTCTGAGGTACTTTTTCGATAAAACTTACCGTTTTCGAGAAAAATCCAGAAAACCTAAAATTTTGACCTTGGGCCCCGAATAAGTCCCTAAGCTCACATGGGACTGATGGGGACTTTTGACACTTTATTCCTTGTGCTAAACCTAAGGTCTCTACTAAGATTTTCTTTATTTCAATTGTCTAAAATGACCGGACTAATACGTGGCATATGTGTGCATACTATGTAGAACATGATTCTTACAAGCGCAATATCTGGGAAATAGTGGGTCTTAGAGAAAAATCATAGGGACCATTTTTATAGAGAATTTTAAGATCTACAACTTTGCTCTAAAGTACTTTTTCGATAAAACTTACCGTTTTCGAGAAAAATCCAAAAAACCTAAAATTTTGACCTTGGGCCCCGAATAAGTCCCTAAGCTCACATGGGACTGATGGGGACTTTTGACACTTTATTCCTTGTGGTAAACCTAAGGTCTCTACGAAGATTTGGCTCTGTCGGAATTTTCTTTATTTCAATTGTCTAAAATGACCGGACTAATACGTGGCATATGTGTGCATACTATGTAGAACATGATTCTTACAAGCGCAATATCTGGGAAATAGTGGGTCTTAGAGAAAAATTATACGGACCATTTTTATAGAGAATTTTAAGATCTACAACTTTGCTCTGAAGTACTTTTTCGATAAAACTTACCGTTTTCGAGAAAAATCAAAAAAACCTAAATTTTTGAACTTGGGCCCCGAATAAGTCCCTAAGCTCACATGGGACTGATGGGGACTTTTGACACTTTATTCCTTGTGGTAAACCTAAGGTCTCTACGAAGATTTGGCTCTGTCGGAATTTTCTTTATTTCAATTGTCTAAAATGACCGGACTAATACGTGGCATATGTGTGCATACTATGTAGAACATGATTCTTACAAGCGCAATATCTGGGCAATAGTGGGTCTTAGAGAAAAAATCATAGGGACCATTTTTATAGAAAATTTTAAGATCTACAACTTTGCTCTGAGGTACTTTTTCGATAAAACTTACCGTTTTCGAGAAAAATCCAAAAAAAAAAAATTTGACCTTGGGCCCCGAATAAGTCCCTAAGCTCACATGGGACTGATGGGGACTGTTGACACTTTATTCCTTGTGGTAAACCTAAGGTCTCTACGAAAAGTTGGCTCTGTCGGAATTTTTTTTATTTCAATTGTCTAAAATGACCGGACTAATACGTGGCATATGTGTGCATACTATGTAGAACATGATTCTTACAAGCGCAATATCTGGGAAATAGTGGGTCTTAGAGAAAAAATCATAGGAACCATTTTTATAGAGAATTTTAAGATCTACAACTTTGCTCTGAGGTACTTTTCCGATAAAACTTACCGTTTTCGAGAAAAATCCAAAAAACCTAAAATTTTGACCTTGGGCCCCGAATAAGTCCCTAAGCTCACATGGGACTGATGGGGACTTTTGACACTTTATTCCTTGTGCTAAACCTAAGGTCTCTACGAAGATTTTCTTTATTTCAATTGTCTAGAATGACCGGACTAATACGTGGCATATGTGTGCATACTATGTAGAACATGATTCTTACAAGCGCAATATCTGGGAAATAGTGGATCTTAGAGAAAAAATCATACGGACCATTTTTATAGAAAATTTTAAGATCTACAACTTTGCTTTTGAAGTACTTTTTCGATAAAACTTACCGTTTTCGAGAAAAATCCAAAAAACCTAAAATTTTGACCTTGGGCCCCGAATAAGTCCCTAAACTCACATGGGACTGATGGGGACTTTTGACACTTTATTCCTTGTGGTAAATCTAAGGTCTCTACGAAGATTTGGCTCTGTCAGAATTTTCTTTATTTCAATTGTCTAAAATGACCGGACTAATACAAGGCATATGTGTGCATACTATGTAGAACATGATTCTTACAAGCGCAATATCTGGGAAATAGTGGGTCTTAGAGAAAAAATCACAGGGACTATTTTTATAGAGAATTTTAAGATTTACAACTTTGCTCTAAAATACTTTTTCGATAAAACTTACCGTTTTCGAGAAAAAGCAAAAAACCTAAAATTTTTACCTTGGGCCCCGAATAAGTCCCTAAGCTCACATGGGACTGATGGGGACTTTTGACACTTTATTCCTTGTGCTAAACCTAAGGTCTCTACGAAGATTTTCTTTATTTCAATTGTCTAAAATGACCGGACTAATACGTGGCATATGTGTGCATACTATGTAGAACATGATTCTTACAAGCGCAATATCTGGGAAATAGTGGGTCTTAGAGAAAAATTAAACGGACCATTTTTATAGAGAATTTTAAGATATACAACTTTGCTCTGAAGTACTTTTTCGATAAAACTTACCGTTTTCGAGAAAAATCCAAAAAACCTAAATTTTTGACCTTGGGCCCCGAATAAGTCCCTAAGCTCACATGGGACTGATGGGGACTTTTGACACGTTATTCCTTGTGGTAAACCTAAGGTCTCTACGAAGATTTGGCTCTGTCGGAATTTTCTTTATTTCAAATGTCTAAAATGACCGGACTAATACGTGGCATATGTGTGCATACTATGTAGAACATGATTCTTACAAGCGCAATATCTGGGAAATAGTGGGTCTTAGAGAAAAAATCATAGGGACCAGTTTTATAGAGAATTTTAATATCTACAACTTTGCTCTGAGGTACTTTTTCGATAAAACTTACCGTTTTCGAGAAAAATCCAAAAAACCTAAAATTTTGAACTTGAGCCCCGAATAAGTCCCTAAGGTCACATGGGACTGATGGGGACTTTTGACACTTTATTCCTTGTGGTAAACCTAAAGTCTCTACGAAGATTTGGCTCTGTCGGAATTTTCTTTATTTCAATTGTCTAAAATGACCGGACTAATACGTGGCATATGTGTGCATACTATGTAGAACATGATTCTTACAAGCGCAATATCTGGGAAATAGTGGGTCTTAGAGAAAAAAATCATAGGGACCATTTTTATAGAAAATTTTAAGATCTACAACTTTGCTCTGAGGTACTTTTTCGATAAAACTTACCGTTTCCGAGAAAAATCCAAAAAAAAAAATTTGACCTTGGGCCCCGAATAAGTCCCTAAGCTCACATGGGACTGATGGGGACTGTTGACACTTTATTCCTTATGGTAAACCTAAGGTCTCTACGAAAATTTGGCTCTGTCGGAATTTTTTTTATTTCAATTGTCTAAAATGACCGGACTAATACGTGGCATATGTGTGCATACTATGTAGAACATGATTCTTACAAGCGCAATAGCTGGGAAATAGTGGGTCTTAGAGAAAAAATCATAGGAACCATTTTTATAGAGAATTTTAAGATCTACAACTTTGCTCTGAGGTACTTTTTCGATAAAACTTACCGTTTTCGAGAAAAATCCAAAAAACCTAAAATTTTGACCTTGGGCCCCGAATAAGTCCCTAAGCTCACATGGGACTGATGGGGACTTTTGACACTTTATTCCTTGTGGTAAACCTAAGGTCTCTACGAAGATTTGGCTCTGTCGGAATTTTCTTTATTTCAATTGTCTAAAATGACCTGACTTATACGTGGCATATGTGTGCATACTATGTAGAACATGATTCTTACAAGCGCAATATCTGGGAAATAGTGGGTCTTAGAGAAAAAATCATTGGGACCATTTTTATAGAGAATTTTAATATCTACAACTTTGCTCTGAGGTACTTTTTCGATAACACTTACCGTTTTCGAGAAAAATCCAAAAAACCTAAAATTTTGACCTTGGGCCCCGAATAAGTCCCTAAGCTCACATGGGACTGATGGGGACTTTTGACACTTTATTCCTTGTGGTAAACCTAAGGTCTCTACGAAGATTTGGCTCTGTCGGAATTTTCTTTATTTCAATTGTTTAAATGACCGGACTAATACATGGCATATGTGTGCATACTATGTAGAACATGATTCTTACAAGCGCAATATCTGGGAAATAGTGGGTCTTAGAGAAAAAATCACAGGGACTATTTTTATAGAGAATTTTAAGATTTACAACTTTGCTCTGAGATACTTTTTCGATAAAACTTACCGTTTTCGAGAAAAAGCAAAAAACCTAAAATTTTTACCTTGGGCCCCGAATAAGTCCCTAAGCTCACATGGGACTGATGGGGACTTTTGACACTTTATTCCTTGTGCTAAACCTAAGGTCTCTACGAAGATTTTCTTTATTTCAATTGTCTAAAATGACCGGACTAATACGTGGCATATGTGTGCATACTATGTAGAACATGATTCTTCCAAGCGCAATATCTGGGAAATAGTGGGTCTTAGAGAAAAATTATACGGACCATTTTTATAGAGAATTTTAAGATCTACAACTTTGCTCTGAAGTACTTTTTCGATAAAACTTACCGTTTTCGAGAAAAATCCAAAAAACCTAAATTTTTGAACTTGGGCCCCGAATAAGTCCCTAAGCTCACATGGGACTGATGGGGACTTTTGACACGTTATTCCTTGTGGTAAACCTAAGGTCTCAACGAAGATTTGGCTCTGTCGGAATTTTCTTTATTTCAAATGTCTAAAATGACCGGACTAATACGTGGCATATGTGTGCATACTATGTAGAACATGATTTTTACAAGCGCAATATCTGGGAAATAGTGGGTCTTAGAGAAAAAATCATAGGGACCAGTTTTATAGAGAATTTTAATATCTACAACTTTGCTCTGAGGTACTTTTTCGATAAAACTTACCGTTTTCGAGAAAAATCCAAAAAACCTAAAATTTTGAACTTGAGCCCCGAATAAGTCCCTAAGGTCACATGGGACTGATGGGGACTTTTGACACTTTATTCCTTGTGGTAAAACTAAAGTCTCTACGAAGATTTGGCTCTGTCGGAATTTTCTTTATTTCAATTGTCTAAAATGACCGGACTAATACGTGGCATATGTGTGCATACTATGTAGAACATGATTCTTACAAGCGCAATATCTGGGAAATAGTGGGTCTTAGAGAAAAAATCATAGGGACCATTTTTATAGAAAATTTTAAGATCTACAACTTTGCTCTGAGGTACTTTTTCGATAAAACTTACCGTTTTCGAGAAAAATAAAAAAAAAAAAATTGACCTTGGGCCCCGAATAAGTCCCTAAGCTCACATGGGACTGATGGGGACTGTTGACACTTTATTCCTTGTGGTAAACCTAAGGTCTCTACGAAAATTTGGCTCTGTCGGAATTTTTTTTATTTCAATTGTCTAAAATGACCGGACTAATACGTGGCATATGTGTGCATACTATGTAGAACATGATTCTTACAAGCGCAATAGCTGGGAAATAGTGGGTCTTAGAGAAAAAATCATAGGAACCATTTTTATAGAGAATTATAAGATCTACAACTTTGCTCTGAGGTACTTTTTCGATAAAACTTACCGTTTTCGAGAAAAATCCAAAAAACCTAAAATTTTGACCTTGGGCCCCGAATAAGTCCCTAAGCTCACATGGGACTGATGGGGACTTTCGACACTTTATTCCTTGTGGTAAACCTAAGGTCTTTACGAAGATTTGGCTCTGTCGGAATTTTCTTTATTTCAATTGTCTAAAATGACCGGACTAATACGTGGCATATGTGTGCATACTATGTAGAACATGATTCTTACAAGCGCAATATCTGGGAAATAGTGGGTCTTAGAGAAAAAATCATAGGGACCATTTTTATAGAAAATTTTAAGATCTACAACTTTGCTCTGAGGTACTTTTTCGATGAAACTTACCGTTTTCGAGAAAAATCAAAAAAACCTAAAATTTTGACCTTGGGCCCTGAATAAGTCCCTAAGCTCACATGGGACTGATAGGGACTTGTGACACTTTATTCCTTGTGCTAAACCTATGGTCTCTACGAAGATTTTCTTTATTTCAATTGTCTAAAATGACCGGACTAATACGTGGCATATGTGTGCATACTATGTAGAACATGATTCTTACAGGCGCAATATCTGGGAAATAGTGGATCTTAGAGAAATAATCATACGGACCATTTTTATAGAGAATTTTAAGATCTACAACTTTGCTCTGAAGCACTTTTTCGATAAAACTTACCGTTTTCGAGAAAAATCCAAAAAACCTAAAATTTTGACCTTGGGCCCCGAATAAGTCCCTAAGCTCACATGGGACTGATTAGGCCTTTTGACACTTTATTCCTTGTGGTAAACCTAAGGTCTCTACGAAGATTTGACTCTGTCGGAATTTTCTTTATTTCAATTGTCTAAAATGACCGGACTATTATACGGCCTCCGGACTGAGCTGGGATGCAATGCTGAAAAGATCTACAACCTTGCTCTGAGGTACTTTTTCGATAAAACTTACCGTTTTCGAGAAAAATCCAAAAAACCTAAATTTTTGACCTTGGGCCCCGAATAAGTCCCTAAGCTCACATGGGACTGATGGGGACTTTTGACACTTTATTCCTTGTGGTAAACCTAAGGTCTCTACGAAGATTTGGCTCTGTCGGAATTTTCTTTATTTCAATTGTCTAAAATGACCGGACTAATACATGGCATATGTGTGCATACTATGTAGAACATGATTCTTACAAGAGCAATATCTGGGAAATAGTGGCTCTTAGAGAAAAAATCATAGGAACCATTTTTATAGAGAATTTTAAGATCTACAACTTTGCTTCGAGGTACTTTTTCGATAAAACTTACCGTTTTCTAGAAAAATCCAAAAAACCTAAAATTTTGACCTTGGGCCCCGAATAAGTCCCTAAGCTCACATGGGACTGATGGGGACTTTTGACACTTTATTCCTTGTGCTAAACCTAAGGTCTCTACGGAGATTTTCTTTGTTTCAATTGTCTAAAATGACCGGACTAATACGTGGCATATGTGTGCATACTATGTAGAACATGATTCTTACAAGCGCAATAGCTGGGAAATAGTGGGTCTTAGAGAAAAAATCATAGGAACCATTTTTATAGAGAATTTTAAGATCTACAACTTTGCTCTGAGGTACTTTTTCGATAAAACTTACCGTTTTCGAGAAAAATCCAAAAAACCTAAAATTTTGACCTTGGGCCCCGAATAAGTCCCTAAGCTCACATGGGACTGATGGGGACTTTTGACACTTTATTCCTTGTGGTAAACCTAAGGTCTCTACGAAGATTTGGCTCTGTCGGAATTTTCTTTATTTCAATTGTCAAAAATGACCGGACTAATACGTGGCATATGTGTGCATACTATGTAGAACATGATTCTTACAAGCGCAATATCTGGGAAATAGTGGGTCTTAGAGAAAAAATCATAGGGACCATTTTTATAGAAAATTTTAAGATCTACAACTTTGCTCTGAGGTACTTTTTCGATGAAACTTACCGTTTTCGATAAAAATCAAAAAAACCTAAAATTTTGACCTTGGGCCCTGAATAAGTCCCTAAGCTCACATGGGACTGATAGGGACTTGTGACACTTTATTCCTTGTGCTAAACCTAAGGTCTCTACTAAGATTTTCTTTATTTCAATTGTCTAAAATGACCGGACTAATACGTGGCATATGTGTGCATACTATGTAGAACATGATTCTTACAAGCGCAATATCTGGGAAATAGTGGGTCTTAGAGAAAAAATCATAGGGACCATTTTTATAGAAAATTTTAAGATCTACAACTTTGCTCTGAAGCACTTTTTCGATAAAACTTACCGTTTTCGAGAAAAATCCAAAAAACCTAAAATTTTGACCTTGGGCCCCGAATAAGTCCCTAAGCTCACATGGGACTGATGGGGCCTTTTGACACTTTATTCCTTGTGGTAAACCTAAGGTCTCTACGAAGATTTGACTCTGTCGGAATTTTCTTTATTTCAATTGTCTAAAATGACCGGACTATTATACGGCCTCCGGACTGAGCTGGGATGCAATGCTGAAAAGATCTACAACCTTGCTCTGAGGTACTTTTTCGATAAAACTTACCGTTTTCGAGAAAAATCCAAAAAACCTAAATTTTTGACCTTGGGCCCCGAATAAGTCCCTAAGCTCACATGGGACTGATGGGGACTTTTGACACTTTATTCCTTGTGGTAAACCTAAGGTCTCTACGAAGATTTGGCTCTGTCGAAATTTTCTTTATTTCAATTGTCTAAAATGACCGGACTAATACATGGCATATGTGTGCATACTATGTAGAACATGATTCTTACAAGAGCAATATCTGGGAAATAGTGGGTCTTAGAGAAAAAATCATAGGAACCATTTTTATAGAGAATTTTAAGATCTACAACTTTGCTTCGAGGTACTTTTTCGATAAAACTTACCGTTTTCTAGAAAAATCCAAAAAACCTAAAATTTTGACCTTGGGCCCCGAATAAGTCCCTAAGCTCACATGGGACTGATGGGGACTTTTGACACTTTATTCCTTGTGCTAAACCTAAGGTCTCTACGAAGATTTTCTTTGTTTCAATTGTCTAAAATGACCGGACTAATACGTGGCATATGTGTGCATACTATGTAGAACATGATTCTTACAAGCGCAATATCTGGGAAATAGTGGGTCTTAGAGAAAAAATCATAGGGACCATTTTTATAGAAAATTTTAAGATCTACAACTTTGCTCTGAGGTACTTTTTCGATAAAACTTACCGTTTTCGAGAAAAATAAAAAAATAAAATTTGACCTTGGGCCCCGAATAAGTCCCTAAGCTCACATGGGACTGATGGGGACTGTTGACACTTTATTCCTTGTGGTAAACCTAAGGTCTCTACGAAAATTTGGCTCTGTCGAAATTTTTTTTATTTCAATTGTCTAAAATGACCGGACTAATACGTGGCATATGCGTGCATACTATGTAGAACATGATTCTTACAAGCGCAATATCTGGGAAATAGTGGATCTTAAAGAAAAAATCATACGGACCATTTTTATAGAGAATTTTAAGATCTACAACTTTGCTCTGAAGTACTTTTTCGATAAAACTTACCGTTTTCGAGAAAAATCCAAAAAACCTAAAATTTTGACCTTGGGCCCCGAATAAGTCCCTAAGCTCACATGGGACTGATGGGGACTTTTGACACTTTATTCCTTGTGGTAAACCTAAGGTCTCTACGAAGATTTGGCTCTGTCGGAATTTTCTTTATTTCAATTGTCTAAAATGACCGGACTAATACGTGGCATATGTGTGCATACTATGTAGAACATGATTCTTACAAGCGCAATATCTGGGAAATAGTGGGTCTTAGAGAAAAAATCATAGGGAACATTTTTATAGAGAATTTTAAGATCTACAACCTTGCTCTGAGGTACTTTTTCGATAAAACTTACCGTTTTCGAGAAAAATCCAAAAAACCTAAATTTTTGACCTTGGGCCCCGAATAAGTCCCTAAGCTCACATGGGACTGATGGGGACTTTTGACACTTTATTCCTTGTGGTAAACCTAAGGTCTCTACGAAGATTTGGCTCTGTCGGAATTTTCTTTATTTTAATTGTCTAAAATGACCGGACTAATACGTGGCATATGTGTGCATACTATGTAGAACATGATTCTTACTAGCGCAATATCTGGGAAATAGTGGGTCTTAGAGAAAAAATCATAGGGACCATTTTTATAGAAAATTTGAAGATCTACAACTTTGCTTCGAGGTACTTTTTCGATAAAACTTACCGTTTTCTAGAAAAATCTAAAAAACCTAAAATTTTGACCTTGGGCCCCGAATAAGTCCCTAAGCTCACATGGGACTGATGGGGACTTTTGACACTTTATTCCTTGTGCTAAACCTAAGGTCTCTACGAAGATTTTCTTTGTTTCAATTGTCTAAAATGACCGGACTAATACGTGGCATATGTGTGCATACTATGTAGAACATGATTCTTACAAGCGCAATATCTGGGAAATAGTGGGTCTTAGAGAAAAAATCATAGGGACCATTTTTATAGAAAATTTTAAGATCTACAACTTTGCTCTGAGGTACTTTTTCGATAAAACTTACCGTTTTCGAGAAAAATAAAAAAAAAAAAATTGACCTTGGGCCCCGAATAAGTCCCTAAGCTCACATGGGACTGATGGGGACTGTTGACACTTTATTCCTTGTGGTAAACCTAAGGTCTCTACAAAAATTTGGCTCTGTCGGAATTTTTTTTATTTCAATTGTCTAAAATGACCGGACTAATACGTGGCATATGCGTGCATACTATGTAGAACATGATTCTTACAAGCGCAATATCTGGGAAATAGTGGATCTTAAAGAAAAAATCATACGGACCATTTTTATAGAGAATTTTAAGATCTACAACTTTGCTCTGAAGTACTTTTTCGATAAAATTTACCGTTTTCGAGAAAAATCCAAAAAACCTAAAATTTTGACCTTGGGCCCCGAATAAGTCCCTAAGCTCACATGGGACTGATGGGGACTTTTGACACTTTATTCCTTGTGGTAAACCTAAGGTCTCTACGAAGATTTGGCTCTGTCGGAATTTTCTTTATTTCAATTGTCTAAAATGACCGGACTAATACGTGGCATATGTGTGCATACTATGTAGAACATGATTCTTACAAGCGCAATATCTGGGAAATAGTGGGTCTTAGAGAAAAAATAATAGGGAACATTTTTATAGAGAATTTTAAGATCTACAACCTTGCTCTGAGGTACTTTTTCGATAAAACTTACCGTTTTCGAGAAAAATCCAAAAAACCTAAATTTTTGACCTTGGGCCCCGAATAAGTCCCTAAGCTCACATGGGACTGATGGGGACTTTTGACACTTTATTCCTTGTGGTAAACCTAAGGTCTCCACGAAGATTTGGCTCTGTCGGAATTTTCTTTATTTCAATTGTCTAAAATGACCGGACTAATACGTGGCATATGTGTGCATACTATGTAGAACATGATTCTTACTAGCGCAATATCTGGGAAATAGTGGGTCTTAGAGAAAAAATCATAGGGACCATTTTTATAGAAAATTTGAAGATCTACAACTTTGCTCTGAGGTACTTTTTCGATAAAACTTACCGTTTTCGAGAAAAATAAAAAAAAAAAAATTTGACCTTGGGCCCCGAATAAGTCCCTAAGCTCACATGGGACTGATGGGGACTGTTGACACTTTATTCCTTGTGGTAAACCTAAGGTCTCTACGAAAATTTGGCTCTGTCGGAATTTTTTTTATTTCAATTGTCTAAAATGACCGGACTAATACGTGGCATATGTGTGCATACTATGTAGAACATGATTCTTACAAGCGCAATACCTGGGAAATAGTGGGTCTTAGAGAAAAAATCATACGAACCATTTTTATAGAGAATTTTAAGATCTACAACCTTGCTCTGAGGTTCCTTTTTCGATAAAACTTACCGTTTTCGAGAAAAATTCAAAAAAACCTAAAATTTTGACCTTGGGCCCTGAATAAGTCCCTAAGCTCACATGGGACTGATAGGGACTTTTGACACTTTATTCCTTGTGCTAAACCTAAGGTCTCTACGATGATTTTCTTTATTTCAATTGTCTAAAATGACCGGACTAATACGTGGCATATGTGTGCATACTATGTAGAACATGATTCTTACAAGCGCAATATCTGGGAAATAGTGGGTCTTAGAGAAAAAATCATATGGACCATTTTTATAGAGAATTTTAAGATCTACAACCTTGCTCTGAGGTACTTTTTCGATAAAACTTACCGTTTTCGAGAAAAATCCAAAAAACCTAAAATTTTGACCTTGGGCCCTGAATAAGTCCCTAAGCTCACATGGGACTGATAGGCACTTTTGACACTTTATTCCTTGTGCTAAACCTAAGGTCTCTCCGAAGATTTTCTTTATTTCAATTGTCTAAAATGACCGGACTAATACGTGGCATATGTGTGCATACTATGTAGAACATGATTCTTACAAGCGCAATATCTGGGAAATAGTGGGTCTTAGAGAAAAAATCATGGAGACCATTTTTATAGAGAATTTTAAGAGTTACAACTTTGCTCTGAGGTACTTTTTCGATACAACTTACCGTTTTCGAGAAAAATCCAAAAAACCTAAAATTTTGACCTTGGGCCCCGAATAAGTCCCTAAGCTCACATGGGACTGATGGGGCCTTTTGACACTTTATTCCTTGTGGTAAACCTAAGGTCTCTACGAAGATTTGACTCTGTCGGAATTTTCTTTATTTCAATTGTCTAAAATGACCGGACTATTATACGGCCTCCGGACTGAGCTGGGATGCAATGCTGAAAAGATCTACAACCTTGCTCTGAGGTACTTTTTCGATAAAACTTACCGTTTTCGAGAAAAAACCTAAAATTTTGACCTTGGGCCCCGAATAAGTCCCTAAGCTCACATGGGCCTGATGGGGACTTTTGACACTTTATTCCTTGTGGTAAACCTAAGGTCTCTACGAAGATTTGACTCTGTCGGAATTTTCTTTATTTCAATTGTCTAAAATGACCGGACTATTATACGGCCTCCGGACTGAGCTGGGATGCAATGCTGAAAAGATCTACAACCTTGCTCTGAGGTACTTTTTCGATAAAACTTACCGTTTTCGAGAAAAATCCAAAAAACCTAAAATTTTGACCTTGGGTCCCGAATAAGTCCCTAAGCTCACATGGGACTGATGGGGACTTTTGACACATTATTCCTTGTGCTAAACCTAAGGTCTCTCCGAAGATTTTCTTTATTTCAATTGTCTAAAATGACCGGACTAATACGTGGCATATGTGTGCATACTATGTAGAACATGATTCTTACAAGAGCAATATCTGGGAAATAGTGGGTCTTAGAGAAAAAATCATAGGGACTATTTTTATAGAGAATTTTAAGATCTACAACTTTACTTTGAGGTACTTTTTCGATAAAACTTACCGTTTTCGAGAAATATCCAAAAAACCTAAAATTTTGACCTTAGGCCCTGAATAAGTCCCTAAGCTCACATGGGACTGATAGGGACTTTTGACACTTTATTCCTTGTGCTAAACCTAAGGTCTCTACGAAGATTTTCTTTATTTCAATTGTCTAAAATGACCGGACTAATACGTGGCATATGTGTGCATACTATGTAGAACATGATTCTTACAAGCGCAATATCTGGGAAAAAGTGGGTCTTATAGAAAAAATCATAGGGACCATTTTTATAGAGCATTTTAAGGTCTACAACTTTGCTCTGAAGTACTTTTTCGATAGAACTTACCGTTTTCGAGAAAAATCCAAAAAACCTAAAATTTTGACCTTGGGCCCCGAATAAGTCCCTAAGCTCACATGGGACTGATGGGGACTGTTGACACTTTATTCCTTGTGGTAAACCTAAGGTCTCTACGAAAATTTGGCTCTGTCGGAATTTTTTTTATTTCAATTGTCTAAAATGACCGGACTAATACGTGGTACGTAATTACATAAATCTCATTAGAATTTCATATGTCATTTTGCTTGTTATAAGTTATGGTTTTATTTAAAATGTATAAAATGTTAGTTGGATTCATTTCAATAATTTGTTAGTTATTATATACTGAAGTTAAATTTATACATGTCTTTATACATGTCTTTACTCATTACAATTCTGTGTTTCTTTATCCAACTTATCACAAAAACAATAAGCCTACAACAATGTTATGAGTAGTTAGCCCATGACCATATTAATGTAGATGTCATATTAATAAGTATTCAACATAAAATTAGAATACTTCAGTAAACTAAATTTAATTTGCTATAAAAAATATGTTCTAAAAGGAGTTTTCAAGTATGCTAGCTCTCCGCGGGCAGGACAAAATCTGTCCGCGGGCCGGATGTGGCCCTCGGGCCGTAGTTTGGAGACCCCTGCTCTAGACTATTCCAGTAACGACATCGCACTTTTGGGTTGCTCACAGTTGTCACGTTTGGAACATTTAAAATTGAATCAAACAAACCTCGACCCGATGGTGATGGCAAGGAGTGAGTTCGAGATCTTTTTTGATCCATTATTGGTTTAATTATTTGAGTATATTTCGTTGATATTGTAGCCTCTATTTGTTCATTAGGATCAAAACGTCTTCTATGAGCACTAGTACTCTCCAATATATCCAAGTATGACTCCCTATCTTTTTGCCTGTGCCCAATGGGATTTTTCTTGAAAATCAATTGATATAATCCTGGCGTACCCGCATAACGAGCACCTTCTATTTTTAAATCATTTCCTTACAAGTTAATATCTGAATTACCAATTTTCCATTTATCAGTTTTTGCATTTACTTGAACCCCTGTTGTTGTATCGAAATTATCATTACAATCTTTTATTAACTCTTCTAAATATTGTGGCTGAATTTCAACATATTGCCCTAAATATGCCTCTATTGCTTCTGGGCTGTCCGCCCAGAACATTTTCCGAACCACCGCTCCGGTTCGGAAAATGTTTGATTCAAATCTGGTTCAAAGAAGTTATCAATATCTTCATCCTCCATAGATATATTTTCAAACGTTGTCTCATTTTCAGGCGGTAGAAATTGTACCCTATTACTAGACACATTTAATGTGGAAAATTGAGGTGTGATGTGAGATTAACCGCTTTATTTAATTTGGGTATTTTAGATGGGGTGTGCTGTTTCGGAATTTAGATTGATGAATTTAATTTAGCAAATTTATATGGGCTCTCCTGCTGCTTCAGAATTTGCATTGTTGTTGTTGGTTGAGTATGATTTATAAAATTTGATAAAGGTTCAATTAGTGGTTTATAGGTCCTATTTAATAATTCATCCTCTTCAGCACGATTCAATTTCGTGGACAGTAATTTCTTGCGAATAGCTTTCTGAATATCAATCAGTTGTCGCTGAGTGTTTTTTTGCATATTTAAAGAGGTTTGAACAGCTAATAAATAGATATGAAGAGGATTGAACAGCTAATAAACAGATATGAAGAGGTTTCAACAGGTAATAAACATATATGAATAAGGTCGGACAGGTAATAAGCAGGTTTAAACAGATATGAAGAGGTATAACTCACGATGATGACTGTTTAAAGACTGATACTTTTTTTCTATTACGGTACTATATATTGATCGAGAAATTTGCGATATCTTCCGTTCTCCACATCACTATCTTTGTCTATTGTTATAAATCCGTGCGGCTCTTTCCAGCACGAAGAACACATCTCTTTGAACTTATCAAACTCATGTCGCTGCTGACGTGATCGGTGTAAACATGTTTCAGGTTCATATCATCCTGTTTGAAAAGAATTATAGAACTTGCATTGTTACGTATAAGATGTTTAAGTATTCTGGTATATGTTTGACACAAGTAAAATGGGTTAATTTCATTATGACGTCCCATGCTGAAATATTCGCGAATAACATCTTGCTTATCACAAGCTACATCATCAAATTAAAAACTGAATTTCGTTTCGCTTCTCTCGTCTTAATAATGTCGACATTTTCCTTATATGGGAAATATCCAACACCCTTGAGTGGTTTTTAAACTTTTTCAAGAAACTGATATTTCAACTGGTACAGTGATTTTGAATAAATATAAACATTCTCAAACTTCAGACCATTTTCTTCGAATAACAGGCCTAGCATCACGACACACCCTCCCCCGTACACACGTCAAGATTCATAATTGGGAAATATACTTTATGCTTTATAACCCTCATCGTACTAACTTATTTTTCAAAAGCATATGTATAAATATGAGGTCTTAGACCTTTTACACATCAAACAGATATGTACTGTGGTAGATAAATATTCCAGGTGGTTATCAATATTGTGCTCCTGACACGAAACTAGAAAAACGTTTAGCTAGAGGTGATCCCGGTATTAATCCACTGGACAGTGCATCCGAATCCGATTTACCAGTTGCAAAAATTAAACAGTATCCGGATCGAGTGTAATGTAAAACAGGAATTAATTCTGTTACGAGCGAGGACTGATGTGAATTGTTACAAAGGAGATGGAAGGTATTACTTTTGCATTGGATAAAGTTGAATGGCACGTCTTACACTTGCGCCTCAGTGATGAAATTAGATTGGATGTTTTGGAGAAGCTCAAAGGGATGATCCATTATTAATCCCGTTTCGTAAGTGGGAGCTCCACGAGTTACCTGCCTTAAAGAATTCCAATAAAGATATTTGGTTTGTGAAAACATCAACCAACCTGGAGAAACCGCGCTATGTAATAATTGCACTGCAAGAGCAGCGTCGAGATGATCCTACTAGAGATGTAACTAAATTTGATAACGCATCAGTACTAATATGTATTGAGGTGGTCAAGTGAGTGTCCAGTGGAGAGGTATATAAAACAACTATATAGGCTTAACAACATATATATTAACAAGACTAAGACCTTGTACGAGTACGTCTTGACACTACGATGGGTGAGAGCAGAGAGACCGAAGTCTCGTCTGCGACCACCTGACTCGACTGGTATCACTTAAAATACAATGCACTCTGGAGGAGGGCAAACGAACAATATTAAAGGTTACGGTACACTACAAGTACGAAATATAAAAATTTATCTAAACTCGGATTCATATCCATACGATAATTTAAATATTGATTCGGCTGCTGGTGAATATGCGCGACTTTACTATATGTATGCTAATTTTCAAAGTGGTTATTATGGCAGCACATCAAATGACCCCATATTAGATATGATTCATTTCCGAAATCACATTCTTTTCGTATTCGATGTATCGAAGCAAAACGAAAGTATCAAATCCTCAACGATTGATTTGAAAATTGAACTTGAAGGTAAAAATGCTTTTAAGTCTAAGACTCAAGCGTACTGTCTTATTTTGTGTGATGTGGTTGTTGAGTATAGACCGTTGTCTGGCATAGTGCGAAAGTTAATTTAAGCGGGACATTTGATACATGCAAATGGCACAACAAATTGTCGTTGATATTCAGGGTTTTATGGTTAATGAAAAGTTTATACCGAAAGAACTTTCATTAACGGAGGATGGGCTAAATGTAGACACATATCCATTCAAACCGAGTGTTCCTTTTCATTCACTCAACAATGCTGACAAGAAGCAAGTGAGATAGTTAGAGGGCCATCACCATGGAATTAGATATAATTCTGGAAACTTGCATGTGGAATTATTCAAAGATATTTTAAAGTTTCATACTGGAATTAATAAAAAGTGTATTATAATTTTTCATTTAAAGAAGGACCTGACAGCCTTCACGTGGAAGTCACCTTGTCGCGGTGTGAGGGCTTAGTTTCGCGTACCGTTGGACGTCACGACTGGAACAACCCCGGTTGGGGCGTTCGGCGGAGGGCGAACAACCAAGAACTTCCAAACCCTTAATCCCAAGGTGTCATGCGACCCGTGCCAAAGAGACTGGTTGATGGCCAAGGGCAACCGGCCATCGCTTACGGAGCCCCTCTGATACCTGGCGACCTCAGAGGGTATCCAGCCTTACCACTATCAAGCGGGGCTCTGATGTGGTGGACCTTTAGTTCCCTTGCGACTCGTGGGATTTATATGAATTCCAAAAGTAAAAATAATCCATGTGTACGGGACCTAACCGACACAGAGAACAAGGAAGTCAGCCCGGATTCCCGGGAAGACGACCTTGACCTCACACTCGTAGACATGAGCAGTCCAGCCATGTCTACAGAGGCAGAGGTAGATGTTCTTGTAGGGACAGAGGAGGACTTGCCGCCTCCTGTCACAAAACAAGGATGACCAGCAGGCGCACCAAAATAGCCCAAGTGAACATCCATCATGCCAAAGCAGCTTCAGCTGTGATGGCTAGGATGTTCACCAAGCAGCACCTAGGGCTAGCGCTGCTTCAAGAACCCTGGACCTACGGAGGTAAGATCAGAGGCCTTAGCAACAGGGAATGTAAGTTGGTATGGGACAGCCGTGAGGTCTCCCCTAGAACTTGCATTATGGTAAGAAATGGCATAAATTACTTATGTCTTTCAGAATTTTTAACGCGGGATTTAGTACCGATTCAGGCCCTCATCAAGATCGAGGGTCTCCACCGCGAAGTAGTGATCGCATCAGCATACTTCCCTGGCGATGGTAACAGCATACCACCCATTGAAGTACAAAAGCTGGTGGAACACTGTATTAGGAGAAGGCTGCCACTCATCCTGGGATGTGACGCGAACGCACACAATGAGATGTGGGGCAGCACGGACACTAATAAGAGGGGTGAGTACCTTTTAGAATACCTCATTAAAGAGAACTTAATTGTGTACAACGTTGGGAACACACCAACATTTGTCACTAAAGTCAGAAATGAGGTACTGGATATTACGGTAGGTAGCGCTAACGTAAGTAAACTAATTAAAAAGTGGAGGGTTTCAAGTGAGCCCTCAATGTCAGATCATATGATCATAGAGTTTGAGCTGGAAGGAGCGAGTGAGGAAAACACCCCCATTCGAAACCCCAGACAAACTGGTAGTTGGTAGTTGATGAACTACTGGTTAGGCTAAACGACCTAGACATCAAATGTCAAGGTTACGCCGATGACATAGTCATAATGGCCAGAGGAAAATTTGAGGGAACGCTCTGTGAAATTGTTCAGAGAGGCCTCAAAGTAACTAGTAGATGGTGTCAAACAGTGGGATTGAGACTCAACCCGAGCAAAACCACGGTGATACCATTTACTAGAAGGAGAAAACTAAACTGCCTACATCCTATACTCATAGATGGGAAGGCAGTAGAATACCAACAGGAGATAAGGTATCTGGGTATCACACTAGATAGCAAACTCCTATGGAATAGACACGCTGAGGCAGTGGTAGGTAAAGCCAAACGCGCCCTAATGGTGTGCAGAAATCTGGCAGGAAAAACGTGGGGTTGTAACCCCACTATCCTGCGATGGATGTACACCATGATAATGAGACCTGCAATCACTTATGGGGCGGTTGCGTGGGGAAGTAGAATCAAGCTGGCCTCTATGAGGAAACAGCTTGAGAAGATTCAAAGACTGGCGTGTGTCTGCATCACGGGGGCGATGGGGTCGTGTCCGAGAGCAGCATTGGAGCTGCTGCTGGATCTGACTCCGCTGCACCTTGTGGTGGAGAGCGCCGCCAGATCGGCGATCGTAAGGTTCAGCAAGGAAGGAATGGGCAGAGGCAAAATAATCGGGAGCAGAGACCGAAACAGCCTCGCTGCCAAGATCCCCTGGCTGGAAGTACCAAAAGACGAAATGGTATGCAAATACCACTTCGAGAAAAACTACACAGCAATGTGTAGTAGTAAAGCCGATTGGAGCGACGAATCCTCAGCATACCACATAGAGCAAAATGCCGTCAAGTGGTATACAGATGGTTCGAAGACAAAGGAAGGCACTGGTGCAGGAGTGTTTGGACCTCGTACCAGATACTCCGAATCCATGGGAACATCCCCAAGTATCTTCCAAGCAGAGGTACACGCAATCGAAAGATGTGCACAGTTTAACCTCGACAGGAAGTACCGCAAAAAACGAATTGCTATCCTGTCAGATAGCCAAGCAGCCATCAAGGCCATTAGCTCATACACCATCAGATCCAAACTGGTATGGGACTGTGTGGGGAAGCTGAACAAGCTTGGCAGGGATAATAAAGTAACGCTATACTGGGTACCAGGACACACTGGTATAGACGGAAACGAAGAAGCCGATCACCTAGCAAACAAGGGATCCAGTAGCCCCTTTATAGGTCCGGAACCCTTTTGCGGTATGAGCGTGAACACCATCCGCAAAAGTTTAGATGAAGAAATAAGAAGAAAATGGATGAAAACCTGGGAAGAACTTCCAGGGCTAAGGCAATCCAAAGTGATGCTGGGATCTTTTAACCAGAAGAGAACTAAAGCTTGCCTGAAACTAAGCAGGAACAAGCTCAGAATTCTGACAGGAGCCCTGACGGGACACTGCAGACTTAGGAAACATCTCAAGGCCCTAGGCCTAGAGGAGGATGATGGATGCAGATTCTGTGGCTCAGCAGAGGAAACCCCCATACATCTGTTCAAAGACTGCGGAGCATTACTCCGCAAGAGACAGATGTACCTTGGGGCTCACTGCTTGAACACAGAGGAGCTGCAGGCCTTGAATCCCACCCAGATCCTGAGATTCCTAAAGGAATCAGGATTAGAGGAGGCGCTCTAAATGGGTAAGTACACCAACACTTGGAGGAGGAGGGTGGGGTACAATAGATCTTAAAGGTCGCAGTACAAGTCGTCACCACCATATCTACAATCTACATCTACAGGACCTGACAGAAATAGTTTTAGCAGAGTATTTAAACTGTAATCATTATGTAGTTGTGAATTTAGAAAATAATAATGATTGTTCCAATTTAAATAAAACTGTACATATTTGCCCTAATCATTTAAATAAATATTCTATATTCAGTGTCGAAAATGTGAAACTTCTGTTTACATATTTAAAAGAATAATAAAAACTCTTACCTTATTATGTTGTTCATTATTATCACTCAACCACTTTACCTTACATCCTGAAAACTGGGTAAAATGGGTAAGTAAAACTATACATGCTTTTAAATTATTATTTTTATTATAATTAGTAAATATCATTTTGATTCAAATTTCTCCTAACAATCATCACATTTATAATTACTGATAGCAAAATGGGTCCTATCCGACTGCAAATTGTAATGTTTCAGACCCGGTAGGCATGCAATAATATCCTTATCTTCCTGGATATAATTTGGTAATAAATTCCACATCATAGAGAGTTCTGTAGCCGGTATATTCTTCATTAAATGCAATTTATATTGCCCTCTGCAATGACATGCACAGCATGGATTTAATGATGTCACGTCAGGGTAAAAGTATGTAACAGTTTTCCGCATGTTTGCAACACGGAGTTCACTTAATCACTAATGCTAAGTTTAGCGAAACGTTTGCACTGCTAATTAATTTTCTCGTAGTTTTTAATATATTTATTCAACTGATTTAGTTCGTAAATGTAGACCTCCAACCTCTTTTGCAGCTGATTGCGTAGTGCATATTTTCTTTTTACCATGTAGTATTAATAATTGTACTGTCGTGTTGTCTCAATCGTGAGCGGAAAGGGTTTAAATATAGATGGCTTAAACCTAACAAATCTGCGCTTTGCTGATGATATAGCCTTGTTGTCTGCCAACCTAAAAGATATAAAAAAAATGCTGGTAGATCTCCAGGAAGTGTGTGTTCGGGTCGGGCTAAAAATTAATATATCAAAAACGAAATTTATGACGAATCTGATCTTGGTGACTGTGAGGTGGAGTTGGTGGATAGGCACACGAATCTTGGTCATGAAATAAGAATCTCCAGAGACAACCAAACAAGCGAATTAAAAAGAAGAATTATGCTCTCTTGGGCTGCATATGGCAGACTTGGGGATTTGTTTAAGAGTAATCTCCCGATTTGTGTAAAACGAAGGGTTTTTAATTAGTGCATTCTACCTGTTATGAGCTACGGCGCCGAAACTTTAACTCTGACAGTCACATCTGCTAAGAAATTTAGAATAACACAACGCAAGATGGAAACATCGATGCTCGGTGTGTCACTTCGTGACCACGTTAGAAATGAGGACTTACGGGCGAGAACAGGAGTCAGGGATGTTATATATCAAGTGGCTAAGCTCAAGTGGAGATGGGCTGGATATGTGGCCCGCATGGCATATGGGCGATGGACAAAAAGGCTGCTCGAGGGGAGACCAAGAGCTGACAAGAGAAAGAGGGGAAGACCTCCCACGCAATGGACGGACGATATCAAAAGAATAACCACTGGATTTAGAGCGCTCAAAATAGAGGACAGTGGGCAGAAATGGGGGAGGCCTATGTCGAGCAGTGGATGCAAAAAGGCTGATTGATGATGATGATAATGATGATGTTGTCTCAATATCTTTTCTGAATTTGTTTATATTGTAAGAAATTACTTCATACATACATTCAACATTCTCGCAGGTCTATTCCTTTGCAGACGATTTGAGAAGCTCGTCCAGTGTCGATAGTATATTAATATCTTCAGATAAATTTATAAAGTGCAGCACATAACTGTCGTAAAAATTTTCAAAATGTAGATGTTCTAATCTTGACAGCCGGTAATCAACTAATTGAAATACACCCGACAATTTATGTACGGTTTGCGAATCCAATTTGAAGTGAACACCCCTACTCTCCAGTGTCACATATCTTTTCTTATTTCTTTTGGCCAACCAGTGGTAGCTCACCATGCAGTGGTCGGAGACAGATACAGTGTTCTTCGTACATTTTTGGACTTCATCCAGTGTCTGCAGCAAACAACTGCAGTTGATACATTTCCTCTTGATTCCTCTATTTCGCTTTTCCACTGATAGGAAATTTATCACCTCGCACCATTGTTTCTTTAATTCCCCCCATTCGGTTGGCAACAATATCATGCTGTTTTTGGAATTGAAAAGCCGTACACAGTGACAATACCCTCGCACGGCACTGAATCCAGTTGATATTCTTAGTGTGGTGCTTCATAATCATGAAACAAACTATTTAGGATTTCAGTTAGTGAACAGTGTCCAGAATCACAATTGTCATCAACATCTTCTGGTATATGAAGAACTGGTACATCACCTATGATCGTGCTTCAACTAATTGATTCTATGATTGGCGTCGATATTTATATTTTTCTTGAACCAATCAAAATTAAGAATACTATGGCAACTGGTGCGAACGTGTTACTTCTTGTCATTTCATAAAGGAAATGAATATCCTGTGCAAACATGTTTATACGACAGTTGCTATAAATTAGTGGGATTAGTGTGAAAGAAAGCCTCCATAATTATCTCTTTTAATTCGGCCTTGTTCGGTTTTAGCAAATCTAGTTCAGTTTAGTCTTATCCAGTCTTAGCTGGTATGATAGTCTCGTCGCAGCACTCGAGCCGAGCAGACGTCGGTGAAATTAAAATGAGAAAGTTAATCATAGTGAATAAAATCGAGCAGACACTCCGTTATTTTATTTTTTTTCAATAAGTTTTTTAAATAAGTTTAAATAGATTGATATTATATATATATATATATATATATATATATATATATATATATATATATATATATATATACATATATATATATATATATATATATATATATATATATATATATATATATATATATATATATATATATATATATAATTATGGCAAGAGAATTAAGATCAAATATTCCTTCCAGTAAACAATTTGATATTCTAACAACGTTCCTGCGTAGCCATGATTTCGAAGATTTTATGTCGGGGTTAATTCAAAAGTATGTTGAGCCCTTGCAACTGGTTATTGCGGAATTGACAGAACAAATAAAGTTTCTGACGGAAAATAATAATAAATTGTTAAATTTGTCGCTTGAGAGCACGAGAGAACCACTTAAGAACCCGCAAGAATTAAGCGATACGGAGAGCTCTGTATTTACTATCAGCGACAGCGGACCCAGCGAACAGCCCGATAAGGCTAAAAAAATAATTCCTCAAAAAGACGAACGCACCAAAAGAAAAGTCAAAATCAAGTAAATAATATTGCAAACGAAGTTGAACCGGTTACAACAGAAGATAATGAAAAATGGGAATCGAAGTAAGAAACGGATTACAAGAAAGTCGAATGTAATACACGGTACTAATGAAGATGGAACACAAATAAAAGCAGCTACAAGATACTATCACTTGCATGTACACCGGCTCGACCCGAAACTTTCTGAAAATGATATAATTCTTTATTTAAACAATAATAATTTTAATCGGGTTTCGGTTGTAAAGCTGACTGCTAAACACCCAAATGAGTACTCATATCATGAAGTCCATATCATTTAAAGTGTCAGTGCCAATAGAAGACTCAGAAAAAATTACTAAACCCGATCTATGGCCCCGTAATTCGGCATTTAATCGTTTTTTACTGAGGCTAGAGAAAACAGCCGAGAGAATATAATTCAGAATTTTACCTCAAAAACATTAATAAAACAATCGTCGAAAAATAATAGATCAAGCACCAGCGTCGTTATATTAAACCAGAATGCGCAATCAATAGGAAATGCAATTGATAAGCTGGAATATATGTTGCAAAAGAATACCGACTGCGGAGTCATGGTGTTAACCGAGCACTGGAAAAGCGTCGAAGTACTGGAAATTCCTGGAATAACTCATTTCCAGTACACTCAGTCCAGTCCACTCATTTCTGGAGAAAACAACGTGAACATGGAGGAATAGCAATTTACACTAAAAAGTGATCATTAGTAAAGACTAGAATTGATATAAATAGCGTTGCAGAACAATCTTTATTTGAATGCGCAGCAATAGAGACAATAATAAATAGAAGGGATCTCATAGTAGTGGCTATATACAGAGCTCCCTTGACAAATAACATTTTATTTATAGAGAAACTACATGAATTACTATGCCTACTATCGAAAGAACCGAAACAATACATAATTGCAGGCGATTTTAACATAAATTTACTAAAAACAACTAAGTTCAGTCAACAATGTATATCACTATTGACATCTTTCAATGCTGTACCTACGTCGAAAGAAGTAAGTCACCCGGCCACGGGTACATGCATAGATAACATCATTGTGAACACACAATCAGCTTGCAGCGTGATAACCAAAGATTACAAAATTTCTGATCACTGTGCACAACTCTTGACCCTCAGTTTCGGAAAAGAAGGGCCAAACCGCAATTACAGGCAGATTTGAATATATAATCAAGAAAATCTGCAACAATTTAGTAACATTATGCAGGAGGTGTCATGGAATGTAGTACTTCAACTCAACTGTAACGAGATAGACAATCAATGGAACCAATTCATGGAAATCTTCTTGAAACATTTCAACGACGCTTTTCCTAAAGCAGTAGTTAATAGCAAACTAACGTATCGACAAATATTCACAGATCCCAATTTAGTCAGGATGCAAAAGAATCTGGAACTATTTCAAATTTTGTCCAAACATTTTATAATAAGTTACGAAGAAAGTACTCCGACTGTTTAAGAACCTTGAAGAAAGTAAAAATTAAGAAACAATTAAAGAAATCGTCAAATATCCAGAAAACAACTTGGGAAGTAATCAGAAAATTAACTCAGTTAAAAAAAGCAAATGAATCATATCCTAATAATAACGAAGAACCTTTTAAAAGTGCAACAGATATCAATAACTTTTTCATAGAAAGAGTAACTCAATTAAACTCCAATCATCAACCCATTGTGGAATATAGTGATAATATTTTGGTAAATAGAAAGACAATTTTCCTCAAACCAATAACAAGTAAGAAATTTCAAAATGTCGTGTTGGATCTAAAAAATTACAAAAGTGTGGGTCATGACAAAATACCAGCAAGTGTTATAAAATATTTTCTCCCTCCTATCCTAATTCCACTAAAATAAATAATACATTTAATGCAGGTAAATTCCCGGATGCCCTGAAAATAGTCGAAATTATCCCAATACACAAAGCCGGTGATAAAACAGATATAGCAAATTACAGACCGATAAGTATTCTCTCCGTTTTTTTCTAAGATTTTTGAAAAACTTTTTTGTACTCGAATATCTTCATTTTTAGAGAAAAATAATTTAATCAACCAAAACCAACATGGCTTCATAAAGGGGAAAAGTATAGAGACGGCGTGTTATCAATTTATAACACAATTAACAAATCAATTGGAAGAACATAATATCCCACTTGGAATGTTACTGGATTTGTCTAAGGCATATGATGTAGTGAACCACACCATTTTACTAAACAAGCTTCACAAATATGGTATTAGAGGAGTGGCATTGGATTGGATAAAGTCATATCTGAATAATAGAAAACACATCACTAGGCTTTTGACACTCTCTGCGGGCCCGTGAAATCCAGTTCAAGAGAAATAAATATCGGTATTCCTCAGGGAAGCATAATAGGACCGCTGCTGTTCACAATTTTCATAAATTATCTGCCCCTAGCAGTCATCACTCCACAGCATATGATGGTTAATTATGCGGACGACACCACACTTTTAATAATCAGCAAAACCAGTGATGATATAAGTCGAAATGCAATTTCAGCAATGTCATCCACGACTGCATGGTTCCACAAAAACAAACTAATTGTCAAAACTGTGTACAACTATTTTCCCTCATGAAATTATAATGGGGAAGGAAACTATGATCTTGGAGAAATCTGTAAGACTGTTGGGACCTTATATCGACCACACCATGGACTGGACAACACATATAGATTATTTCATGAAATTCTGAACAAAGCAGTTTATGCATTAAAAGTCCTCCAGCGATATTTAGATGTGGATGCCCTCAGATTAGTATATTTTGCAAATTTTCACGCCCACTTGAGGTTTGCAATAATGTTCTGGGGTAATGGAGTACATGCTGCCAATGTATTCAGAATACAAAATAGGCACTAAGAATTCTCAATAACCTACATTTCATAGAATCGTAAATAGAGGCAATTTCAAAAGTGCCAACATCCTTACAACGACAGACACACACACATATATGAATATATATATATATATATATATATATATATATATATATATATATATATATATATATATATATATATACACACTGCCGAGCATAAAATTAGGGTCACTTCTTAATTTGTTATTATGTTTATTTATTATTTAATAAGTTATTTTAGAAATTTTTAGTTTTTTACGTGTTTTTTCGGTTGTAACAGTTTACTAATTGATTGCTTGAATAAAACAAAAGGTTTTTGTTGTTCAAAGTTTATTGAAAGTAATGAAAATGAACAATTTTAATTTGATATGCTAAGTAATGAATATGAACAACTTTACATTTATATGCTTTTGTTGAAACAAAAGAAAGTTTAAGGACTTCAGTAGTGGGTATTTCCTCTTCTGGCAGTGACAACAGCTTGCAAACGACGTGTCATGCTCTGGATTAGATTTTGGATCACGTTCTGCGGAAGATTGTCCCATTCTTGCACCAGTATGTTGCGAAGCTCTCTAGAATTTCTGGGGGCCGGCACATGTCTCCGTAAAAGTTTTCCCATGTCATACCAAATATGGTCAATTGGATTTAAATCTGGACTGCGAGCTGGCCAAACAGATCGCGTGATTTCACACTCGTCAAGAAACTCAGTAACTATCCGAGCAGTATGGGGCCGTGCGTTATCATGCATAAATGTTGCGTCGTCTCCAAGAATAACCATGAATGGTAAGACATGGTCTTCTAGAACCTCTGTCAGATACCTATGCGCAGTCAACGTCCCATTCTCGATAAAGACTAACTCCGTGCGAGTGTCAAAAGATATGCCTCCCTATGCCATAAGTGATCCTCCGCCAAATGGTAGTCGCTCGGCATTACACGGTTGAGCATATCTCTCGCCTTATCGTCACCACACTCTTACATGTCTAACTGAGCCCGTAAGACAGAATTGCGGTTCATCGAAAAACAATACGCGTCTCCAATCCGCTATTGTCCAAGTCAAGTGTTCTCGTGCAAAATTCAGCCTCGCAATCCGGTGTGCACGGGAAAGCGGCGGTCCAGTAGCTCTAGTTCGAAAAGATAATCCAACAGCATAAAGCCGTCTCCTAACTGCCCACTCACTAATGTTTACATTTCTCACTTCTTGCAGGTGATTTCGAAGGGAAACTGCTGTGACTGTTTCTAGTGCTCTCAAAGCACTAGAAACGAGAAAGCGGTCATCCTTAGCTGTTGGAGTTTTGCCTCGGCCATGCAACAATTTACAATGACAACAAGATCCTCGAGTGAGCAGACCTGTCTTCCAACCGCCGCCATACTCGTTGTACACTCGAGAGACTTACACCAACCTTTCTTGCAGTTTCGCACTGAACGCGACCGTCTTCTAAAGCCGCCACAATTTGTGGCGCAACAACGGGATTTATGCTCATTGCAAAACACTAACAATGACAACAATTTACAACAGACAGACGACACCACAGAAACAAATGCTATGCTGTCCTTAAACTTTCTTTTGTTTCAACAAAAACATATCAGAGTAAACTTGTTCATTTTCATTACTTAGCATATCAAGTTAAAATTCTTCATTTTCATTACTTTCAATAAACTTTGAAAAAGAAAAACCTTTTGTTTTATTCAAGCAATCAGTTAGTAAACTGTTACAACCGAAAAAACACGTAAAAAACTAAAAAATTTTAAAATAACTTCAAATTACAGAGTGAAATGTTCGGCAGTATATATATATATATATATATATATATATATATATATATATATATATATATATATAAATATATATATATATATATATATATATATATATATATAGTAGAATATACTATTTGTCATCAAACACAGACATCTCTTCATAGGTTTCCACAAACCAAACCAACGGCAAACAAGGTTTAATAATGATCTGTATGAACTACCTAAGCACACGATGACAATGTCTGCAAAGAACCCACCATGTAGTAATATTAAGTTATACAATATGCTCCCAACCGAATACAAGTACAACACCACGCTACATCGCTTAAAGAATAAACCATATAACTACCTTAAGGATATAGAACCATACACCATGGAAGAATTCTATGCTAAAGTAAAGTAATTCTATGAACTGTATTATAGTATTAATTAATTTATTTATTGTTGTGATCTCGCGATTTTGGTTTCAAAGAATTTCAGTTTCTCACGAGTCGGCAAAGAAAACTAAGTGGACACCCGATTAGTTTTTGTTTATTTAGGACCATTAGTCTGCTTTATCTAAATCATGCGGGCAGACGCTCGAACTTAGGGATCGTGCCGAGACGCCGAGAGGATTTTGTTTTATGAGTTTTGGAAATTTTCCATAAAGATTAGGGGAGGACTCACACCAAGACCGAGGTGATGAGGTAGAGGGGAAGTTAAAAAGGGGCAGTCAGAATTGAGCTAGCGAGAGAGTAGTTTGAGTTTTAAAGACGAACCTCCGTATTTTCGTTGAAGTAGATTCCGGGTTTCGACCATAAGTTTCGTAGAATTAAGTGTATTGTTTATTGTTTGTTATTTTTAAGTTAGTTAGTAATTATTGTAATAAGTTAGCGATTAGTTGTACATATTGTAAGATATTAGCAGATAAGTAGTATTTAATTACATATAAAGGACATATTTGCGTGTAATTAATTCATCCATTGTCCTGATCCTGGAGCAGCACCATACCAAATTACCAGTTCGCAACAGAGATACTATATTTTTGGTGGCAGGGGTAGGATCCAGAAGAATCCGAAATTGGTGGAATTCCTCGGAATTCAAAATCGGTTGGATCCAGAAAGTATCCAAAAAGGACTTGGAAATTTGGTTGCCTTTGGTCGCAGCGAGTTCTGTCCAGGTCTACGTCAAATGCAGTGAATCTACGAGTGTCGTTTCGCCGTACATCACGCAGCTCCACAATAGGACAATTCGGTTGATTAGATACAAACTACGTCTGAGATTTCGTAAAAAACTGTAAGTATATCTTTGTTTCGTACGCAAAATATTTCGCATAATTGTTGACGAATTGTACGTTATAATCAAAATGGCTCTTATGACGTTAGATGTAGCAATGAGATATGTCAAGGAGTACGATGGACAGGCGGGTAAAGTGCAAGATTTCATAGAATCGTGCGATTTGGCGATGGATGCTGTAGCTTTAGACGTCCGAGATATATTATTTAAGATAATAAAAACATCTAAATTAACAGGTAGGGCTAGAGATTTGACCAGGTACGGAAATTTTTCGACATGGGGCGAATTAAGGGACCATTTAGGGGACAGATTTTTAGAAAAACGTTCAATTTCCTGTTGTCAAATGGAGTTACATTCAACTTACCAATATAATGGTGAAGGTGTAATTGACTATGCTAATAGAATTGAAAAATGTTTGTCGAATTTGATTGACGCGTCTGTGGTTGGCAAGACTTTAGCAATAGCTAAAGAGATCAACGATATTTACGATATTCAGGCATTAAATGTATTTTTACAAGGCTTGTCGGATTCTTTAAAAATTATAGTAAAGACACAAAGACCAAATTCGTTAAAGGAGGCGGTTGAGATTGCCCGATCGGAAGAGTGTCATTTAAATAGTGCATTTAGTAAAATAGACATAAAACGTGGGGTAAAATCTTGCGATGTTTGCAATAAGAGCGGTCATTTAGGGAAGGATTGTCACTTAAGAAATAGAAACAGCGAACCGTTCGAATAAAAGGTGAAGGTTCAGTATACGGCCCACAGATATCCCAAAATTCCCGAGCTATTTCCCCGATTATATGTTTTTATTGTAAGAAACCGGGTCATAGAATTTCCGAGTGTAGGAGAAGAATTTACAACGAACAAAACCGGCAGACAAATGTAAGCGAAGTAAACCAACAATTTACTAAAGAGCGTCATTCGTATAACATTGCTAGTGGTTCGGGATACGCACCGGGTCCGACAGTAAGTTCCGTGTCGTCGGACCGAGCAATTTAAGCCCGGAACATGTTCAAAAAAATAAAATCGAAAATAAATTTAGTGAATTGTCGGTATATGTTTCCAAGAGCATTAACGGAGCAGGTTTAAAAAATGTACATTTACCGTTACAAATTTCGAAACAAGGTTTTGCAACATTTCTGTTAGATACGGGAGCCGACATAAGCATTATTAAATTAGGAATTTTAAGGAATGAATTAAATTGGGATAGTGGCAGGAAAACGAAAATTTGGGGCATTACAAATGGTTTTGTGGAAACATTAGGAGCCATATTCGAGAAATTAGAGGACAAAAATCAATTATTCCACATCGTTTCAAACGATTTCCCTATATGTTTCGATGGTATTTTGGGAAGTGATTTTTTTGAGTTGTTTAATGTTAATTTGGATTTCGGAAAGAAACGAATGCTTTTCGGAGAAAAGTGTTTGAGTTTTAATGAAAATTTAGATATAAGGGACACTAATTACTTGACGTCTCCGCGTCAAGGTCGCATTGTTGAAACTGAGGTCGGTTTAGATAATTTAGAAGGAAACGTATTAAACATACCTCCTCGGAGTGAAAATATATTTCAAGTTTCGTGCAGGGTAGACAACCCTGATTCATTCGTCTATATTTGTGAAGGTCGCCAAATTAGCGACAATATTTTTATTACTAATTCAATTTCGTATGTTAGGGAAAATAAATGTTTCGTGGGAATTCTGAATACGTCAGAAGATTCGGTCAATGTCAGTCTCGAGCCAATAGATTTAGTATCAATTGAGTCGGATAGTTTCGATTCAGTTATTTATAATTGTAATAACGTAGGATTCGATCAGTTTCGAAATAGAAGCGAATTATTAAGGGAATCGATAAAACTCGATCATTTGAATGTAGAGGAACAGAAGGCTATCGGTGAATTGATTTACAGATATTCTGATATTTTCCATCTCGATGGAGAAAAGCTGACTTGCACCGACGCAGTTCAGCATAAAATTCCATTAATCGGTGATTCACCTCCCATTCATATTAGGCAGTATAGGTTACCAGAAAGTCAAAAGAGCGAGGTACAGAGACAGATTGATAAAATGTTGGATGATAATATCATTGTAGAGAGCGACAGCGCTTATAACGCCCCATTATTAGTCGTACCGAAGAAAGCAGGTGCGGACGGTAAACTTAATTGGCGCGTTGTTATAGATTTTAGGAGGCTAAACGAGTCTACAGTAGGATTTTCGTACCCAATTCCCAATATTAGCGACATTTTAGACAAACTAGGGAATTCCAAGTATTATTCAAAGTTAGATCTATCGAACGCGTACCATCAGATAGAAATGCATCCGGATGACAGGCATAAAACGGCATTTTCACATCAATTTGCTCACAATGAATTTAAAAGAATGCCTTTCGGTCTAAAATCAGCTGGAGCATCATTTCAACGCCTTATGAATAGCGTGTTGTCGGGAATACAGGGAATTCGCGCATTTGTTTACTTGGATGATATTATAGTATTTTCAAATAATTTGCGTACTCATTGTGAAAAATTGCAAGAACTTTTTGAAAGATTACGATCTTTTAACCTAAAATTAAGTACGGAAAAATGCGAATTTCTAAATAAAGAGATTGTGTACCTAGGTCACAAAATTACTGATGAAGGAATATTGCCTGAAGATAAAATCTTAGCGGTAAAAAATTTTCCTGTACCAACATGTCAGAAACAAGTAAAGTCGTTTTTAGGTTTGGCTTCGTACTATAGACGATTTATTAAGGATTTTTCAAAGGTTGTTTCCCCGATAAATAACTTGTTAAAAAAGGATGTGCATTTTCAATGGTCGCAACGTTGCCAAATTGCATTTGATGAATTAAAACATTTATTAACTAATTCGCCAATTTTGATTTATCCCGATTTTTCAAAACCGTTCATATTAACGACCGATGCTTCAGATGCTATCGGTAGTGTTTTGTCGCAGGGTAAGATAGGTCAGGATCTGCCCGTCGCTTACGCATCAAGATCGCTCAATAAGGCCGAAAGAAATTACAGCACATGCGAAAAGGAATTATTGTCCATTGTTTGGTCTTGCAATTATTTTAGACCGTATTTGTTTGGCAACAAATTTTTCGTTCACAGAGACAATAAGGCATTAGTTTACCTAAAAAATATTAAGTCCCCAAATTCCCGTTTAACTCGAATGAGACTCAAATTGGAAGAATTCGATTTCGAAGTTAGTTACAAGCCCGGCAAATTCAATAAAAACGCGGACGCTTTAAGTAGAATAGATTGGGATCAAACAATTATCAGAGAACCCAGTTGTAGTATTAATTTGACAAATAAAGTAATTAACGATTACGAAATTTTTTGCAAGTATTTAGAAGGTAATGTGATTATACCCGACGACGGTATTCAAGAATGCCAAGATTCACTTCTAGATGATTTGCCTGCTAACGCAAATTTTTGTTTAGAATTCGACGAAAATGCGAGACCATTAGAACCCTATGTTGACGTCGTAAATAAATTACAATGTCAAGACGACCTTGACAAACTTGACGTACAACGGGGAAACGTTTATTTAATGAATATCACTAATAATAGGAAACTTATCTGTCTCGTACCCTCAGTCAATTCTCTTTTGAAGGTTTCATATGAGAATATATTTTATATTTTGATAAAATTAAAAGAAAAACTTATTGAACATAACATAACAAATATTTATGCAGGGAGTAATTTTGGTAACAATTTGAAGTGGTGTAAGGTTAGGCTAATGTTAAGATATATATTTAAAAATTCGGGAATCAAAATTTGTGTGTGCCATAACAAGGTCCGGAAGGAAAACTTTAGTGAAAATGAAAAAAATACAATTTTAACGGAATATCATGACCTGCCCACCGGAGGACACCCAGGTATAGGCCGAATGTACAAAAGAATTAGGCGCAAATATAATTGGGATAATTTAAAATCAGATGTAAGAGAATTTGTTAAAAAATGTAGGCAGTGCCAACAAAATAAGGTTCAAAACAAGACTCATAGGGCACCCTTAATTATTACAGATACTCCCGAATTAGTGTTTAAAAAATATTACCTTGACTGCGTAGGACCGTTACCTATATCCGAACATGGCAACAGATTTTTACTAACGTGTCAGGATGCCTTGAGTAAATATTTATTAGCAATCCCGGTTCCCAATATAGAATTAGCTACGATAGCTACATGTTTTGTAAATGAAGTTATTTGTAAATTCGGTATAATGAGCGATATCGTCACAGATCAGGGAAGTAATTTCATGTCGGAGCTATTCAAAGATGTTTGCAAACTTTTGAAAATAAAGAAATAAAATTGCACTAGTTACCACCCCGAATCAAATTCGGTCGAAAGATCTCATCGAACGTTGGGCGAATACTTGAGGAATTTTGTTAATAAAAATAAAACTGATTGGTGTAGCCATGTCCCTTACTTTTTGTTTTCATATAATACTACACCACATTCAACCACCACGTTTATGCCATTCGAATTAGTGTACGACAAACAATCTATTTTACCAACGTCAATTACAGCTCCACCATAATTTTCATACAATTACGATGATTATCTGACGGACTTGAAACACAAATTACGCGTGACTAGACAAGAAGCTAGAGACAACCTAATCAGAAGGAAGGAAAGGTCGAAAGTTTTATATGATAGGAGTAGTTCAAATATAGAATATGAAGTAGGAGATTCGGTTTGGCTATTCGATGAAAGTACCAAAACGAACAAAAGCAAAAAATTACATTCAAGATATTTAGGACCATTTAAGATAGTTTCTATAGATTCAGATGTCAATTGTACGCTTAAAATAAAAGGAAAGTACGTCAAGGTACATAAAAATAGAATAAAAAAATGCCATGTTAATATCGCGGAATCTCGAGTTTAGTTTCTCTTATTGTTAGTTTAGATGTTTAGAATCTTGAGTTTGGAACTCCATTATTCAAGAGCCTACCTGCGATTAAGTTCATAATTACAGAGCCTGTCGCGAAATATTTTGTTGTTAACGTTACACAAAGGTATACATGTTTCCATCTTGTTGTTTTTTGTTAAGTGTTAAGTGTAATATGTGACAATATGTTTGTAAATAAAACTGACTAATATTTCTGATACAAATAGTGAAATGTGTGAGACGAACTTTTTAGCGGAAACAAGAGAGGCCTGTGAATATTATAAAACATCGTTGATCCGTCGACCGGCCGTTAATAATCGTAAGATGCAAAATTGGAAGGAATCATATTCATCAGGAGAGGAACCGGCGGCTAGAAATTATTCGTACGACAACGACAACGCGGTGGCAAAATATGAAAAATTTGTCACTTTGAGTAGCGCCAACTTTTTATTAAGTGAGGGTGTGATCTCGCGATTTTGGTTTCAAAGAATTTCAGTTTCTCACGAGTCGGCAAAGAAAACTAAGTGGACACCCGATTAGTTTTTGTTTATTTAGGACCATTAGTCTGCTTTATCTAAATCATGCGGGCAGACGCTCGAACTTAGGGATCGTGCCGAGACGCCGAGAGGATTTTGTTTTATGAGTTTTGGAAATTTTCCATAAAGATTAGGGGAGGACTCACACCAAGACCGAGGTGATGAGGTAGAGGGGAAGTTAAAAGGGGCAGTCAGAATTGAGCTAGCAAGAGAGTAATTTGAGTTTTGAAGACGAACCTCCGTATTTTCGTTGAAGTAAATTCCGGGTTTCGACCATAAGTTTCGTAGAATTAAGAGTATTGTTTATTATTTATTATTTTCAAGTTAGTTAGTAATTATTGTAATAAGTTAGCGATTAGTTGTACATATTGTAAGATATTAGCAGATAAGTAGTGTTTAATTACATATAAAGGACATATTTGCGTGTAATTAATTCATCCATTGTCCTGATCCTGGAGCAGCACCATACCAAATTACCAGTTCGCAACATTATTCGCTTTTCTGTCCGACATATATCATTTAGTGTATTTTTTATAATATTCTTATATAATGAAATAAATTGATTTGATTTGATAATATCTAATCTAGTCTGGTTTTAGCTGATCTATTAGGATGCATGCTAGAGCCGTTCTGACACCAGATTCTCCACCATATCATTTCTAGAGCCGTTCTAATCCCTATCCCTGCTAAAGCCGACTTATTATTTCTAATAGCCCTAATCTCATATCTAGTCCCATGTATCTAGTTTCTAGTCGCGTCACGTCTATTGAAATATTTGTCTAGTCTCATGTATCTAGTCTCGTAGGACTTGTTTCTAGCCTTATGTATCTAGTCTCATGTTGCTAGGCTCATCATGTATCTAGCCCCGTAGGATTTGTTTCTAGTCTCGTCGGGTTTGTTTCTAGTCCCGTAGGGTTTGTTTCTAGTCTAGTGGTGTGATCGGATTTCTAGTCTCATGCGTCTAGTTTCATCGGGATTGTAACATTTCTGTAGGCAACCAACTACACACACCAGCATATTGAATCCGCGTTTCCAGCACGATGTTTCCAAGGTCGCAGGTGGGAAGGTGGGCCCAGAACGAATCATATTATCCTACTTAAGTGATTAAAATAATGGCAAATATAATTGAGAATGAAAAGTGGAAAACTTTTATACAAGTATATCAAATAAAGCCTTTTTGAATGAAGCTAGTCAAGCTGTACAGATCCAACATCCACCTTTTTGAATGAGGCTAGTGAAACTGTACAGATCCACCTTTTTGAATGAAGCTAGTCAAGCTGTACAGATCCAACATTCACTTTTTTCCCGTTTACTGAAATTTGGCAAGTAAAAAGTGCACTGCATAAGGCAAACGCTTTTAACAAATTAAATGGAAATTTATGAAAAAGCATCCCCAGATGATATATTAAAAAGAATAAACAATATGAGGACTTGTTATAGAACACTGAAAAAGGTGGAAAAAATTGAAAAATCTGGGAATTTACGATGTATACGAGCCAACATTATGGTATTTTAATGAATTAAATGATTTCTTAAGTGATCAGAAAGAACTCAGATTACGCAAGTCAGTAATTTGGATGACAGCAATGTTGATGATGTAAGTACGATGCTAGACAACATGGAGGATGGAGTTGAAATAAACGGAGAAATAATAAATAACCTAGTATATTCTAATGACATGCCTATAATAATATTCTGATATGCCTATGATACCGTCCTTATGGCAGATACTGCTGAAGAACTTCAGAGACTTATAGACCGTGTAGAGGCTGCATGGAACAGATATGATATGAAGATAAACTGTAAGAAGACACACATAATAATTATCACACATATATTAATTATTGGGAATAGTTTATCACATATATATTATTTATTATAGTTTACCACTAACAATGTAGCTCTCACAATAGCCAATACTGTTACATACCTGGACTGCGCCTTGAATAAGGACTGGGATCGATCACTCTCGAGAAACAAGATGCCGAATCGAAAAAACAAGAGGTACATTTAACAAGATGCATAACATACTGTGCAACCTATCTCTCAACATCCATACTAGAATAAGAATTTTAAAATGCTATGTAGTCCCGACCCTCCTATATGGGGCAGAAGCGTGAAAACTTACCGATACCTCATCTAGGCGCATAGATCCATTTGAGATGTAGTGCTATCGCCGCAAACTCAGAATCCCATAGATACACCACGTACCAAACGACAAGGTACTGCAATGCATCGGTGGACAACTACCTACAAATACCTACCAAACGTCAAAGCAGAAAATTGAAATAATTCGGACGAATCATGCGACGTGAAAAATACCACTTTATTCAGCACATCCTGCAGGGGAAAATAGAGGGTCGAATGTCAACAGGACGCAGACTAATATAGTGGCTGCGAAATTTACGAACATGGACCGGCATGACAACAACAGCTCTATTCAGAGCAGCAGTGACTAGTGATTTGTACCAACAAGATAGCCAACATTCACAGAGGATAGGCACTTCAAGAAGACTCTCTTAAATAAGCTCAAGGCATAAACCGAAACCTTTGGTACTAATTCAAACTCATTGATCGTATATCAAAATATGTAAGTAGCGATCTTTTCTTAAACGTAGTAAACTGTGTGTAGTGTATTAATTAAAAAAAATAAAGTAAGTGTCTGTTGTAAAACCTTAAAACAGTAGTTTCAATTAATGGGATATGGGACCAGATTTTACCAGAGTTTGCTAGTTAGACTAATTGTAAAAGTAATTATTTTATATAATTACAATTCGATATAATATCGAGTTTTTTTAAATTAAGTTTTGCAAGTTTTCCTGTACTAAACGTGATTTTTGTGTTTAAACACGTGTGTTGCCGGTTTAACAATGGCGGGTAACTAAGTTACGTGGTAGGGAAAAGTACGCCGAATGTGTGTTTGCTGCAGAAAACATTCTCATACTCGAAGGAATGATGAAATGTATTTAAGCCAGAAAGAAATGCAAGTGGTACTGAAGTCGTTGTATCAGCAGCTGACGACGCGAATTAAAGGCGAAATTAATGCTTACTATAGACTCCGTTTTGTATGTTCACATCAAGACTGTTAACACTACAAAGGAGCTGTGAAAAACACAAGTCAATCTTTGATGATTCTAGTTTTACTAGAAGAATAAAGGATGCTGTAGATGGAATGATTTTTGATGAAAAAATCACTATAAACAAATCATCTTGTTAGACTTGTTGTGAAGGTAAGCAATGCATATTACTTTTTACAAGTAGTGGTAAAAGAAGTACTGAATTGTTAAGTGATACACAGTGACTTTTGCGGACCGACGGAGGAAAATTCACTGGGAGGTGCTTCTTACTTTCTATTAGTTGTCGATGACTTTAACCGAAAGACCTTTATTTATTTTTCAAAGCATAAAAATGAAGTACTAAAATACTAATAAAAGCAGATGGTGTAGTTATCTATATATTATATAACATTGAACAAAAAACTTCAATTGAAAACCTGGGAAGGTCAAGTTGCATCTCAACTACAATAAAAATTAATAATAATAATCTCCTAAAAGTAAGTGGTGTATATAGGTGTCATGATATACATAAAGATGAATTTATAGATAACTTAAAATATTATTTAAAAAATATCGTTTATTATCGTTGGTGATTTTAACATAGATATAAGTACTTCGGACAATTTGACTGATTTGTATCTCTCTACACTACTAGATATGGATTATGTACCTTACTTTAATAATGTAACGAGACCTAATATAAACGTTGGGACATGCATAGAAATATGTTTGTCAAGTCAAATTTACATTATCTAAAATCAATTACTTATGCAAATGTTGCTGCTGACCACTTTCCTATATTTCTGGGAATTAAAATACATACACAAAAAAATTATAATAATAACAAAACTTCTATTAACTACCAGCAGAGAGTAGGTATAATATAAAGACCCAACCACAGCATAATCTTGTGATCGCCCCTCTTGCCCCACTTTGGACTAAGAAAGTGGTGACATCATGAGTCTATTGCAAAACTCACTGAATTGATTAAAGGAAACTTTGTCATCTACTACTCAATAAAATCTTAGGTTTGAAACTTCGCCAAAATCATATAGTGGAGCGATATAGACAAGAAAAGCAGCTCGGTTCGCAAAAAAAATTGAGCGTAGAACCAGATGAGACTATATACATTTTACAAAGTAAAAAAAATCTACCTATGAAATGGCTATTTACGACATTTTTCTTGGTGCAGACCTTTTTATTTTGAAAAAAAATTAAAAACTAATCATTTGTGTTTTTTAGCGTTTACATTGTCATATCTGCCAATCTAATTAATCTATACCCTTGGTCAAATTTGAAAATAAAAGTAATTATATTTCTTTATCACATCTAGGTTGAGCTGTTATATAGTCTGTTATGTATAATGTATATTATATTATGTACTATTACCTATCATATCTAAATTATATTAAACAATAATATCGACGATCACATCTGCATCCTGGGTGTCATTATGTGTGGACGTGCAATGGAGCTACGAAGAAACGTGAAATAAACGATGTGTTATTGAAGTGGGGACGCGTATTGGCGGCTCAAAGCCGAGCGCTGAATATTTACATCGCATTGCATTTAATTGTATAGCTTTTTTATTGTAAGTCAGAAAATTATAAATTTAACACTAATATGATCACAAAGGATGAGATAAACTATTCTGAAAATTACAAAATTTTGATTAGTGCTTTTATTTTGGAGATATCGCGATAGAAACGAAAAAATTGAATATAATAATTTTCAACCATTTAAAACGGAGACATTGATTGCTGTTTTAAGTTTCGTTCTCCCGTAAGCGACACAATGAACTGTAATCTTTGAAAATTATAAAAAAATATACAAAACTTTTTATCAAAAATATATCAAAATATTGGTATTTTTTTCTTCTTGATCAACATGTATCTAACTCGATTTTTAAGTTTAATGCCCTTTTGCACCGGACGATATTTGACGGCTTTGGGACTTTGATACCTCAGTACATAAGCTTCAATTTTATATATAATTCAGCTTATAACAACAAAACCCCCACGGAACCAATTTTTATGGATATATTTAAGCGCCGAATTATTCCGGCACTGCGAGTTACGTTTTTATTTAATCGGAATAGTGGTGCATGGGTATACTTGAAAAATAAAACAGTTTATTTAAGAAATAAGGTATAAAATGTTATAAGGTAAGTAGAATTCCTATGAACAGAAGTATAATTATTATTAACAGCATAGCTGAAAAACAGCGAATAACAAATCTACAATAAGAGGTAAAATAGAATATGTAATAATAATTTGCTTAAAAATATCAACTATGTACATATACAAGGTGGGCCATTGAAAACGAAACAGAGGTACTTTCGGTTGGTTAAAGATGGATTCTCAAAAAACGCTCGGACACATCGACTTTGTTTGTAAGGGGGACACCTTTTACAAAAAAAATTGTAGACAAATCACTTAACCCCTTCGCGCTGGGACTCTCACAACCTCTAAGATTTTAAATGGCACGGTGGGGTAAGTGATACCTGATTGGAAAGCTCTTTTTGCCCTGAATACTAAACGGTTACCATTTTCCAAATTTATCCATTTGTTGTCGAGATTATTTAATTTCAAGTTATAAACGCGTTCTTTCAAAAAACCATGTGGTCCGGTCCCCCAGGTGAAATTTAGGAAACGCTACACGTCAATGGTCTCGGAATCGAATGAAATTTTCGATTACATCGTGACCTGGCGGTTTCGACTCGACCTCTCTCCACACGAACCCCAGAAGTCGGCCGCAAAAAAAATGTAATAAAAATGTAATGAGGCCACGGCGATGCTCCTCAGAAAGAGAAATTCTTTTCGCCTGGGCCTGGGGAGCATCGCCGTGGCCTCCGAAAAAGCGGTCCTTTTTTTTGTGGCCGAGTTTTGGAGTTTGTGTGGAGAGAGGTCAAGTCGAAACCGCCAGGTCACGACGGAATCGAAAATTGCAATCGATTCCGAGACGACTGACGCGTATAGTTTCCTAAATTTCACCTGGGGGATCGCATCACGTGGTTTTTTGAAAGAACGCGTTCATAACTTGAAACTAAATAATCTCGACAACAAATGGATAAATTTGGAAAATGGTAACCGTTTAGTATTCAGGGCAAAAAGAGCTTTACAATGAGGTATAACTTACCCCACCGTGCCCTTTAAAATTTTAGTGGTTGTGGTCCCAGCACGAAGGGTAAGTGATTTGTCTACAAATTTTCTTGTAAAAGGTGTCCTCGTCACAAACAAAGTTGACGTGTCCGAGCGTTTCTTGAGAATTCGTCTTCAACTATCCGAAAATCCCTCTGTTTCGTTTACAAGTTACTATACAAGTTACAAGTTACTATACAGGTTGGGCCACCCTGTATAGTAACTTGTAAAATTGTTAATATTTTATTGCAATCTGGGTCGCTTTCGAGGGGGTTTCGAGGGTTACATTTTGTTTTAATAGTTTTTTATGCTGTGCAATTTAGTTAGGATTAATATATTCAAAAAAAATTGTCGATGTACCGAACAATCTGATCTACTTAACCAATCGGACACAACTATATTTTGATTAACCCTATTTAAAATATACGTTATTATATTGCGTCTATGTGGCGTTTTTGTTATAATTTTGTCATACAAGGTTAAAGTAGCTTTAGCAACGCGATATGTTTTTTCCCAAGGTCTAAAGAGGAATTCAATTTTATCATTTTCTTTAGAAAAATCTCGATTTAAAATTAGAATTTCTTTCTGATCGTTTAATATTTTGTCTGTGTGAATTAAATTTTGCTTGCATTGGTCGCATTTTTTTACTTTGCCTTATTTTAGATCAGGGGCCTCCAAACTACGGCCCGAGGGCCACATCCGGCCCGCGGACAGATTTTGTCCGGCCCGTGGAGAGCTAGCATACTTGAAAACTCCTTTTAGAGAACACATTTTTTATAGCAAATTAAATTTAGTTTACTGAAGTATTCTAATTTTATGTTGAATAATTATTAATATGACATCTACATTGATATGGTCATGGGCTAACTACTCATAACATTGTTGTAGGCTTATTGTTATTGTTTTTGTGATAAGTTGGATAAAGAAACACAGAATTGTAATGAGTAAAGACATGTATAATATGCAGAAAATTTAACTTCAGTATATAATAACTAACAAATTATTGAAATGAATCCAATTAACATTTTATACATTTTAAATAAAAACATAACTTATAACAAGCATAATGACATATAAAATACTAATGAGATTTATGTAATTGAGATTTTCCACTGACAATAGTTTGTAGTTGTGGACTAATTTTACTTGTACCAATTATTAAAAGAGATGTTGCATTGCATTGCAGCATTAAGATGCTCATCAGTTAGTTTAGATCTGTAAACATTTTTTGTGTACTTCATTTTGGAGAAGGTCTTCTCACACAAATAAGTAGTACCAAAAACAGAAAACAGCCCCCGAGCAAAGTTATGCAAATTATCAAATTGTGTCAGTGGAAGACTCTTATAAAATTCCAACAAAGATGAGTTTTGATATTTGTTCTTAATTATATCACTGCACTGTAGATCAATCATTTCGATTTGAAGTTCCGGGGCTAGGGTTTCAATGTCAGTATCAAAAGGATTCTGAAAAATCTTAATTTGATTCGCAATGGCATCACAGTCCGAGAAACGAGTATCAAAATTTATTTTCAAAGCACTCAAAGTTTGGATTGCAAAATCGATAGGAAACTCAGTTTCAGTGGTGTGGCTGAATATTTCACATGTTTTAAAATGTGAAAAACATTTACTTCGTAGTAGTGATTGAAACGGTATCAATTTCTTCCGGAATGATTTGATATTAGTGTATAAATCAGGAAGATGCTGGTTTTCTCCTTGCAATCCCAAATTCAGTTCGTTCACATGTTTTGTCAAATCAACATAGAATGCTAACTTCCACAGCCATGCGTTGTTTTGTAATTCAGTAAGAGGCTTACTACGTAGCTTAAGTAAAGCTTACTTAAAGCTTACTACGGAGGCTTACGTAAGAGGTGATGCTTTTCATTCAAAAAAAATTCACTGCTCGAAGTTCAAAAAAGCGCTGAAGGACTTTCCCACAACTAAGCCAACGTACGGCAGTATGATAAGGTAAGTCATTTTCTCCAATCTCTTCAATAAACTGTCGGAATTGTCGATGATTCAGCCTAAAAGATCTAATAAAATTAACAGTTGATATGACTGGTTTCAGAACTTCAGACATATCAAAACATTTTCCGCACAAAGACTGTTGATGAATGATACTATGTAAGACTAATGGTTTTGAACCACCGTCATTTTCTACAGCCTTTGACACAAGAGCGACCACTCCTTTATCTTTCCCACTCATGTTTTTGTCTCCATCAGTTGTAATACATTTCAAGTTTTTTCATCGAAGGTTCTTTTGATTAATGGCCATTTCAACTCCTTTAAAAATATCTGTACCAGTAGTTGTGCCTTGAATACTATACATATCAAGAAATTCTTCATGCACTTCATAGCTTTTATCTACTCCTCGAATATAAATCAACACCTGAGCAGTATCTGACACATCCGTTGACTCATCCAAGGCCAAAGAAAACCACTCAACATGTCCATTTTTGTCGAACAGTTGAGAGGATATATTTTCAGCGATGTTTTCTACCCTTCGAGCCACAGTGTTTGCTGACATACTGACAGTTTTTAATAAATTTACCTTTTCAGGGCACATTTCTTCGGCTACTGCAATTATGCATTCTTTGATCATTTCTCCATCGGTGAATGGTTTTCCACGTTTTGCAGTTTCAAGAGCCACACGAAAGCTGGCACGAGTTGCAGCCTCTTGTTCCGTTTGGAATTTTGTAAATGAAGATTGCTGCGATTTCAATCCGCGCTTCATAGCTTCGAATTTTTCTGTCCGAAAACTTCCTGTATATTTTGAGTCATTTTGAAAATGTTTTGTTTCATAATGACGTTTAATGTTATATTCCTTGAGAACGGCTATGCTTTCATTGCAAATCAAACATGGCGCCTTGTTACTGGACTCAATTACGAAATACTGAATGTTCCACTCATCTTTGAATTTTCTGCATTCACTATCAATTTTTCGCTTCTTTTCCATACTACTAAATCACACACAAAAGCAACAATTCAAATCAAAATACTGTTACAAAGATGTATTAAACTTAAACACGCACAAACACGTTTTAAGGAGGTACGCACTATTTTATTTCACAACAGTGTCATAGGAACTGACTTGTGGTTGCGCCACTAGCCTTCTTATATATTCCAATTACTGCCGTCTAGAAGTGAGTGGAAGACACCAGAACTTTCTCGAACCAACGAGATTATTCTGTACGTGCTATTAGCGCCATCTGTTAGCGATAGAAGGTACTACCTATTTCCGCTTGTGTCCACCAGATGTCGTGTTACGTTACTCCTCATGGCTCGTACTCTACGACTAATCTAGAAATTACAGATAATGACAGGAAAATTAATAATATGCAGTGTTGCCGTTTTGCGGACTTTAGTCCGATTTGCAGCCTTTTTTAAACGTTGCGTACTTTTTCGGACTTTTTTTTTATCAGTGGACTATTTCACTTTTTACCACCGGCAACAATGATAATATGGTTTTGGCCCTCGGAACTTACTGGAGTAATCAGTATGGCCCTAAGGCTGGAAAGTTTGGAGACCCCTGTTTTAGAGAATAGATTTTCAATTGGATCTTGGTTGAGGCGACTTGTCAGAAAATAATCTACATAATCTATCTCGGCGTCCCACAGTCCCAAAATGGCATTAATCGTTTGTATTAACCCATCAAAACAAAATGGTCTATTTTGTTGTACCGACCAGGTTTTAATGTAATCTATAGCACATTTAAAAATTTCATTCATCGGCACAGCATGCGACAAAGCGCATTTTGCCGGATTTGCAGAAAATTTACTTCGAGAGTTTAGATGGTTAAAAATATCGTTCATCTTTAATATAAGGCTTTCAACCGTCCCGGATTAGGCGGGACAGTCCCGGATTAGCGACCCATGTCCCGCTTTAATATTGATACATAAATTCGTCCCGGAAACTTAATAATTGTCCCGCATGTCCCGCATTCAGAAATATTGCACTTATTCTAATTTAATACCGAAGTGAGCCTAAATTCAGAGCGACCACGGGGAGCGAGAAGGTGGAATTTCTATGCAGCGACTGCGACTGGCGAAGAACACGAAGAAACCCGAGCGCCGGCTCTCGCACTTCGTGAACAGCACGTGCTGCGTACACTGAACGTAAAATCTCAGTACGCTTTCAACTGTAAAAACAGTAAATGTTTTCGACATTCAAATAAAAAAAAATTTTCATGTGAAAAAAGTTTTGAAGAATAGTCTGTCAGTGTCTGTGCATTAGGGTTGTCAATTTGTTGTGAAAGTTGGAATATTAGTGTTGTTAAAACTGTGTGGTTAAACTAATATTAATTTATGTTGCCCTTAACATATACCATGCCGCCGACAAAACGATCCTGTAAATTTAATGATGACATACGTAAACAATATCTCTTTTTACAGAAGGGTGTGGCAGAGTCGGATGTTTATTGCAATAAATGTATGGGGCATTTTTCAATCGCACACGGGGGTAAAAACGATATTATACGACATTTGTCATCAGAAAAACACAAAAAAGCAATAAATATTGCTTCTACATCTACACCTTTGACTAATTATTTTCGTCATGATAAATTTGGTGAAAAGGAATCAGATCTCGCAAAATCAGAAGGATTCGGTAAGACACGGTACGTCATAATCACAGTTTTAACTCCATGGAGTGTACCTCAAAGTTAATTCAAAAAGCTTTTGAGAAGAAATTTTCGTGTGGAAGAACAAAATGTGAAGCGATTATAAAAAATGTTATTGCACCATGGAGTCTCGATTATATCAATAAGGAATTGGAGGTTGTGCCTTTTATTTCTATATTTTCGGACGCTTCTAACCATAAATATATAAAACTATTCCCCACTTTGGAAAGATATTTTCACCCAAAAACAGGAGTTAATATAAAATTAATAGTTTTTGTGAGTTTACCGGGTGAAACTTCAGATATGATACAGAATTCTATTCTAGAAATTTTAAACAAACATAATATAACAGACAAAATCGTCGGCTCTTGTGCTTATAATACCAACACGAATTTTGGTGGTGTTGCCCGTGCAGGACCCGGCAACGTATTTTACAAGCTGCAGGAAAATTTAAAGCGACCGATTGTCGGAGTCGGTTGCGCAGCGCATATTGTACATAATGCCATACAGACAGCGGTCGATCTCTTACCGATTGACGTTGAAAACATTGTCATTAAAGTATATTCATACTTTTATATATACACGGAAGAACTAATAGATTTTTGCGAAGACGCCGAAATCGAGTATAAAAAAATCTTGGGATACAGCAAAACGCGATGGCTCGATTTATTGCCTGCGGTGGAACGAATTTTACAGATGTACAATCCACTGAAGTCGTACTTTTTGTCACAAGAAAAAGTTCCTATTGTATTACAATTTTTTTTTTCCGATGAATGCTCTGAGTTATGGCTGAAATTATTCCATAATCAAGCATCTATTTTCTAAAACACAGTAAAAAAGATGGAATGTGACAATATTAGTTTTGCTGAAGTGTCGGATATATATTTTGAATTAAAAGAAAAATTGGCAAGTAGATTGCTAGAAAATTTTATACCCATCATTATAAAGCAACACTTATCCAAACTAGAAGAAGAGGGTCTTATCAACAGAAATCACTTCATGGAACACGTGAGAAATTTTTTTCAGAACTGTATTCAATACTTGGATAAATATAGCCACCAATATGACAATTTTCAAAAAATAACTTGGATTCGTTTAAATAAACCTGTTACATGGGATGATATTGTAATTACTTTACAACTATACAAGGAAATCAAATTAATGAAGATGAAATGTTTGATGAAGTGCATACTTTAAAATCTTTTTTAACTAATGCAATGTTGTCAAAGTGGAGAGAAGGTAGCTACGACACAGTGAAAAGATGGCAAGAAATTTTTGAACATTTTGATAATAATTCAATTCCATATAGTAACCTTTTACTACTCATTCAGTATGTGTTTTGTCTACCTGGAACAAATGGACCTATTAAGCGAGTATTCTCCCTTGTAAATGCAATGTGGACGTCTGAAAAAAACGGCGCTTAAAATTGAGACTGTTCATGCAATGTTGCAAGTAAAATTTAATATGGGAAAATGTGAGGACTTTCATGAAATTTTGAATTCTGACTCTGAACTACTGAAGAAAATTCGCAGTGTGCAAAAATATGATTTTAAAAGACAGTGACATATAATTTAATATAATCTTAATATTATTATGATAAAACATTAATATTTTCCTCTTTTCCTTTTTTATGACTTGTATTTTTCTGATATGTAATAAAATTATCGTTATTATTATTATTATTATGATAAAACATTAATATTTTCGTCTTTTTCTTTTTTTTATGAATTGCATGATAATTGTAATGTAAAAAGTGAGGGTGTTGAATAAGAAACAAGGTGAACTGTGAACTGGGGCATAGTGACTTATTTAAAACAAATTCAAAATACACACATAGTTGAAAGTTTAAATGTATTCAGTATGATCTAAGATAGTCTAAGTATTATTTAAAAAAAATTTCACCAACATAAATTAATTCTATTCAAAGTGAGATTTTCCACTAAAATGGCGCGACGTGGGGCGGTTACGATACACAGATAAAAATGGTAGGTAGGAATTTTTTTTTGATCCTAAAAAAATGTCCCGCATTCAGTTATCCAAAAGTTGGCAGCCTTACTTTAATAAAAAATCGGCCGTATTGTTCGCGGTAGGTGATATTAATTGTTTGCTTCGTACACACGTTTTCATAACAGCATAAAATGTTTTGCTGAACACTTGTGTAACTAGGCTGACCTTCATTTTTTCAAAATTGTTGGGTTTCATGTGTTTATCTGTAATTTTTTTTTTTTAGAGCATCAGACAATCTATGTTTTATTTATTTCATACGTGCGAATAACGTTATCCCAAAGTACTTGTTTTCCAGCAACCAAAAAGTCCTTCCGTTTAAGTAGCACATTTCTTACTCTTTTAATTAAATGTGGGGCGTCAAATGCTGAAAAAATCTTTTTTGACTGATAAACAAAAGACGGCGTCTTGTGTTGCGCCGAGGATTTTATGCGCTTTTCGGTTATTTGAGCCTTGATCGCAGACGATTGCTTTTACATCGAGCCCCGACTCAATTAAAAATGACAAATTGCTTTTAATTAATTGTACTAAATTTGTGGCACTCACGGCGGTTGAAGACAAATAGTATGAAATGGGCATCTTCCAATTATCATATAAGTGATGTTGGGGGCGAGGGACGCGTCGAATTTGATTGGTTAGTTTAAATTAAGAAACATGCAGTTTTCTGCTCAACATAATGTAGCTTGAGCTTCAGCGCTTCAGCTACTGTCCGCAAATCACTGACGGCAGAGCTGACGGCCGACTGCTACTGATTTTACAGATCTACTAATTGATAAAATACAAATATTAATTTAAAAAAATCACTGTAAAATCTAGTATCTATAAAAAGCAAAAGCCGCATAAAAATTGGATTACCTCTGGTATCATAAAATCATGTCACACAAAAGAAAAACTTTATAATAAATGGAAGCAAAATGTAACTAATATTAAATTAAAATTAAATTATATTAACTATCGCAAAAAGTTAGATAAATTAATAAAAATAGCAAAATATAACTACAACAGTAGGGAATTTAATTATAAATGTACCGATAGTAAAAAAATGTGGCAATTTATCAATGAAAAGCTTGAAAAAAAAATAAAATTTGATGAAAACATTGATTATTTAAATAAAGAAAATCAAAGGATTATTGATCCACAAAAAACTGCTAATGAATTTGTAGATTTTTTCAGCAATATTGGGGTAAAGATCGCTGAAAAAATAGGAAACAAAAATGATGGTCAAAGTAATATCAACATTAATCAAAATTCTAACTCTATTTTCCTAAATCCAACAAATTGTAGTGAAATAGAAGAAATTATAACAAACCTAAGAGACAAAGCAGGAGGGACAGATGGCATAAATTCTAAAGCACTCAAAGTTATTAATCATTATATTAGTAAACCGGTTGAGTATATATTCAATAACTGTATGTTAAGGAGTATCTGGCCTAATGCATTAAAATGTGCGGAAATCATTCCAATTTTTTAAACGGGTGATAGACATCAGGCATCAAACTATCGTCCTATCTCCCTTATATCTAACATCGCGAAAGTTTTCGAAAAAATCATTCATAAAAGGCTCTATGATTTTATTACTAAATATAAAATCATTGCACAGGAACAATTTTGTTTTCTAAAAAACAGGGGCACAAAGGATGCTCTTGCATCTATTTCGGAGTTTATTTATACGAAAATGGATAACAACAACTCAACAGTAGTCGCTTTTTTAGACTTAGCTGAGGCCTTTGACACGGTGGACCATAAATTATTAATACAGAAATTATTATTTATTATTACTATTAGAGGCCTCTGATTTATTTGAAAATTATTTAACCAATAGACTACAGGTTTTAAGAATTAATAAAATTAAAAGTAGGAAAAGAAAGGTAAAAATTGGTGTTCCGCAGGGAACAATCCTAAGTCCATTACTGTTCATTCGATATATAAATGATATTTTTAAAATTTTAGAAGCAAATTTAATAGCTGCTTATGCTGACGACACTGTTGTAAAGTGTATTGGTAATTCATGGCCTGATGTTCAACACAAAATTAACAAAGTTATTTAGATAAATTAGGGAAATGGTTTTTTGATAATTATCTGTCAATAAATATAGATAAAACTACATTCATAACTTTTGGTTCTTATAGCGATAGTATTCCAGCAAATTTGGAAATATTTATTTACAACCAGAAAATAAAAAGAGTTAACAGTTGTAAATATCTAGGCATAAAGTTTCACTGTAATATGAGATGGGACCAGCATATAAAAGACTTAATAAATAAAACAAAAGTTTTCCTATTTATCTTCTATAAATTGAAGAGGAGTCTAAAAAAAAATTCACTTAAAATAATCTACCATACACTATTCTAAAGTATAGTTAATTATGGGATAATTGCATGGGGAGGATGCTACAAAAATATTATGAAAAAATTAACTAGTACACAAAATAAACTCATTGGTATAATAACAGAACAAACGAAAAATTATATTTTGAATACTAAAGAAACTTTCATAATTGACTCCCTATGTTTTCACTATGAAAAATGTAAAAAGTCATTTAATGATTACCAATGAAAAACGGCGAGATTTTTAGAAATAAGGCGATAATTTTACCCAAAATATATTGTATTGTAGCAATAAAAAGCTTTAATATGCTCCCTGACAATCTCAAATCTTTAAATGTCAATAAAAAATTAATATGGAAAAAACTTATAAACTGGGTAATAACTAGAATATAATTTTTTTTTTCTTTTAATGTATATATTTATGTAAAAAAATGTATAGGTTTATTTCATTCTCGTCATAGTCTATAATTAGCCGATAAGGATATTTTGTAAAAACCAACCTCATTTACAGGTAACTAGTTTACCTCTATGAGATACGGTCTATATAAATTACTGTATAATCTTATTCTGGTTGAAATAAATAAATTAAAAAAAAAAAAAAAAAATACTTCAAATAATTTACGGCTTTGACAGAAAACCGGTAGAAAAGTGAAAGCTTTCATGAGTGATTACGGAAAGGAATTTTGTAATTCATATATTGATGATTACTTAAATAAATATGGGATAATCATCAAAGATCTAACCCGTATAGTCCTCAGCAGAATCGGCTGTATGAGAGGATGAATAGGACGATTATTGAGAAGGCAAAATGTATAATGTGAAATACAGGAGGCGTTGAAGAGCTTCGAGGAGAAAGATGAATGGGAGATAGTGGATGTTCCTAGTAATTCTACAATTGTGAAGTGTAAGTGGATGCTCAATAGGAAAATTGAGTGTGACAAGTCCGTTTTCGTGCGAGGTTACTTGTTTGTGATTCTTGTGAGAAAAATAATATAACTTGGCGTCGTTTTATTTTATAGTTTTATTGTAAAATAGTGTTACACGTCTAAACCGAATGGAGACTCTTGGTTAATGCCGCCTTTCAACTCTAGTGGCTCTTAGTGCTGTTTTAGGTGGGTAGCCATGCCACACCATCTGTAGTTGGTAAAAATGAAAAAATGAAAAAGAGCGGTAGAGAATGGTTTGAACATACTCGCCACCTTGAAAGCTTACGGCTTTAAAAATATCATAAGATAAATACGGGAATACATGATGAAAATTAAAAAAAAAAAACAAAAAAACATGATAAAGCAAATACATATGAAACAAGATTCTTATAGTTCATGCATCACTTTGGACAGGCATTGGCGGTTATTGCCCTACACTGCTGCACTTGACTTGTCCATTGCACTGTTTGTTTTAAGAGGACACACCTTCGCGATGGCACGTTTCACAAGACCGCGCGCGGTTTGGATAGACACTACTCTTATATGTCCGTCGCTGCCGGGATGTGAATCTTGTATACGACCCATTGGCCAGTGTAATGGAGCGGTGTTGTCTTCCTTTAAAACCACAAGGGTTCCGATTTCTGGTTTATTGATTGGGTGCTGGTTCCACTTGGTCCTCTGATGCAATTGGTGGAGGTATTCCTTTGACCATCTCTTCCAAAAGCCTTGTCTCATGGCCTCCAACAATTGGTATCGAGACAATCGATTAATGCTGAGATCGGTGATACTCGGTTCCGGTGGCGCTCGTAGCGCCTTTCCAATCAGAGTGGCCTGGGGTTAACGGTTCTAAGTCGGAAGGGTCATTGGATAAGGGAGTAAGAGGATGGGAATTGAGACATGACTCAATTGTTACTAACACCGTGTGCATTTCCTCAATATTTAGTAGTGTTTCTCCTATGACACGTTTTAAATGACTCTTTGCTGATTTTACTTCTGCCTCCCTTAGCCCGCCCATGTGAGGCGATCTTGGCGGAATAAAATGCCAATCGATTCCTTCACAACTTAGTGAATTTATGATTTTATTTTGAAATTCTTGTGATTCAAATAACTGTTTAAATGTGTTTAATTCCCTATTTGCGCCAACGAAATTTGTACCATTATCAGAATACAGGTGTGCAATTTTACCGCGTCTAGCAATGAATCGTTTTAATGCGTTTAAGAAGGTGGCGGAAGTGTAATCGCAGACTAGCTCTAAGTGTACAGCCTTAGTTACGAAGCAAACAAATATGACAATGTAACCTTTGATTGTTTTGTTAGTGCGACCATGTCCATTCTTTAAAGTAATAGGGTCTGCATAATCTACTCCAGTGCAGGTAAATGGGCTCGACGGTTTCACCCGGTGTTTTGGTAAATTTCCCATCAACTGTTCAAAAGATGAGGGAAGATGCGATTAGATTTGTGATGGAATGATTATTAGGTAAAACTATTTGATGCTTGCTGTCGTGAGGTATGTTTGCGTTCATTTACCTACCCCCTACGCGAAGTACCTCGTCTTTATCTAAAAATGGTTTCAAACATCGCAATTTACTGTGATTGTAAAGCATCTTGTGATTTTTTAGTGAATGAATATCGCTCAAAAATGCTTCCCTTTGAACTATTTTTATTATTTTGATTTCGGCTTGGTTTAATTCTTCGCATGATAAATGACCGGACATTTTACTTTTGCGACGTGTCTTATTTGAAAAACGTAAAATGTACGCTATGATTCGCACTAATTTTTTGAAAGAAGAAAATTTGTTGAATACATCGAATTCTGTGGTAGAAATACTGTCCATAATCGCTAAACAACACACTGCTTTTACTTCTGGTATTTCTTCGACTTGAGTAGGTCGTTTGTTTACTTTAGAAAAGTCTACTGTACTGTCGCGTAAAAAGTCGGGACCTTGGAACCAAACATTCGACGTCATTAATTGAGTTGTGGTTGCTCCACGCGATAACACGTCAGCAGGGTTTTCGGTAGTTTGAACATACCGCCAGTCCTCTGGTGAACTTATTAACTGTATTTCACCTACTCGATGTGCTACAAATGGTTTTAAATTGTTTGGTTTAATTCCTATCCATGCCAAAGCAATTGTCGAGTCTGTCCAGTAAAAATACTGGTTTACGAAAATATCGATAGAATCTTTAACTTTGTTGATTAATTGTGCAAGCATTAATGCAGCAGATAATTCTAAACGTAGTATTGTGATGGTCTTCAGACTCTGTTTTTGGAACATAGTAAATGTAAAATGCAATCTCCGTTGAGTGAGATTTTACGTACGTAGACGCATGCACCATATGCAACTTGGCTTGCGTCACTAAATCCGTGGATTTCAGTTCTAATCCGTTATTGAGATCCTAATGATACACATGTCGGAATTATAAGAGAATCTAACTTTGAAAAACCTGTTAAAAATTGTTCCCACCTTGCAAGAAGATGTGATGGTACTTCTTCATCCCAATCTATCTTTAATGACCATACGCTTTCTAATAATATTTTTGCTGTAACCGTAACAGGAGAAACTAAGCCTAGTGGGTCAAACAATCTAGAGATTAAGCTCAGAATTGTACGTTTAGTGACTATTTGATTATTTGGTTTTACAAAAAATTCGATTGTGTCTGCGTGACAATCCCAATTAATGCCTAAGGTTATGTTTTTAGTAATTCTACAATTGTGAAGTGTAAGTGGGTGCTCAATAGGAAAATTGAGTGTGACAAGTCCGTTTTCGTGCGAGGTTACTTGTTTGTGATTCTTGTGAGAAAAATAATATAACTTGGCGTCGTTTTATTTTATAGTTTTACTGTAAAATAGTGTTACACGTCTAAACCCAATGGAGACTCTTGGTGAATGCCGCCTTTCAACTCTAGTGGCTCTTAGTGCTGTTTTAGGTTGGTAGCCATGCCACACCATCTGTAGTTGGTAACAATGAAAAAATGAAAAAGAGCGGTAGAGAATGGTTTGAACATTACTAGTAAAAGGTTTTACCCAGCAACCTGGTGTAGACTATGTTGAGACCTTTTCGCCAGTAGTAAGACACGGTACTCTGAGACTATTATTTGCGTTATCAGTGAAACTTGAACTTGAGAATACATATTTAGATGTGATTTCTGCACTCTTGAATGGCGTCCTTATTGAAAATATTTTCATGCAAATGCCGGAAGGATATTTTGCTTTTTCAAACAATATAAATGAGACTGATAAATTAAAAAAAAGTATTAGTCTCAGTTTAAAATTAAAGACATATGTTAAATAAGGCAGTGTCCTAAGAGAATGTTAATTCCTAAGAGAAAAGAGGTAAGAGGATGTCAGTTTGTTATGATAAAGGAAATAGAATTCTAACTTTAGATCAAAGTAATTATATTGATCAATTAGTGAAATTTAATTTAGTTGATCGCAAGTGTATAAGTACACCACCGAAATGTGGATTAAAATGAACTAAGAATCCGAGTTGTGACAAAGGTTTGCCTTACCAGCAATTAATTGGCTGCTTAATGTACCTGGCAATACTTACTCGTCCAGATATTGCACTTTCTGTAGGGTACTTGAGCGACGTCTCTCTGTGAAGGTACCTGACAAACATCTCGAAGTTAAGTCGACCAAAAGACCAAAAAATAGACCAAAAAATTCTGCACTATCCATTATAGTGTGCAGAATTAGCCAGTGTTTCTAAAAATATTAAGTTGTAGTGTGAGAGAAGACTCAATATTGTGAAATTGTCCTAGAGACAGAGACTCGCCGTATTTATCTCGCTGTATTTACTGTATATATTTTCTCTGTTGTACTATATATCCTGGACAAATGCTTGCATACAGCTAACTAAGCTAAGTTAAAATCTAACCTCACTCTAAAACCTCTTTCAAGAGCACGTTTTGAAAATTCAACCTAACATTAGTTAAATGTGAAATTGTCAGCTTCACAGTTTTGTCTCAAGTAGTCTCTCAAGTCTCAAGTAGCGCAAGTGGTAAAACGCCAACATTTGGAATCGGCCTGCCAAGGTTCGATCCCAGCTGTGCACTTACACTTTTCAGAAAAATTTGGTGTTAAAATTTAATATCGAAATTTTGTATTAAAGTTTAATTGTAAATATTACTATGAATATATTCTTCCACAATTCACACACATACTAAAGGAGAAAAACAAACCATTTTTGGTTAATTTCACTTTTTCTGGCACTCCCAGAAATGACAGAAAAGAGCGAACAAGCTGGGGGAAAATCCTTTGGCGAGAGGGGACGGGGTTTAGAGGACACCTCCTTCCAAACTGGCATATAGTGAAAGGTCAATCTCACTCACTGGAAATCCCAGCACCTCCCATACGGAGGAACAGCAAGCCAAACGCCAACGTCAAGACACCGCAAATCTTCCGTTTGTAACAGGAAATGACTTAGAGGAAACTACCCGAAAATGGATTGCGAGATCTCTTGATCTCAGGACGTTAGTTAAGGCAACTCCCAGCACTAAAAAAGAAATTAAAAAGGTGGCAGAAGAAATTTGGGCATTAACTGGGTATCTTGAGAGGATATGGATCAGCGGCCAACTGACCCATAACACAAATATAGAAGAGAGTAAACCATGCGTTAAAACATGCAGCATAGCTACACAAACTAGCACCAGTGATGAGGAAAAAGAGCTAGCAGAACTATGATTCAAGATCGAAGATGGCAAAACCTTCGAAGATTTCAATCTTCATCAATAGCTGCAAATTATTGGCCAAGGAATGCCTAGAAAAAAGTACAAGTTCGCCAGGGAAACGCACTAGCCACAACCCCAGACGGGGATATGCTATGTATGAAAACGGGGATATTACAGTAACGGACAGATATGTTCACCAAATGGTGAACAGAAAATCGACGACCGATGAAGCTAATTTCAAGGACCTCTATGCTTGACTAGAGAAACTGAAAAACAATTCTGAAAAAAACGGCAGAAAAAATCTGCTATCCTTAGACCCCGAAAAACTGATTGGCCTATGACAAAAAAAACTAGTCGAGTTTGTATTTGTAAAAACCGACATAGCAATCAGGATCTATTGTCCATACGAACCATTTGCAGAGACTGGGAAGAAACCAGGATCAGAATACAAATGGACGGAAATAATTAAAAAAGTAAAACCATCCACAGGACGAAGAGAATCGAACCAAGGAAGCCAAGGAATAGAAAAAGACAAACTTCCAGAAGCCGTAATAATAAAATAAGAGGGAAGCTCTTACCCTGACCTACTAAAAATAGTGGGGGGGGGGGGGGGGGGGTGCTAAGGGGCTCAAGCCCCCCCCCCCCCCCAAAAGCATCTAAGTTCTTCCGTGGCAAACCATCAAGTGAAACCATCACAAGTACACTCATCGGAAAATATATTTTTTATAAATCTTCTTCTTCTTTTTGGCGCAACAGCTTAACTGCGGCGTAGGTCTCCTCCCATTACGTATACTTGTGTTTGGCGTCTAAGTCTTAGACACAAGCGTAGGCGGCCCTTACGTTTTTTAACGTGGGCGGCTAGCCAAATTTGAGGGAGGTATTTTCGGCAAATTCCTGGGATGACTTTGCCAGAGTCATGCATAAGAGGATGGCGGCTTATTACAATACGTGTTCCGGGATCCAACCGCTAGCGCCGTACATGCACTGTGCCGCGTATAAACTAAACCTAGCTGTCGTGAAGGCATGCAGCTACCTAGTGTTCGCAATATGATGGCAATAGTAAATAATGTTACCAGTTTTGTACGAGACTCGGCAAAAAGATTGGAACTTTTCAAACAAGCTATCTTTAGAAAATACCCACAGACGAAAAGAGTCAAGTTTCAAAGTCTTAGTTATACACGCTGAGTTGAAAGGCATGATGCCCTTCAATTGAAAGAGTTCTTTGACCCTATCGTACAGTTCCTTGAAGAAATCGACAGAACTTCTCCGTCATTGAAAAGTGCAAGTTTTCTGGCTTCTATTCAACGATTGGACTTTGTCTTATCTTAACGGTAACCGCTGCAGAATTTGAGATCACTGTTTCGCTTTCACATCAACTGCAGGCTTAGATCATAACTTTAATATTAGATCTTAACCTTTGTTATGAGATAGTAGAAAGTGTAGTTAGAACGAGACGAGTCACTCTTCGAGAGTAGAGCACTCTTCGATTCTCGATATGTTCCACCTTCTACCAAGTGCCATCGTAAACACAGAAAATCTGACCTCTATAGTAGCAGCTGCACGCGTTTACAGTGACGATTTACCTCATCCTCTCTCGTTATCGGGAGAAATAACTCTTTGGAAGGAGCTATGGAGTGGTAGACAACATCTCCCTCAAACAGCAGCATCAAGAGACAAATGAGTTCTTTCCAAATATAAAAATTTTGTTACAAATTCTCACTACATTGCCAGTAACCACTTGTAGTGTGGAACGCAGCTTCTCTTCGCTTAAACTAATAAAAACGTACCTTCGTATGACCCAAGACAGGTTAACCGGTTTGGCTTCCATGTATATTCACCGAGATATCTCTGCTAATCTACAACCTAACCAAGTCATTGAGGAAATTGCGAAAACTTATCTGAGGGGGCCTATTATGCGTTAAGCAATAAGAGTTGAAGCATTCTGTTGGAAATTAAATAATTATAAATAAGTAACTTTTAAATTTTAGCGGTCATTTATATTTTGTTGTCAAGTTTGCTAAACTGCTTTCCTTGAATGTTCATTCAATTCATTCTCTACTTTTTTATCTTGGCTTCGTATTAAAACCATTTTAGTAGTTAAAATTCTAATATTTAATTACTTCGCAAAAGGTTATGAACCCAGTTATGTGATCTTGTGCGTAAAAAGTTAAATTCAAAAAAGTTGTGTAAAATTCAAGGTGTATTTTTTTGGTTATGTTTTTGCGATTTTTTTTGTCGCTACGCGGGTCGCGCGTAATTCCGGGGGTACGTAATTGCCTTACAACTCGAATTATGTACTATACTTTATCTACGGCCACACTATTTTTTTTTCTATTTAATAAGAAAAATATGTTTGATGTAGCTGATATAGTGATTCATCGATATAGGCAACACAATGTACGCAGTGTAAAAATAGAAGAAATAGTGAATTTAAAAAAGTGTTAAAGAGTGAGGAACGTGAATAGGAACATTTTGGACAGGGAGGTGATAGAAATTGCGTGAAGGAATTGTTAGACTTATAGATTAATTTTGGATCAAATTTTTCACAAATTTATTTGACATTTTCAAATAAATTTATGAATAAAAATATCATATAATTTCAAAAAACGTCAATAAACGCCGAGAGTTATCTACCACATTTTAAAAATATCACCTAAAACTGCCTCAAATCCATTAAATATTTTCACACGTGTTGCTTAAACAACTATCCTTTTGTGTGGTGTCTGGATGATAATGAAATAAAATCAGGCAGTGTTTTTTATGGAAGGTAATTAAACAACAACAAAAAAGGCAGAATCTCCTTGTTTTTCTTGCGATAATTGCCGAAATCTCCTTTGTACAGAGTTTTCTGAACTAACAGCATTTGAAATAAAATGCATGCCACTTCATACACGTACATTGGAATTTAATTGTAAAAAATGCAGAAACAACGAATAAATAATAAGAACGATATTATAAAAATGCTACAAGATAAACTTAGCAACTATGTGTCAGAAAGTAATTATACAGCAGTGCCTACTTACTCTCAGGCTGTAAAACAGAGCACAAACAAATTTTCTAATATAGGTCTGCAAAATACTCCTGATATAATAATAAAATCGAAGACTTTGCAGGATGTGGAAACAACTAAGAATGAAATTATAAATACTGTTAATCCATCCAAATTAAAAATTGGCATTAAAAGTTTGAAATCTACGAAATCTGGATCAGTCATCATCAAATGCAAAAACAAAACAGAATTCCAAGTTCTAGAAAAGGAAATAAAAAATAAAACGGAAAATATGTATAATATAGAAACATCAAAAATGAAGAAACCCAGGATTAAAATACCAATGTTTCAACAAAATCTATCAAAAGAAGAAATTGAAACCGCTATTTTACAACAAAACGAAGGCCTTGATAAAATTAAAATTACATTTATCAAAAAACGTAAAAATAACAACAGTTAATATCAACAGTTTTTGGAGAATGTTCACCATTACCTTTAAACTACTAATGCAACGAGGAAAGATATTCATTGTTTGGGAACGTTGCTCTATTTTCGAAGATCCCACAATCCAACGTTGTTTCAAGTGTCAAGAGTTTTATCATAAAAAACTAAATTGTCCTAACAAACTAACTTGCCTTTATGTAGTATAGAGCATGAACAAGAAGACTGTCCAAAAATCAAAAAAGCATGTGCAAATTGTGTCAAATCTAATAATATATAAGTAGTACAAGTAGTAAGTAGTACAAACGGAAAAATAGTGTTGACCATTACTCGACAGACATTAATTGCCCAACTCTACAGTTCCATAACAAATTATCACAAAGTAAAATCAGCTACTCTAATTAATGGTACTAGTCAATCAAGATACTGTCTTAGAAAATTTAAATGTAATAGAACAAGACCACCTGGTAGAATATGTAGAACCCGAAAATTTGTATTGTCAAAAAACAAACTACTTAAGATTACACACTTTAATATTCGTTTTAATATTATTTAACAGATTTATTTCAGGTGGTCAAAATTAAGGATGTTAAAAGTAAAAAATTTATTACAATTTAAATTGTATACATTAATTGTATACATTAATGTAAAATTAAAATTGGTGTAACACAAGGAACTGTCTTAGGACCCCTACTTTTTATTGTATACATTAATGATATATTTAAAATACTACCTTTAAATAGTATAGCAGCTTTTGCTGAAGACACAGTGGTTAAAGGTATAGGTAAAACATGGTCTGAAGCACAATCCAATATGTTATCATACCTAGACAAAATAGGTATGGGGTTACAAAATAATTATTTAACATTAAATGTGGATAAAACAACATACATGACTTTTGGCTGTTACAAAGACAGTGTACCTGAATTTTTTGAGTTATCCATTTATAATGAGAAAATTAAGAGTCAATAGTTGTAAATATTTAGGGTTAATGTTTGACTGTCGCATGAAGTGGAATATCCTTATATTAAATCTTATAAGTAAAACTAGATACTTTTTGTTTATCTTTCATAAATTAAAAAGAATAATGAGCAAGCAATCACTGAAGATTATATACCATTCTCTTTTTGAGAGTATTGTGAATTATGGAATTATTGCTTGGGGGGGAAGTTACAAAACCAACACTAATATCTTAGCTCAAATTCAATCTAAGCTTATTAACATATTTTCGGATGGCAAACGTGTTCTAGGATTTAGAGATACATTTATACTCGAGTCGTTGAGTTATCCCTACAATAGTTGTAAATATGCGTATGAGAACTATAAAGGGAAGTCTAGAAATAGAAGTATTCCGTTACCCAAAGTCAGTAAATCTATAGCATTTAAAAACTCCGCGATTGTGGCAATTAAACAATTCAATACACTACCTGATACACTAAAAAGAATACCGAATAATAATAACAAAACAGTAAGAATAAAACTTAGAAATTGGCTTACAAATACTTCCTTTTCTTAGACTTTTTGTCCTCTTAAAATTTCAAAATTTTGTTATCACAAATCTTTTTCAATATTTTGTTTTCTTACAGTTTACTTTTTAATACTCTAATCTTTGAGTCCTCCTTATTATGTTGTTTATTGCTTATGTTTTTGTATTTTATGTATACCTAATTCTTGAATGTTATCGACAAAGTTTAATTATGTGAATAAATTACTTCTCAGGCCTATGTACAGGTGTAACTCACCTCTATAGGTGCATCCTTATGTATTATATTATGTATTATGTAAGTGTGTATATATATATTGTATATCCTGTTAATAAATAAATAAAAATAAAATAAAATAATTATTCAATTTAAGTGCAAACAAGAACTTCCACGAGTTCTTAGCACTTATTGAAACATATAACTTAACCTGTGACAGAGTGACAGAGAGGCCTCAACGTAACTAGTAGATGGTGTCAAACAGTGGGACTGAAACTCAACCCGAGCAAAACCACGGTGATACCATTTACTAGAAGAAGAAAACTAAACTGCCTATATCCCATACTCATAGATGGGAAGGCAGTAGAATACCAACAGGAGATAAGGTATCTGGATATCACACTAGATAGCAAACTCCTATGGAATAGACACGCTGAGGCAGCGGTAGGTAAAGCCAAACACGCCCTAATGGTGTGCAGAAATCTGGCAGGAAAAACGTGGGGTTGTAACCCCACTATCCTGCGATGGATGTACATCATGATAGTGAGACCTGCAATCACTTATGGGACAGTTGCGTGGGGAAGTAGAATCAAGCTGGCCTCAATGAGGAAACAGCTTAAGAAGATTCAAAGACTGGCGTGTGTCTGCATCACGGGGGCGATGGCGTCGTGTCCGACAGCAGCATTTGATCTGACTCCGCTGCACCTTGTGGTGGAAAGGGCAGCCAGATCGGCGATCATAAGGTTCAGCAAGGAAGGAATGGGCAGAGGTAAAATAATCGGGAGCAGAGACCGAAACAGCCTCGCTGCCAAGATCCCCTGGCTGGAGGTACCAAAAGACGAAATGGTATGCAAATACCACTTCGAGAAAAACTACACAGCAATGTGCAGTAGTAAAGCCGATTGGAGCGACGAATCCTCAGCATACCACATAGAGCAAAATGCCATCAAGTGATATACAGATGGTTCGAAGACAAAGGAAGGTACTAGTGCAGGAGTGTTTGGATCTCGTGCCAGGTACTTCGAATCCATAGGAACATCCTTCGAATCCATAGGAACACGCAATCGAAATATGTGCACAGTTTAATCAGTTCAACAGTAAGGAATTATCGCAAAAAACGAATTGCTATCCTGTCAGACAGCCAAGCAGCCATTAAGGCCGTTAGCTCATACACCATCAGATCCAAACTGGTATGGGACTGTGCGGGGAAGCTGAACAAGCTTGGCAGGGATAATATTGTAAGGCTATACTGGGTACCAGGACACACTGGTATAGACGGAAACGAAGAAGCCGATCACCTAGCAAACAAGGGATCCAGTAGCCCCTTTATAGGTCCGGAACCCTATTGCGGCATGAGTGTCAACACCATCCACAAAAGTTTAGATAAAGAAACAAGAGGAAAATGGATGAAAACCTGGAAAGAACTTCCAGGGCTAAGGCAATCCAAAGTGATGCTGGGATCTTTTAACCAGAAGAGAACAAAAGCTTGCCTGAAACTAAGCAGGAACAAGCTTAGAATTCTGACAGGAGTCCTGACGGGACACTGCAGACTTAGGAAACATCTCAAGGCCCTAGGCCTAGAGGAGGATGACGGATGCAGATTCTGTGGCTTAGCAGAGGAAACCCCCATACATCTGTTGCAAGACTGCGGAGCATTACTCCGCAAGAGACAGATGTACCTTGGGGCTCACTGCTTGAACACAGAGAAGCTGCAGGTCTTGAATCCCACCCAGATCCTGAAATTCCTAAAGGAATCAGGATTAGAGGAGGCGCTCTAAATGGGTAAGTACACCAACACTTGGAGGAGGAGGGTGGGGTACAATAGATCTAAAGGTCGCAGTACAAGTCGTCACCACCATATCTACAATCTACAATCTAACCTGTGACATATTTGTCTTAAGTGAGTGCTTTAAAAATTTATCTATAAATAAGCTTAATATACCAGGCTACACAACTATATACAATGATGGTGATTTGAATAGAAATGATGGAGTTTTAATTTTGATAAAGGCAACAATAATTACAAAATTTCAAATTACAAACTAACTGTATGTGGTGTCTCGCTATGTATTATTAATTTAACGATTAATATAACCTGTAGAATAATTGCACTATACAGGCTTATCCCAACTAACTTGATCTCGTTTATTGATGAACTTGATTCATACCTGGACCAAATACAGACAAATAAAATGGATTGTTTTGGACGTTCATACACAGTTCAAATCCTCTATAATTACACCAATTCATAAAACTGATTTGAACTGATTCATGAAACATTTGAAAATGTGTACATTAATAAATACCTCTCTATGCTAGCAATTATGATTATGATTATGATTTATGCCATACATATTGAATCCTACAAGAATTACTCCTGAAACTGAATCATGCAATGATCACATTTTCCTTAAAAAACCTAAAACTAATCAAAATTTGACTTTTAATTCATATATACTTAAATACCATATTATTGACCATTATGCAGTCTCTCTAAATATAGATTACACATCAATCAAACCAAAAATTCAATATAATAGAAAAAAATTCACAACAAAAATCGATTATAAAAAGTTAGAGAACTTGTTAAAGAAAAGAAAGCACAAATTTAATGACATCGATCATTCCAAAAGCACAAAATTATTGTAAAAAACACATAAAAAACCGTGGATAACCGAAGGATTAATTGTATCAATAAGAAATAGGGACAAATTAAAAAAATTAACTCAACAAGCACTTTTCATATGGATTGGAATTAAAACACAAAAACTATAGAAATAAACTAAATAAATTACTGAATAAAACTAAAAATAATTAGAATATATCTTAACCAAATCGAAAACAATAAAAATGATCTAAAAAAAATCTATCAACTGATATCAGAAGCTACCAATGAAAGAAATAATAATAAAAATTTCTTACAGATTGCTGATAATGATGGTTTTACATTTAGTGATAATAAATTAATGGCAAATTATTCTAACGATTACTTCATTAACATCGGCCTAAATATGGTTAAAGATATAGATACTTCATTAAAAATCAATGAAAATATTAAAATAAATCGAAATTCCATGTTTCTTAATCCAATAACAGAAAATGAATTGATAGAGCATATATGTACATAAAAAAACATTTCGCCTGGCATAGACGGTATATCTACCGGAATAATTAAAGAAAGCCACCTATATATATATTGCAACCCCTCAAACATTTATTCAATTTGATTCTAGAAAAGGGACACGTTCCTACACAGTCCAAATCCTCTATAATTACACCAATTCATAAAACTGGCGACAAAACTAAAATAAGTAATTACAGACCTATCAGCACAATAAACAGCTTTGGCAAAATCTTTCAAAAATGTCTAAAAAATCGGTTAGGACAATTTTTTGATAAAAAAAAAATCATACATAATTACCAATATGGGTTTCGTGCCGGTATATCTACTACCGATGCCATGTGCAATGTCATCAAAAGTATTACAGAGGGACTTAATGAAAACAAAAAATGCATTGCAGTATTTTTAGACTTGGCATTTGACACTGTTGATCATACAATACAAACGAGGATAACTTACTTGATTATCTGAACAAAAAAATACCTTCACGGCCATTTTACGTCAATAAATTAAAAAGCGCCGACTACCACTCCAGCTTCAAAGTCTCCGTTCCCAAAAATGAGGCCGATACTATTTTAAATGAAAATTTCTGGTGCGAAGGAATAAAAGTGCAGTTATTTCGATCGAACAACTGTCGGAAATGGAATTCGTCGTACCGAGAAAAGCGAGGTGGTAACATGCAGCAGTGGAAAAGATATTAAAACTAAACACTGTTTAACGATAAACCTATTTCATATTAATATACGGTCAATTTTTCACAAATCAAATTTAATTGATGTACTATGTAATAATTTTAAATTTAATATTTTATGTTTCACCGAAACCTGGCTGGATGAAACTCGGCTTGATGCTTTTAAAATTACCGGCTACGAATTGATAGCTCACTTCTCTAGACAAACGAATAAACACGGCGGAACTGCAATATTTATAAAACATAATATTTTATAACAAATCAAATTATTAAAAATTATAAAGAATCTAGCTATCGAAAATGTCATTGAGTGCTGTGGAATATCAGTGGGCATGAAAACTTGTATTATTGCAATTTATAGGCCACCTAATAATGCTAGTGATATAACCGATCTATTTTTTAATCAACTTAATCGTCTATTAGATATTGTAAATCAACAATTTGAAACCGTTATCATCTGCGGGGACTTGAATATAGACAATCTAATTAAAAATAAAATGACAGATTCCCTAAATGACTTGTTATTGGCTCATAATTTATTTCTTTCTTTAAAGGATGTCACTCGAATTCAGAAATTTCCAAATTTAGATAAAGTACCTATGACATCGATTGATTATTTAATTACCAATAACATTGACATTATGAAATCTGCAAACAATTTAAATCCTGGGTTGTCTGATCATTTTGCACAAACAGCGCATATAGAACTACAATTGCCTATTCAAAAAAAGGCCACTTATGAAATTGTTCGTATCATCTCACCTAACAAAATTAGTGAATTTAGACAACATTTTATCAAACACAGCGAGTTTATTAACTGGTCATACGATAATGATATTAATTTCGTATTTGATTAATTCTATAAACAGTTTAAGTGGAGTTTCGAAGTGGTTTTTCCAAAGAGGAAAAGACTGGTATCCGTTCGTAACCTTGAACGCCAAAAAATCAAATTTTCTGCAGAAGTTCAAAAGCTATATGATGAAGTTAAAAACTTAAATTTTAGTGTTAAATTATCAGGTAGAGATGACTTAGCAATAAAATGCAAAACTAAAAAAAAAACTCTTAATCAGTTAATTATTTTAGAAAAAAAACAACACGCTGCAAAATATATACTTAATGCAGATAACAAAGTTAAAACATTCTGGAATCTAGTTCAATATAAAAACAAAAAAACAATGTAATGTGGAAATCTGTAAAAGTAATTATGAAGTTTCCAATAAGTTCGCGACATTTTTTGAACAATCGATCAAGGACCTAAATATTTTCTCAAATAGTACTAATAATACTCCTCTCGATAACACACAGTATCACTACAACACATTTTGCTTTACCCCAGTATCTGAGAGTGAAATAATTTCTGTTATACTATCCCTACGAAACACTAATTCCTCGGGCCTTGACGAAATTCCGGTTAAATTAGTTAAAGCGAATGCAGATATCATTGCACCTTTCTTATGTAATATAATTAATATCTCAGTTTCACAGGGCAAATACCCCAAGCCGTTGAAGATCGGACAAATAATACCGCTATTTAAAAAAGGGGATGATACAGATATAACCAACTATCGACCGATTTGTTTACTAAGTATCTTCTCCAAAATTATTGAAAAAATTATGTGTAAGAGAATATTTTGCTTTCTTGAAAAATATAATATATTGAATGATAAACAATATGGATTCCACCACGGTAGGTCTACAGAGACAGCGTGCATAAATTTAGTACAATCATGTTTAAACAATTTAGATAACAAAAAACAAACATTTATCATTTTATTTGATTTAAAAAAGGCGTTTGACACTATTGATATCGATTTATTACGTACTAAATTATTTAATATAGGCTTTTGAAACTTCATAAATGACTGGATTACATCATATCTCAGCGAAAGAGAATATACAGTAAAATATAAGGAATCACTCTCAGACATATTTACAATGAATATAGGGACTCCTCAAGGGAGTATACTAGGCCCACTGATATTTTTACTTTTTGTAAATGATTTACCGAAACACATAACTGATGGAGAGGTCTTTATGTATGCAGACGATACTGCGATCCTAGTTTCTGCTGAGACATTAGATGAAGCAAAAAGCAGAATATTTTCAGTCATGTCTCAATTTAATGAATGGTGTAAACTAAATAAATTAATTATTAATGTTGAAAAAACAGAAATTATGCATTTTTCCAACATCTATAAAAAGAATGAATCCATTACTTTTACTTTTAATAATAAGTTGATAGAGACATCTGAAACCATGAAATACCTGGGGATAATAATTGACCAGTATTTACAGTGGAATAAACATATAGATTTCACCTGTGCTAAAGTAAATAAATCATATTATTTAATATAACGACTCAAAAATGAACTAAACCTTGATTCTATTTTAACTATATATTATGCTGTAGTATACTCACATCTAAGTTACAATATAACAGTGTGGGGATTATCTAATGGTTCCAGCAGATTATTTGTAACGCAAAAGCGCATCATTCGATTAATGTTTAATTTGAATTACGTCGAAACTTGTAGAAACACATTTATTGAATATAAAATATAAACACTACCATGTATATACATTCTAAAAATACTTTGTTTTATTCACAGCAATAAAGCCAAATTTGTAAAGTATAGCGACGTTCACGGCTACGCGACACGAAATAACGGAAAATTAGTTACATATAATTTTAAACATACTTATTTTAAAATAGCACCTTACAAATCAGATATCGATTTATATAACAAAATGCCGCACTCAATGACAACGCTAACCATCAATAACTTTAAAACAAAATTAAAATCATTTCTACACCGACATGCTTTTTATAGTGTTGCTGAATTCACAAACTAAGTAAGAAACTTTGAACCATCAAGCTAAACCTTTTAGAATAATTTGTATATTGTTATATCTATTAATAAATGTATTGTTTTACCAGTTATCTTTAAACATATTTTTAATTTGTATTATATTTTGACTTGTCTTATATTGTAATCACAATGAAAAAGATTAATAAATTTCTTATTCTTATTCTTATACAATACTTCTGAACATATTGGAGCGTTATGGTATACGTGGTGCAGTGTTAGATGTCTTTCGCAGTTACTTAACTGATCGGGAACAATGCGTGAAAATAAATGATACCCTAAGTGACACTACAATTATAAAAATGAGGGTCCCCCAAGGAACTGTACTAGGTCCAATGCTTCTTCAAACATATATAAATTCATTACTCGAGTTTAAAGTTAAGGCGAGAATTATATCTTACGCTGATGATACAGTGGTTTTCTTCAGTGGATATACATGGTCGGAAACAAAAAAATATGTCCAGTCAACCATGGAAACAATTAATAAATGTATGTGTAAATATCGTCTTTCACTTAATGTTAGTAATACACACTATCTAGCCTTCTCTATAACAAAAACAAACAGACCAAATTTTTGCAGTATTAAAGTCCCAGGTATGAAAACGGAAATTAAAGAAATAAACGGGGTCAAATATTTAGGCATAATTATCGACCAAAATTTAAGATGGGACAATCATATTAATTATCTAACAAAAAAGGTGAGGAAATTAATAGATAAATTTTACCAACTACGACAGTTTTTAACAAAAAATCTTCTCATATTGATTTATAAATCTCTGGTTGAATCACTTTTTCGTTACGGTATTCTGATGTGGGGTGCAATGTATAAAAATTCTTTGCAAAAACTGAACACGATACAAAACTATATACTGAAAATAATTTTGAAAAAAAAGATCTTTTCATACTAACCTTATATAAACGGAACAAATTGGTAATATCCGAACATTATATTTTCATAGTGTATGTATGTACGCATTCAAAAATAAAATACTACAAAATTCTTCACCCACAGTTTATGCTACTAGGAGCAAAATAAAAGAATTACTAAACACTCCAAGACTCAACAAAAATGTTTGTCATCGTTTTTTAACTTACACTTTACCCAAAATTTGCAATATCCTACCGTTAAAAATAAAACATAAAAAAGTATAAAACCTTTTCGCGAGAATCAAAAAAATTCATCTTTGAAAATTATTTAAAATTGACCACAATATTAGAACAATAGATAAACTAACAGGTGTTATATCACAATTTTGTACCATTACTTTCTGTACATAAATATAAAATTAGAGTAATTACTTTTGCTTTGAAGTGTTAAGTCACTTAGGTGCTAAACACAAGTGTTAAGTCACTTAGGTGCTAATCCCGTACACAATGTACATCTTGTACTTCTTTATATATTATTTACCTAAGTCTTTAAACTTGTTATATTCTTAAAATTGTTGATTTTGTGTACAAATAAATAAATAAAAATAAATAAATATTTATAATTTTTTTTTAATTTTTTATTATAGTTTATAATAACTGAACAATTGTTGAATATTAGTGTTGAATTGTTATAGACATCATTAGTGATAAGATTGGTTCAATTATGAGTACTTGAAGTCATATTCGCATGATGTAAGTCGCATGATGTACTTGCATCTGTGGAAGTTAAATTACTGTTTATCGCAGTAGAAACTTTTGTAGCAGTATCATTTTGATTTTTCATGGAGCAGTCTATATAGCCTTCTGCTACTGTAGACGAGCGCCAGCCACCATACCTTTTTAGTGACAACAAATCACCACCGGAATCCACAAGAATGGTGGCTGACGAACGTCTGAAACAATGTCCTGTATAAACAATTTGGGGTTATATTGGAAATACGGGTCTGTTTAGAAAATATTTTTGCCGACTTTTTACCTGGTGTAACTATCTAACTGGTCTACTATCTGTCACGTTGAAAATGTCAAGAACTGTTTTCAACAAAAACACGAATATTTATTGAACAAGACAACGTAGAAGCTTCATTTTTGCTTTCCGACCTTAGTTAAGCCGTGCCGAGGACGATTAACAAGAGTTACACTAGGTAAAAAGTTTGCAAAAATATTTTCAACAAAAACACGAATATTTATTGAACCAGACAAGGTGAAGCTTCATTTTTGCTTTCCGACCTTTGTTAAGCCATGCCGCCCAAAGTGAAGATGGTTTCATTGTTTGAGATAACTCATCAAAGTATGATAATACAACATTTTCTGAAAACGATTTAACTTTATGCTTCATTCTCCAGTCCTATTCTCCAGTTGCCTATATTAAACGATAGTAGCAGCTGTCAACCAATCAACGAATCGTAAACCAAACGCACTAGTGTGTTATTGAATCATTAAATAACATTAATCGCGGACTGTTACATACGTGTGTTGTAAGATGTATTTACATAATCCACGAACTGTACAATATTGGGCAATTATAATAGTGGTCGTAGATAAAGAAAATTACACTTGGGTAATACAAGCCCTAGCTCTCCTAATAAAAGGAAATTTGTGGTGTTTTGTTAGTGGTGACAATCCTCAACCAGCAGCTACATCCGACAAAGAAATAATAGACAAATGGAACCAAGATGATTTAAATGCAAGGTCAGATCTTTTATTAATAATTTCACCTTCAGAACTAAAACAAGTAAAACAATGCAAAACTTCCAAAGACGTATGGGATTCTTTAAAAGGGATTTACCAAAGCGAGGGTCCTGCCAAAAACGCTACTTTACTTAAAAAGCTCGTTTTAAAGAAAATTTAAATTTAAATTAAAATTTTGATTTAAAGAAAAGATTCTGATGATGCCAGAGAACATTTAAATGAATGTATGGATGTCGTAGATAAACTTCAAGATATGGCGATTGAAATAAATGATGATTTGTTAAGCATTATGATGCTCTATAACTTACCATCGAATTTTGATAATTTTCGTATTGCAATCGAAAGTAGAGATATTCTACCTAAACCTAAAGATTTAATAATTAAAATTTTAGAAGAATCGGAGACTAGATCTAAAGTACAAACTTCTGAAGACTCTTTTTATTCATACAATAAAAATAAAAAAAAATATAACGATAACAATTATAAAAATGGTCAGCCTGGATTTCAAAACAAATATAATAGTCAAAATAATTACCAACCAAGAGGAAATTATAATCAAAATAAGAACGTTACTCAGCAAAGAGAATATAATTCAAACATGAATAATAATTGTTCTGGAAATAAACAGTACAATCCAAGTAATACTAATTTTAAACCAAAATATCAAAATTTTTGTGAAAATTCTCAAAAGAAAAATGAATCTACTTTTAAATTGGAAGGGTGTCTATCCACAGCTGCGTATAATCAACCAGATACAACTGATTGGTGTCTGGATTCCGAGAGTACTTCACATTTTTGCTCTGAAGTAAGTAAATTTTCCAATTTGACTAAAATCAACAATGGTTACCTAAAATTAGCGTCAGTTGATCATATAGCTTCAATTAATGGCAAAGGCCTCGTCTAACTCATTTTTGAAGATAGAACTGTGAACTTACCTGATACTTTGTTTATTCCAAAATTAACTTCAAACTTGCTATCTGTTTCAAAAATAACTGACAAAGGATTTGAAGTAATTTTTACTAAAGAAAATGCTAAAATATTTGATATTAATGGAAATAAAATTTTAACCGCATTAAAGAAAAATGGCTTATACTATATACCAAAAAATGAAGAATTCGCAAACTCAGATAAATTAAAAATTGAAAAGACTATTTCTGCTATCGATATTCGGCACCGTAAATTAGGCCACATAAATGAAGAAAGCCTAAAATCTGCTATGAATAAAAATATTATAAAATGATTGGATTTTAACAAATATAATAAATTAAGTGACTGTGATACTTGTGCTAAAGGCAAGTTAGTTCGAGTACCATTCAAAATAAGAGAAGAACCTAAAGTGACTGAGTTACTTCAGACTTTTCATTCGGACGTGGTGGGTCCGATGGGCACCCTTTCACCAAGCGGGGCGAGATATTTTGTAACGTTCATTGATGAACATAGCCGTTATACTAAAATATATTTTCTAAAGCAAAAAAATGTCTTAAATTATTTTAAAGAATGTAAAAAAGAAGTTGAAAATTTTACTGGATTAAAAATAAAGTATTTCCAAAATGACAACGGTACCGAGTATACTCATAAAGATTTTAATGAATTTTTGATTAAAAATAGAATACAAAGAAGACTGTCTGCTCCAAGAACACCTCAACAAAATGGATTATCAGAAAAGAAAAATCGTACTATTTTAGATAAATCAAGGTGTATGCTTCTAGAAGCTCAACTACCAGATTATTTTTGGGCAGAAGCTATTTACTGTGCAAATTACTTGATCAATAGATCACCTTCAAAGGCCATAAATGGCCGCACTCCCTTCGAAAAATCGATCAGTCATGAACCCTCAGTACGTCATTTACATATTTTTGGAGAAAAATTTTCTACCTAAATAAAGAAATGAATAAAAGTAAATTCGAACCTAGAGGTATTGTTGGTATTGCTGGATACTCAGAACAATCTAAAGCTTTTCATATCTGGGATCCATTAAAAAGAAAAATATTTATAAGTAGAGACATAAAAGTAATAAAACAATATTATTATAATAATGAAAATAAAAATGGTCGAACCTCAATCTCTTTTGAAAACTTAGATACAAAGTCAGACTCTTCAGATAGTGATTCAGAAAATCAAACTGATGTTTTCATAACAAATAAAAATCAAATTCATGAAACAGAAAATATTTCAATAGAAACAGAAAATAATGAAGAAGAAACTAGCGAACCGAAAATGTTCCAGTACAAAATAATTATATGGAAAATATTTTTGAAGAACAAAATTTAGTACAAAATTCAAGGTTAAGAAAAAGAGATAAATTAAAACCTCCATCTTGTACTGCGGACTATGAAATGTTCTCCTTCTGTGTAACTGAAGCCCTAGAAGGAAATGATGCTGAAGCATGGAATACTGCAATAAAAAAATGAAATTAAAGCTCATCTGGAAAATGATACTTGGGATATAACAAAAAGAAAGGAAAAGTCAAACATAATTCAAAATTTGTTCAAAATTGGTTCAAAATTTGATCTGAAAACAAAATATAAATCATCAGGTGAAATTGAGCGAAGAAAAGTATGCATTGTGGCCCGGGGATTTTCCCAGCGCCCAGGACTTGATTATAATGAAATTTATGCACCAGTTGCTAAACTAAGCTCTATTCGTTTACTACTTGATGAAAGTGAATCAGAAAATAATTCAATTATTCTTCAAAAAGCAAAGAAAATGCTAGAAAGTTTAACACTTGACTCTAACAAAAATTAGCACTTTAAAGCTTAATATTTCACAAACGGATCTCTTAATCGAAATATTAATTCACCAACCTGTAATATTTTTGGAAAACCTATCCAACGACACCTACACCATGGGGTAGACGAGAAAAAAGACGTAACCACTTCTTTAGGGTAAAGAAGGTACCCTAAAAATTTTTTTTTCAACATTTTATTTTACCACTTTGTCGTCGTTACTAATCTGTATATACATGCCAAATTACAGCTTTATATTTCTAATAGTCTCTGAGATAAACTGCGGACGGACGGACGGACGGACATATCGAAACTATAAGGGTTCGTTGTTGATAACAACGGAACCCTAAAAATGATACAATTTATGCTTCACAAACACGATATATTGATGAACTACTAACAAAATATAAAATGGACACATGCAACCCAGTATAAACGCCTATGGTTGCTGGAATTCAACTGAGAAAAAATTAAAATTTGCCAGATTTACCATACCAAAATTTGTTTGGTGGACTCTTGTACCTAGTGATTGCTACTCGCCCTGATATAAGTCACAGTGTCAGTTTTCTAAGTCAATTTAATAATTGTTTCGATAAGTCGCACTGGCTGGCTACCAAAAGAGTTTTACGCTATTTAAAGGGAACAAGAAATTTAGCGCGGCCGTGCACTAATTTTTCGAAATTTTTCGTTTTTGCATTCCGCGCACAATGGGCTTATCTTGGCAAAAAAAGTTAGAGGGTCAAACAAATTTTTGAAATCGGACATTTATACATCAAACGAAACCTCTTGCTTTATGTTGACACATTGTTTGCGAGGAACGACATAAGTACTGGTATCCTTCATTAGAGAACGGGTGTTGACAAATCATCGCCTACGTTTCGACGTGGATTGGGGAAAAATTACCCGCATACAAACACAGCAACATACACAGCACAACACACCTACACCTACTCTGTTTGATCTGCAGAACAGAATTTTGAGGTGTTTCGGATTATTATTTCAACAAGAAGTTTAATCTAGACATTCCAGAAATGGTTATGTTTACATCGGACGAAGCAAGTGTTATGCTAGGACGGTAAAATGGAGTACAATCGCAGCATATCTCAAAAAGGAAATACCTCATCTTACTGAACAACATTACGTTGCGCACCGAGAAGATTTAGGTTTGGATGATGCATGAAAACATTCCTTATGCCCGCCATACACGCTACGGTCTACCGAAGAGGTTACATGTGCAGGTTTGCCTGCGCAGGTCAACCGTACGAAAGAAACTGAACAGGTCTATACGCACACGCTCCGGTCTACCTGCGCAGGAAAACCTGTACAGGTAGACCTCTCCGGTGGACCGTTGTTTGTATGGCGGGCATTAGACAGTTTATACCATGTTCAGTAGATCAGGAATTAAAAAAGAAAAATTTGAAGAATTGGCTGTTGTTATGGATCGAAATTCGGTAACATTTAAACCTTTAAACGAGGTGCGTTTGTTATCTCGTTATTTTGCAGTGGATGCTTTCTTTAAAAATTGCGAAAAACTAATAGAATATTGTAATGAACAAGTCGATGAATGTAATATTCCAATTTGTAAATATTGTTTGCAACTTTTAAATAATCCCAATATACTCGTGGCACTGTTTGTTCTGAATGATGTCGTATGTGAATTAGCAACTTTTGCACACAATTATGTAAAAGCGAAAATCAAAATTAAAAGCAATATATCTGATAGAAAATGTTTTTTGGAGTGACAATGTTAAAAATATTTTAACAAAGGTTGGAAATGATATTGACAATAATGACAATGCTTCCATAATTTCTAATTACTTTCTTTAAAGTAGTGTATGATCACTTGGAAATGACATTACTGATGAAACCGTAGAAAATTGGAATTGTTTAATATACATATAATATATAAAAAAAAAGAAATTGCTTTCGGAAAAAACAATGTGGAGTACCGTAGCAAAATATGTGAAGAATCTTGAACTTTTTTGATTTCACAAAAAAGAAACAAGACAGGAGCATTTACTGACAGTGTAGAATATGTAGTACAAAATTTTTAGATAACATTTTTTTTAATTTCGCGAAATAATAAGCTTGCTTTATATCTAGAAACTTAATCCTAATTAAAAAGAAGGATATCGAAGTGCTGAAAACGGTTTTCCAGGTTATTTCGATCGCTCTAAAGTTAGAAATAAACAAGTTTTATATATTTTTTCGCTGTACATCATCTCGCATTTCAGACTGATTTCACACTGCCATAACTTTTGAACGGCTCACCACAGAGACTTCTAGTCTTCACCAATCGATTCAGCGTCCCAAAATTAGTTGGAAAACGTATATAATATTCCCTAGGAAGCTTTCAGTTAAGAAATATCATTGACACGGGGAGTCTAGACCGCGGAAACGACGAAATGCGAGAAAACGATTTTGTCAAGATCGTTATTTTTTGAGTTACACTAACATTTAAAAACGTTTCTGAAAGCATGTATGCTGCTGATTACAGATATGCAAATTATAATTTTCTATTTTGCGTCTGTAATGAACTAATTACATCACTCAAATGCGTGCAGTAATGGCACGCCGAGTGCTGTAATTTTTTTAGTTAGTTACTTTAATCAAAGTTGGCACAGAAATTCAGAGCTGTCAGTGATGTCAAATTTTGGGCGAGATAGTTTTGAGGTTATGTGATGTGTGGAATCACAACAAAAATTTGCTCGTTGAAATTGGGTGGGGGGTGGTGGGTCAATTTTGAATGTAGCTAAGTTGAAAGTAAGATGTAGAAGACGCATTTCCTGGTTAAATAACCTAAGAAAATGGTACATGGTACAATGGAAAACTATAATTCCGTTGAGTTGTTTAGAGCTACAACATCAAAAGTGAAAATAGGTATGATGATAGCCAACTTTCTAAGAGGAGATGGCACTTTTTTAATAATTTAATTAATTAATGGTAATAAACGATATAACACATATTTATTTTAAATTCTTTTCAATTGTACAAGTATTAAAAATATTTGTAGTAACATTGGATTCTTAAGCAGTAACACTCACACCAGGGACATTATATACAGTGCTACTACTACTGTTGCTATCAAATTGCAAATGTGGGGCACTAAAAGAACATCCAGGTAAGTTGATATTTGCTTGCTCAGACTCAAGCATTTTAGATATTTCAATCTTCTTTTTAAACGAAGCGCCAACATACCCCTCCGCAAAAGTAGTAGACTTCCATCCACTATGATTTTTTACTGTCAACAAATCATCACCATGATTGGCCAAATGCGTCGCACTACTCCTTTGGAAACAATGTCCAGTGTAAAGGTCGGAGTTTGGTAATTTGAGAAATGTCGCAATGTCTTTTGATATTCTCCCCATATTATACCAATTGGACTATTAATACAATGACCGTTACAAAAAGTTAAGAAAAATCTCTTATGCGTAACATTATTAAGACGTAAGTTAGCATATTTTTTAATCAAGCCAATCAATGAGATTGTAATTGCAAACATTCTTGGAATGTATTTTTTTGTTTTAGATACAGACACAATGATGGAATCGGATCTCTATTCTATGTCATTGACAGACATATCCGTTAATTCCTGACGTCTAAGCACACCATTATAACCCATTATCAAGACGATCTAAAATGAATACCGTTACATACAAAGCTGTGAAATACATACAAATTTATCCACCTTCATAGCCAGATAAGACTTATCATCCGCGTCCCTTATAAATTTATGAATATCTTCTTCTAAAATCTTCGACTTTTTAGGTGCATAGCCCTGAGATATCCGTTTCAATAAGACCTGCAATTTACAATATTTGGATATATCTACATCCTCTACAAAATAGAATATATCGTCCATAAACTTGATGGTATATACTTCTTACGCTGTAATTCGAAGTAAGCAAGTAAAACATTTTCCGAAACAACTGTAACTTTATTTAGATTACACCACTCCCAATTTACACCCAGTTAAATTTGCAATATTCTTTTTCATACCTTGCTCTCGATTTATATGGCAACAATTTATTCACTGTATTTTCAGTTATTTCTTTCAATTCTAGTGGAGTGCAAAATGACTGAACTCGTCCTTTAATATACTATTTGCTAGCTCTTTCCGTTCTAATATCAACTGCAAAAAATGAAGACATTTTTATGAAATTTCGTGGCTCGAGTAGAGATCTCGGAAAGTCGTGAATTTCCCGCGGACAATCGTAGTGTATTAACAGGAAAATGGCCTTCTGAAAACAATGCCGCAATCCGTTTTTAATTATCTGCAATCGTTTCCGAGACATCTATGATGGAAACAACAAATGAATTTTTTTTTTAATTTGTGGAAATTTTTTTCGTGATTTTTTTTTTGCTACCTGAAGTTAAAAAAAAGGAAAGTGCTCCTTTTTTTTTAAAAGCTCCTTTTTTGCACTTTTAAAAGCTTTCGAAGATTTTTGCACAATGATACCTTTGTGCCGCGCAGTCATTGAAAAAAATTGAGGGAACATTGGATACAACAAAAAGAAATCCTCTTGTACAATGATAACATAGCTGCACAGGAGTTAACTCGCAACCTTCTCATCACCTCCAGATCAAAACATATTGACATCCAAGAACATTGTATTCTAGAAAAAGTTAATAGTGGGGAGATAGCTGTGAACTACAAACCGTCTGCTGAACTGGAAGCTGATTTGTTTACAAAAGGACTTGCTGGACCTCGACACTTCTCTCTATGTGAATCGATTGGACTTACAGACTTATAAAAATTTTAAAGTTATGGACTGGTGTTGTAAATTAAATAATTATAAATAAGTAACTTTTAAATTTTAGCGGTCATTTATATTTTGTTAGTTTTGTTGCTAAACTGCTTTTCTTTAATGTAACCTTCACTTCGTACCTTTTTATCAAGTCATGATTATTCATTCTATACTTATTTATCTTGGCTTCGTATTAAAACCATTTTAGTAAATAAAATTCTGTCATTTAATTACTTCTCAAAACATTCATTTGCAGTTGTTACCTTTCACCAAATGATACCCTCGAACAGTTGGAAGCTTCACTGGAAAACTTAAAACAACATATAAGAGGCTCAAGTAAGCTATAAGTAAACTGATAGCGGGTGATTTCAATGCCAAATGCCCCTACTGTAGAAGCCGATTAGTGGATGTAAGTGGAGATAAAATCATGGACTGGCTATTCGAACTGGATCTAGTCATAATAAATGAAGGGAACACCCCGACGTTGGAACGGAGGGAATTCACATCCATAATAGACCTCACAGTGACGACAACTGGTCTGGCAAACAAAATAAAAAATTGGAAGGTGCTAAACAGGGAGACACTAAGCGATCACAACTACCTCTGCTACCAGATAGAAGGAAGCGCGATAGATTTTCCTATTCAAAGGATAAAATATAAAAGATGGGGAACCAAACATCTGAATGAAACAAAGTTCGCAGAAAAACTACAAAAAGAAATTAGCCAGACGACAGAGCGCACTCCAGAGATGTTAATAAAAGTTCTAACACGAACCTGTGATGCAACACTAAACAGAAACAAAAAACAAACACGGAGAAAGCTACCCAGGTAGGGCTTGCCAGTGTTGACGAATAGCCTAGCCTTGGACCATTTGTTGCTTGCCAAGCCTTGGTAAGTTACCAGTGGCCTAGGCCTGGCCCAAGGCTTAGCCCAGTGGTTCGATATTTTGGAATCAAGCCTTGCGAGATCACCACTGGCGTAGGCCTGGCCCGAGAGTTCGCCCAATGGAATGATATTTCCGAACCGGGCCTTGGGAAGTCACCACTGATTAAGGTCTGACTCGAAACTTGGTTTTTACATATATAATTTCCTGAAATGAAGTTCTTATCATGTATACCTTTGGCGCTAGTTTCGTCTGCTTTGAACGAATATGCTAATTGTGAATCTATATTAAGCCTTTCACTTGTGCATATCAACTCGAATAAATAATAAACATAACCTGTCAAGAAATTTCTGTGCATTATGTCTCGGAAGCGAGCTATTGATTCTAATTTTTATTATAAAAATAAAAAACTACGATATTTAAAATGTATGTCATCTGATTCAGATTTCAAGGTTACAAACAGTGATAATTCGAGTAACTTTACTGTTGAAAATGGTCGAAACGTGAAACAAGCTGGAGTAATAATCATGATGAAATTTCTTTCGGTAAATTTAATAAATTGTTATTAATAGACATTACAAATTTTATAAATACTATAATTAATAATAATATATTTTATTATAGTATCCACGAATAAAATAGTATCCAATAATATCCACGATCAACCTGCCCTAGATACAAGTTTCCACGCTAAGATTGTGAAGTGGATAATTAATAACATTGATAAGTTGGCTTTGACAACAGTAGATGAGCTTTTAGCAGTTTTAATAGGCGAGGGTTATGAAATGTTTCCCCTAAAGGCTCATGTGCTCATAGGCTACAAACACTCAATTAATTCATCACCAGTATTAAGGCGGAGTGCACACTACCTCATCAGTTTTTTCGAAATTCTGACTTTATTTTTTAAAATATTTAAACAAATTTTTTTTTAATTCTTACAAAAAAATAAAAGTCATAGTATAGTGTTTTCCTATTTTCGAAAATATGTGTAAAGAGAAAATAAAACATGTAATTATAAAACTATCGAAAAATTAACGACACTATAATAATATAAAAAATATTCCAACTAGGTCTATGAAAGAGTTAACAAAATATTTTCAAAATTAAACCCATGATTTAGAATATTAAATGAATGCTGCAATACTCATTGTTGGAGAAATTTTAAAGTGAAACATGGTACAGTTTAGGCTAGGAGGCGGGTTTCCGCCCGCGCATATGAGATTTATCGGTTCCTAAAACTCTAAAAGAGACACATAGACAAGGGTTTTAGGATCCTCATTCATAGTTTAGTGAGTGCATTTTGCTAACAATTATATTTGACAATGTGTGACAAACAAGGAAGACGTTATAAACAAAAAAGTATTCGCCTGAGAATAAAACGGTAAGAATAAATTTTAATAATTATGAAACTATTTAACTATTTTGAATGTTATTGACTTTTTGAATTGTCAAAAGCAGCATTTGCTTATCTTCTTTTATAACGTATTAGATGCGTATTAGTACAGTTTTGTTTATCGGCAATAAAGATTAGACAAAACTTACAGTTTTTAATTATTAAAATACTGAAAACGTAACTTTCATGTCCAGGGTTAGGAATTCAGAAAAGAAAATAGTGCTTTTAGAAGAAGATGTAAACCAAGATCAGATGGAAATTGCCTCTACATCTAAATATTATTCACCTAGTAGGTGAGTTTGGCACAAGTAGTAGTTAATATTCCAGCGAAATAGACAATAAAAGTCGCTCGTTCGCAAATCCGAAAAAAAATAGTGATTATGAAATTTGTAGCTTAGGAAATTGTCTATAAAAAACATTTTCATTTGTCTATAAAAAACGGTTTTTGAGAAAATTCTTTTAAAAAAGTAACGTTTATTTTTCTCAGAAGTGCACGCGCTCTTTTACACCCACCTTTGAAGTAGGGTACAAGATGCGTTTTTTAATTCCTGTCCTCAAAAAAAAATATAGAAAAAAAACACATTTTGTACTCAAAGGTGGTGTGGAAAGGAGTGCACGTATTATGAAAAAATAAACGTTACAACTTTTTGAATCTAATTTTCGAAATAACCGTTAGTCTTACGAAAAAAGTACAATATGTTTTTTTTGTAGGCAATTTCCTAAGTTACAAATTTGATAACCAGTATTTTTTTGATAAAAGTTTCGGTTAGCGATATTTTTGAGAAAAAACGTTTATCTTGACCTTTGACCCCGCGTAACATTTTTAGCGGCGCATGTATCGACGGGGATTTTTGGGATATTGTTTAGAACCACAAATGGAAGCTTCATGCAAAAATTCAGCTTTCCCTTAATTTTTCCAAATGCAATAATGTCTTTATTCCCTGTATTAGTATTAGATGCGTATTTTTTTCCGATTCCGCTCCACTATAAGTAGCATAATTATAATCATATATCAATCATCACATATCGCATTTCAGTTCGTCCACAGAATCATTACATTTTGAAAATCAGAATCCACTAGATGAGAGTTTCGACGAAAGAAACAATGAATTGTCAGGTAGAAGAATATGTAATTTCGAGTATTTTTTTCAAGAATTACAAAAAGCAAATAATCATTGTCCATTTTCTTGTAACATATCAGATATGACTCTATTATCTGAAAAACGAAACGGTCTAATTAGTAATTATATTCTCAAGTGCAAAATGTGTGGCATCGTAAAAGAAGTTTCTACAGATAGCGAAAACAGTGATGATCTAAACGTAAATACTGCAGCAGTTTTTGCTATGATTTCTACCGGCTGCGGTTATTCTCAATTGACCCAACAACATGGTATCATGAATATTCCTCAAATGTCACGAAGGAAGTATATGGAAAATTATGATAAAGTTGCAAGTTCCATTTTTAAATCTTCTCAGAAAACATTTGAGGAAGCAGCAGCTGAAGAAGCCAGATTCGCACGAGAAGCAGGAGATGTTGACGATGATGGCATCCCTTTAATTACTGTGATAACCAATGGAGCTTGGTGCAAGAGATCGTACAAGACCAATTATGACGCATCGTCCGGAGTGGTAAACAGGGTCAATAAGTATAAATATAAAATTTTATGCTACTTAATTTTTGCAGGCTTGTATTGTTGGAGCTAAATCTGGAAAGTTACTTTTTGTCGCTGTGAGAAACAAGTACTGTTCTATTTGCGAACGTACTGAAGCAAAACAATTAGAACTAAGGGAACACAAATGTTTCAAAAATTGGTCTGGCTCGTCAACAGGTATGGAAGCGGATATAATTCTGGAAGGATTCAAATGTAGTGAAGCAATGCTTGGACTTAAATACGTGAGGATAGTTGGTGATGGTGATAGCAGTGTATTCCGAAAAATTTGTCTGGAAAAACCACAGGGAAACAAAAGTTTGGTTAAAAAAGTTGAATGCACCAATCACCTACTAAGAAATTTTTGTTGTAAAGTTAATGATCTTACTGCCAAACGTGTTAGCTCATCCAAAAGGAAAATTGTTAGTCCGCGATTGAGACAGTTATTAAAATCGAACTTATTAAGACTTAGAACAGGAATTAAAAAAGCAGTCGATCAAAGAAAAAAAGAAGCAGGAACATTGACAGAACTAATAGTCCGTTTAAGTAGAGATATTAAAAACTGTCCAAAACATGTTTTTGGTGATCAATTAGAATGTGATAAATACTTTTGCAGTGGCTCAAAAGCAAATGAAGTTAATTTTGTACCTCTGTTGAAAGAGTTTGGATTATTTGAAGATATTTCAACATGCTGTAACAGATTAGTTCAAAATGCTTACAGTTTACTTTTAAATATGAATAATAATGCAGCGGAGGCATATAATTCCATACTTTCAAAATTTGCAGGAGGAAAACGAATTAATTTTGCAATGAATGGTGGTTACGAAGTTAGATGTAAATCTGCAAGCATATCTTATAATGAAAGCGAGCAATATTACCGGATAATTCATAAAAATATTACCAATAAAAGTCCTCGAAGACACAACCAGTTATTTATAGAGAAATTAAAAAAAAAGCGAATAAGTAGGAATGCACGAAAAGTACTCTTCCCATCAAAATTTTCCCGCAAAAGAACATGTAATAACGGTCCCGATTACAATTCCCCGTACAATAATTTAGCAGAGCCAGCAATGAGGGTTTAATTACCACTACTTCAACAACATTTTTAATGCAGACTTCAAACTTAGCTTTCGATCCCCAGCAACTGATTCATGTTCTGAATGTATTCAGCTAGACAATATAGTTGCTGCGACACATGGGCAGGAGAAAGTAGAAGCAATGACTCAGAAAACTGTGCATAAGATGAAAGGCAAAGCTTTCCATGCAATGCTTAGAAAAGATGATCCACAGGTGTACAAATTTTCATTTGATTGTCAAAGGAATTTAGTTCTTCCCAAAGTGTCAGATCAGGCAGCATAGTACTCCCGGCAGTTGTACCAATACAACATGACAGTGTGTAAGGGACACTCAAAAAACGTTCAAACTCCTGAGACTGTCCAAATTTTTACCTGGTCGGAGCATCAGAGAAAAAGGGGTCAAATGAAATTGCTTCAATTTTGTTCTATCATTTGCAGAATGAGAATTTTCAAGACTGTGAAAAAATAGAAATGTTTGCAGGCGGGTGCCCTGGTCAAAACAAGAACAGAACTGTCATTGGGGTATTAGCAAAGTGGTTACATGAATCAAACTCAAGTATTAAAGTTATAGAATACATTTTTCCTGTCGTTGGACACTCGTACATTCCCCCAGACCGAGTGTTCGGGCGGATCGAAAAAAAATTAAGAAAGATTGAAACTATAATCATTCCAGATGAATAAAAATGTTAGGGTTGACGTTCCCGTGTTCGACTTTAAAAGTTCTGTAGCGGATGTTGTAAAGTTACCCGGGCAATTACACTTTAAATTTTCGATGGCAAAAGAAATTACTCTAAAATGGAGAAAGCGACTGTTCTTATAAAAGGAGAAGTTAACTACAGATCTGATACTGTAACTTTTAAACAATTCTTAAAGAGAGGAAAGACTTTAAGAATGATTAATCCAGAAAGATTACCGAACGTGGTCAATGTGAAACCTGAAAAGTTAGCAGACGTACAAAAGATGCTATCAAAACATTTCGGGATAAATTGGGATCAGAACGCTGGGTTGCAATTTTATAAACAACTGTTGCAAAACAATAATGAAAATGCAGCACTCGTTGATGGCGAGGACTTAAGTGATTATGAATTTCAAGAAGAGTCATCGGATTTAATTATTTAACCGATATTTTTTCATTTGCTATGTTTTCATTCTCATATCACTTTATGTTTTTAAAACTTATGTAGGTATTAATCGTTCTAATATAATTAATATTATTTTTCAAGTATTTTATTATTTTATTATTTAACTCAATAAATTTTTTTACGGTACGGTTTTTTAAATAACCATGCAAAAAGTTTGTTCCAAAACTAGTCATATTAGGGTGGTTTAGTTCCAAAACTGTCCAAATCAGTTGTTTCGTTCCAAAACTGGCCTTATCTAAATTTATTTCATCTGTTAATTAATACTGGTTTAATATATATTGTTGGGCTATTGCATAGCGTTTTATAAATTAATGAAGACAAAATACACAAAAAAATATCATGCAAATTGTATGCAGGAAAAAAGAAATTCATTTTTTGTCATTTGCGGAAAATGATGTAAGAGGAATATGACCAGTTTTGGAACTCCTGGAACGTCCTCATATATAGTGAAGGCATCTTTGAAGAAGCGCTGTCAGAGGAAACCGGTGGTATAGTCATAAACGGGGAAAGAATTAACAACTTACGATACGCAGACGATACCGTTATCTTCGCCGACACTCTAGAAGACCTACAACATCTGGTTGAATTAACAAGCATTTTCTGCAAGCGATATCTCCTAGATATGAACCTAAAGAAAACCAAAGTAATGGCAACTTCAAAAAACCAAAGCACAAATCACAATAGACCATCTATAAATATTAATAACGACACCTGGAATGGGTATCCTCCTACAAATATCTTGGCACATGGGTAACTGAAACAGCAGAACACACAAAAGAAATCAAGTGTTGAATTGAAGTAGCTCGCCGCGCTTTCATAAAAATGAATAAAATACTCTGCAGCCGAGATATAACATTAGAACTGAGAACCAGAATACTAAAATGTTATATATTCTCCATTCTATTGTATGGAATGGAGGCTTGGACACTCAAATCAGAAAACATCAAAAACATAGAAGCATTTGAAATGTGGTGTTATAGGAGGATGCTGAGAATACAATGGGTTGACAAGGTTTCAAATGAGGAAGTACTACGCCAAATGAATAAAGACAAAGAAATTAGTAATAAAAAGGAGAAAATTAGAATATCTAGGACATGCTAAGAGAGGGGATAGATATAATATCATTAAGCTAATTATTCAAGGCAAGAGAACGATTGGCAGAAGAAGAATCTCTTGGCTGCGCAACATGAGGGATTGGTTTGGTTGCTCGTCCGCAGAACTCTTCAGGCGGACGATTGATCAGGTCTGAGTAGTGGTGATGATTTCCAATCTCCGATAGGAGCCGAATTTCAAGAAGAAGATGCTGATAAATTATTTAAAAGAAAAATTTGTTTTAATGCCAAAATTTTTTGGGGAAGCCTTTCAAGTTATGAATTTTCATAATTTATTACATGTGGCGGATGATGTTAGGCATCTTCAGGCTCCATTGAGTGATTATTCATCGTTTTGGGGTGAAAATTACATAGGAAGTTTAAAAACTTGGTACAGTCTACAGCGAGGCCCTTGAACTGAACGAAGTATTTTTTTTATTACAATAAACAATGTAATAACACTTTTTTATATATTGATAGTGTTGCGAACTGGTAATTTGGTATGGTGCTGCTCCAGGATCAGGACAATGGATGAATTAATTACACGCAAATATGTCCTTTATATGTAATTAAATACTACTTATCTGCTAATATCTTACAATATGTACAACTAATCGCTAACTTATTACAATAATTACTAACTAACTTAAAAATAATAAATAATAAACAATACACTTAATTCTACGAAACTTATGGTCGAAACCCGGAATTTACTTCAACGAAAATACGGAGGTTCGTCTTCAAAACTCAAATTACTCTCTTGCTAGCTCAATTCTGACTGCCCCTTTTTAACTTCCCCTCTACCTCATCACCTCGGCCTTGGTGTGAGTCCTCCCCTAATCTTTATGGAAAATTTCCAAAACTCATAAAACAAAATCCTCTCGGCGTCTCGGCACGATCCCTAAGTTCGAGCGTCTGCCCGCATGATTTAGATAAAGCAGACTAATGGTCCTAAATAAACAAAAACTAATCGGGTGTCCACTTAGTTTTCTTTGCCGACTCGTGAGAAACTGAAATTCTTTGAAACCAAAATCGCGAGATCACAACAATAGTTAATTTTTATTAATTTGGTTTAGAGAATTTAAACAAAACAACAAAAACAAACAACTCTAAGAAATAAGCTTTGAGCAAAGAACATTGGCAAAGTTACGAGAAGAAATGACAGAGAGACAAAGTATACAAAGAGATATTAATAATTTTTAAACAATCATTTGTAAATTTGATAGCTCACTTTTTTCATTTTGATTGCAGATATCATGGCAGATTACAAAGATGTTCATATGAAATTCATGCAATCACATATCACAAATTCAAAGAGGAGTATTCCGTATGACATTAAAAAACGTTTCAACAATATAAATTGTAACCAACCATCGACAAGCCGAGATTTTAATGATTCCTGGATGAAAAAAATTGGTATACAATTACCAATCTTAAATCATGATGATTTTTTGTCTTTTGATGCAAGTATTTTGACTAATCCTGAAATACGAGATGCTTTTATATTTGAATATATTGTTTATTTATCATATAGAAAGTTTTTAAAAAGTTATTTGTTACAATATTTAATTATAAAAAAAAAGTTCCACAATATTCCAGTTAGAAAATTAAAACATTTCTTCTTTCAAGATTATTTAATTAATAAAATGAACTTTATTTTTTAACTCATATCAACTTTAATAACTTAAAGTTGATATGAAGAAAATTTTATTTAAATATCCAGTATTGATTCAAAAGATTTTAAAATTGATAATTATATTTTTTATTTTAGAAAACGATGTTTGCAATATTAACAGACGGTTGTTCAGATTATCTTAAAGCAATTAAAATGATAATGACTGAGATGGTAGCCAAAGAAGTGCACAGTGGTGCTGGACGTATAACCAACAATGTTGGAAAACTGAAGTTTAATGGTACTAACATTTATGATATAATTGAAGGTGAAAAACAATTAATATAAAATGCAGTCATTTATTGTAAAATAAAAATAAATTTCAAATGAGATGTTATGGTACGAACCAAATTTATAATAAAATGAATATTAAAAGATTTGAAGATATCGTAGTTATAAACTCCTATTTTCAATAAAAATAAATGTTTTGTGATTACACAATTACATTATTTCTAGATTTTACTAAAACAAAATATGGAGAGCCGAATCATCCACTGAAGATACTCACAACTGTGAGCCAATTTCTGTGAGCCAGTGATAGTTAAATACTATCACCAGTGTACCAGTGTACCAAATACCAGTGTACCAGAATAAATCAAAAATTATTTTTTATCTTTAATTCGTAGAATTAATTATTTTATCCCGACTCAATCCATATTTTCTTTTTAGTTTTTCAAGGCTCGGTCCTAGCTTAATTTTGTAGGTTTCCAAGTCTCAATCCGAGACTCTTTTCTTCGTTTTCCAAGACTCGGTCCGAGCGTTGTTTTTGTTTTGTTTTCCAAGACTCGGCCCAAGCGTTGATTTTTTGTTTCCCAAGACTCGGCCCAAGTCTTATATTTTAGTTTACTAAGGCTTGGAACATGCTACCATCCAAGGCTTAAACCATGGCTCGCCAAGGCTCGACCCTTGGTCAGCCAAGGCTCGACCCAAGCCAAGGGGCATTGGTTTGATGACGTGCCAATGGTCCCTTCCAACCAGGGTATTATATTGGTGGAGCGATGAGATTTCCAAATTGAGAGCACAGTGCATTGCAGCAAGAAGATGCTATCAACGAAATGTGAAACGAAAGAAAAACACGGAGAGCACACAACACTGCAGAAACATGAATATGTAAATCAAACGGTCTATAAAGATAATAGGTAAAAAAAAAAGACACCACTGGCTTGAACTCTGCCACAAGCTAGATCAAAGCGTCTGGGGAAACGCATACGAAATCGCTAACTCAAAGTAAGGCACCCAAATGCCAACCTACCTATGAAGCCGTTGATGCTCTATTCCCAATTCACGAGGCCCCCATGTGGGATTTGCCCGAAGAACTAGTAAACGAAAAATGTTCCCTGGAAGAATTAAAAAGAGCAAGTATGCGCCTACGAAACAATAAAACTCCAGGACCCGACGGGATACCAGCTGAAGCAATTAAGATTGCCGCAAACAGTTGCCCAGACTTGTTGATAGACATCTTCAACGATATATTAAAAAAAGTCCTCTGAAGTTGCCAGAGGGGGAGTGTAAGCTGTCCGTTTCGCCGTCGACTTGGCTCTCATCATCAACGGATTATCATAAAACTGTGTTATCAACAGGGCAAACAAAGCCATAGCACTAATAGACAACTGGTTGGAGAAAAAAACAGCTAAAGCCCGCTCCAGAAAAGACGGAAGCGGTTTTATTGACAGGAAGAATGAAAGTAGGACCAGTCACATTTAAATTAAAAAGCGAAGCAATAATATCAAAGGAGGCCATTAAATACTTCGGCTTAACTATAGATAAAAATCTCTCCTTCTGACAGCACATTGTTCTAGCAATGGTCCTAATAGCACCAAACGAATACTCCTGTGTTCAGTTGTCGAATCTGCCATGCTCTACGCAGCGCCAATTTGGAAGCGAGCCACGGAGAGAGCAAATCTAAGGCAAGAACTGCAATCCATTCAACGCATATAGGACCGTTCAGCCATGTCCAGCGCATATAGAACCGTCTCAGGTGACGCTGTTCTCATTATTGCGGGAATAGCTCCTATAAAATTTCTTGTTGAAGGGAGAGACACGCTTTATAAATAAAGGAGCAGTGAAAGCAAAAAGGAACTGAGTAAATAGGCAAGGACCCAGATTTTCGAAAGCTGGCAAGAGTACTGGGAAACCTCAGAGAGGGGTGAATGAACGAGATTCCTGATTCCAAAATTGGATCCATGGGTCACGAGAAGGCGCGGAAAAGTTACCTACTACCTGACGCAGGCACTGGTGCGTTTATTGTGATAAGACAGATAGTTTGTATCACACAATCTTCGAATGCCCCAGGTGGTCTTTAGAGAGGGACATATACACTTCAAAAACAAAAATAATTTTAGAAACTAGCACATTCATGGAGACAATGTTTAGGAGTGAAGAAGACTGGTCTGCAACAGAAATGATAAAGGACATACTAAGCATGAAAGAACAGGATGAACTGACAAAACAACATAGACAACGAAAACTGAAAATAACCTGAACCCCTAATCACCTCCGTAGATGGGGGACGCAAGGACATCAAGTAAGGTCAAAGCCAACGCCATCTTGAAGATATGCGAAAAGCAGTTCCAATATGCCCGTGAGATTCCAGTGGGCCACTTGTCAAGTTAACTGAATGTGCTTGCTACGCCCCCCATAAAAAAGTACTTGCCAGTACAAACCAGTTTAATAACTGTTATAACAAGTAGCATTGAGTTCATGATGAGTTCATGATCATTGAGTAGATGCAGTTTGGGGTAGTGATACTTTGGATAGAAAGTCCTACACAGGATTTTGTTTTGGTCGCTCAGGGGGTGTGATATATTGGGAAAGTAATAAACAAAAGAATGTAGCATTATCAAGCATAGAGGCTGAATATATTGGTATATCTGAATGTTGGAAAGAGGCCATTTACCTAAGAAGTTTACAGAAATAAATTACGGATTATTTGCAGTGTATTGTAGGGTATTAATCGTACATCAAAATATGTAATTAGCGACATCTATTGTTAACTGTAGTAAAGTATGTGTAGTGTATTATCTTTAGAAATAAAATAAGTAGTCTGTTGTTAAACCTTAAAACGGTCGTTTTAATTAATAAATCTGTTTCTGCTAGGACGATTCAACTGGAATTGTACAATTATCAGAAGTAATAGCCCCAATAATACTTAATCAATCAAAAGCAGCGGAAATGCTAACTGTAGGACAGTTAGACTCCTGCAAAGATCTGATAAGTATATTGAGACCGTTGGAAACTATTACGAAAGAAATATCAGGAGAAGAATATGCTTCAGGCAGCAATATTATACCTATAATGCTTGTTACATATATCTTATCTAACAAAAACATATAATGCCATGAAAACTTCAACTGACATCGGTGCTAAAACAAAATCTATAATAAAGGCTTAAAAAAAGATTTGGAAATGTGGAACAAGCTCATTTAATATAAGCTACAACAATTTTATATCCGAGATTTAAAACAATCACTTTTCCGACAAAGTAGCTTGTTCCCGAGCAATAGACGGGATAAATTCTTTAATTTTAACATAAAGGTTACCGAAACAATTCCTACAAGAAATAAGTTGGGTTGAGGAAATATCAGAAAGTAATGATACAGAGGACGGGATTTGGGATTTTCACAACTTGAAAAAAACATCTCTGCATGTAATGTACTTGCGCAAGAAAGTCTAGGCTTAAACGAAAAATGTATAGATTATCACAACCAGTTGTGCATAGTGTGCATTTTATCAGTACGATGTATACATACATTATATGAGTAACAATGGTTATATAAAAAAACTTGCAGATGTTAACTTGAGCGAAGATCTGATTGATAATGTTTATTATGTGACTTTCTGGAAAAACTTTGAAATTGTGGTTAACGTTGTTACCAATTCCGTCCAAAGTTTCGACCATCTTAAAAAAAACTTTTAATCATATATACAACTGCATTACTGGTGTCGTTGTTTTTGACACCGTACTCTTGGGTTCTGGTATCTACCGTCGCAATAATGAAGATATTGTTACTAATATCACTAACATATTGAATGCCCTGGACAACCGTATTAAGCTAGTTATGCATATACCTGGATTGACTGATTTTGTTGAAATTATGCGGTTGTTGAAAGTATCGTTGCCCGAGTCAAAAACACTACAAGGAAGACTCGTGTAGAAGAAGTTCGACTCATCACACTACTACCAAATGACCGAGGATACGAAATTACAGTATCGAAGGTACAAACCTGAATTTATAAGAGGTACCGATTTTTACACCAACGCTAGAAATGCCTTTATTGAACGCGTTGAAATGGCTCGTGTTTGCGATGCTGTTTACAACCACGAACTCCATACCTTTTATGATAAGTTTGTACCTAAAGTTGTAAAAACCTATTTTGATAAAGATCTCGTTGACATTTTTAAATAGAACAAATTTAAACCTTCGCTCAGTGACACTGAAACCGGCAACGTCGTGATAAAGAATGATATGTTTAAAGAAAAGTATCAATTTTGTTACGACGGTCAACGGTTTCTACCGATTACTAAGAACAAATCTGGTCATTACATATCTAATGCAAAAACGCCTTATGTTATCGTATGCTCCACAACCGAACTAATGAATGAGAATAAAATATTTAACCATCTCAAATATATTGATCCAACCCAAATAAAAATAAATCGGTTGTCTCTCGTTCGCGGTGTTCCTGGTTGTGGCAAATCGACTTATATTATCGAAGATTAAAAAAAAACTAATAACAAGAAAAACTCATGGACACTCAATTATATTGACAACCACCCGTGACTCAGCTAATGATTTGCTTAGGAGACTGGAGACTGACGATAAGACATTGGTTAGGACTATCGACTCATACTTAATTAATCATCGTACCAAACACGACATCGTTTACATTGACGAGGCTATTATGACTCACGCTGGTAACATCATAGCCATTGCACACTTTTCCATGGCCGACGAAATCATTTGCCTCGGGGATACCGCATAGATTCCTTTTATTTGTCGCGTGCCTACAATAGAGACTAAACATGAACTTATTAGTAACATTACTAAGGAAAACAATTTTTTTAACCCAATTTATTAATTGGGTTAAAAATCGGTACCACTTATAAATTCAGGTTGGATACATCGTATCGCTGTCCTGTGGATCTCGTCGCACGTATCCAGCCATTATATAAAGAAAAGATATATTCCACAAATTTGCGACGAAACACCTGTACAGTGGTACCCATTCATGGTCTTAGCGACGTACCTATTGAAAAAAAAAACAAATACTTGACGTTCAAATAAGTGGAAAAGAAAGACCTTTTGCTTAAAGGTATTGACGTAAGTACTGTCAACGAATTTCAAAGATCGCAATGCGAACAGGTCGTTATCGTTAGATTGTCTAAATTACCACAGGAGAGGGTCTACCTCGAGGATGCTCGAGACATACAATCTCCTTGAAATACTACACCGCCTGCCAGACTGATAGTTTGTCGCGAATGATCGAATCGAATTATCACTGATGAAAAATTAAAATCTCATTCGAAAAATCTTTCTGGTGGTTTTATTACTAACGATCGTGATTTCAAGACACAGTACACTACGCAATTAATCAACTCAATAAAAACTAATTTGTCCACTTAATCCTAAAAATTTTTTGGTGGGTCTAGTTCTTCGCCCGAAAGAAGAAAGATTATTTGAAACCCATAGAGTCTATATTACCCACCTCTTGCATTACCACCACCGGTGAGGGTGCGTATTTGGCTAACACTCTGTATCTGCCCGCTATTAATAACTTTAAAATTAAAAAATATGAATCAGTATTACACGATGGTTATCTGTCTTTCGATCTTGACACTGCACCACTTGGAATCGTATCGCAACCTGATATTCAAAACCCTATTGAAGTATTACCGGATTGGTACGACATTGTTTTACCAGGCGCTTCTATCGACGACGTTTCCAATCATCCTTATATTGTTGAAAACTCAGAGTTGTATATGTATCTCGAAAACTTTTCTATGGAGAATGCTCCCATTATCACTGTCCCTATTTATAGGAATATGTTATCTAGATTACGCACTGCAATCAGTCCTTCGAGATCTCAAACACCAACCGAGGTACTTCTTGCGTTGTTTAAAAGAAATTTTAACGTTCCTGAATTGCAGGGAGACTTTGACGTTGAACAACTTACGAAAGATATCACCGAAAATTTTATAAATTCTTTTATCCCTGAATCTAGATACGCACTTCTTGGACAATGTACTTCTAATAAAGTATATCCTACCGCTGATGTCATTGAGGATTGGTTAAAAGGTCAAGAACCTAACGTTCGGGGCTTGATTCGTGATGCATATTTGTCGTTGTGGGAGAAACCATTGAATCAGTATGAATTTTTTATTAAACGTAATCCAAAACCGCCTATGACTGATAACGTTCACACTTATACATCACTACAAACTATATTGGCTCATACTAAATCTATTAATGCACTTTTTTGTACCGTATTTAAAAGTTTGAGAAGACGACTTGTCGAATTGTTGGATCCCCGTTTCGTTATATTTACTGATATGTCCCCCGAGGATTTTGGAATCATCTATACAAAATTTTACCACCTAAGTATCTTGACTCTTTGTACAAACTCAAAGCCGATATCTCGAAATTTGATAAATCTCAAGGCGAAATTATACTCTTGATCGAAATAGCACTGTATAGGAATCTCGGAATGCCTGATGAATTATGTGAACTCTGGTGGAACTCATTGTGACACTTATGTTCGTGATAAAACAACTAGTGTTAAAGCCCGTATTCCGTTTCAACGTAAATCTGGTAACGCTTCTACTTTCTTTGGTAACACTCTTGTAACCATGTTCGTATTGGCCATGGTATATAATATGCATGACGTTGTCATGGCACTCTTTGCCGGTGATGATTCACTTATCTATTCTGTCACTGATTTTGTCGATCGCAGTGAATTCCTAGCACAACTTTTTAATCTTGAGGTAAAATTGTTATCCTTTAAATATGCTTATTTCTGTTCGAAGTACTTATTGAATGACGGGCAACGCTATTATTTTTTACCTGACCCATTGAAACTAGTCTCGAAATTGGGCAGAAAAGATTTACGTAACCCCGACCACGTTGAAGACTATCATGTTTCATTGATCGATCTGCTTAAGTCATACTCATACGCATACTCAATGTTTTGTTGGAGTGATACAAAAATAATGAAGAATCAGCTGTTGCTTTGACAAGACATTCTTTATGGTTTTCCCTTTTTTTCCACAATGTTCCTAAAATGGTTAGTTTGTTGAACTAACATCGTATGCTATCGATACAGACGTAAACCAACTATCCATTGTTATATTCCGATGGCTCCTGTATTTGAGTAATTCAACAGGCCTTCCTGTGCTACATTGTTTTTATGTGTTACAGAAAAAGCGTTAACTCAGTCGGTGTATACGGTGACTGGTAAAAGCATAGATTAACTGAATAATTCATATTTAAGTATACATAAATTAATTTATGAATAGTTTCAATATATAATCTATACACTATCTATTTAAAATTAGTTAAAATATTCATAGGAAATTCAGAAATAAATAGTGAAGAAAATGTAGTATGTTAAGAATTAACAAATGAAAATAAAAGATGAAAATTTAGTTTGAGAAGAATTATCTATTGAATATAATGAAAAAAATTTAGTTTGTGAAGAATTACCTTATTTAAATAATAATAAACAGATTCCATTGAATAAATGTAAACGGTTTAAAATGGGACTCGAGCCATTGGAAGGCGATGTGTGTTATCATGTGTGTAATATAATCCTGTGTGTGTGTAAGAGACAAAAAGCGAAAGAAGAGCTTCAAATTCAAGCCAAAAGAATGAAGCATATTTCTGATTTATCACACCCTGAAGTGGGAATGACTGTAATGCTAAGCGTACACCAAAACCGATTTTGTCGGCCGATGTGCTTACACTGCAACAGTGTTACCACTTGTGCCGACATTGGACGTTGGCGGTATTCTGTAGTCGACTGTGTTCAGTGTTTCTTAAAAGAATGAAAACGCATTTTTAAAATGGAGGAATTCGAAGAAATGTATCTTTTAGAAAAATCATACCGCAATTTAATTCGCCGACGTCAACGTCGGCGTGTGTGGGTTAATGAAATATTTATGTACAGAAAACAACTGGGTGAATACCACCAACTTTTTGAAGAATTAAAATTACAATCCATCAAGTTCTTAGAATATTTTAGAATGTGTTTTAGCACATTTCAATATATTTTAAACGCAGTCCAACCACTAATAACAAAGCAGAATACAAACTATAGGGAATGTATATCACCGACGGAAAGATTCGCAATAAAATTGCGGTAAGTATAGATTGATGTAATTTTATAGATTTATTGTAGGGTTAGTTAAGTAGTTAATTGTTGTGACACAGTTATTAACATGTTAACTTTTCATTTCAGGTATCTTGCAGCTGGACATTCTTTTTGATCTTTAGCATTTTCGAATATCAAATAGTCCCGTTAGAATAATTGTCAGAGAGACTTGCAAGGCTATATTTGATAGTCTAGTATCACATCGTATGCCTATGCCAACCGACGAAATGATCCACCAAAATGCTGAATTATATTGGTCAAAGTGGGGATTTCCAAATAGTATTGGTTCCTTGGACGGTAAACATATTCGAATGAAATGCCCTTCTAATTCTGGTAGTATATACTACAATTACAAGAAATTTTTTCCATTGTTTTACAAGCGGTTGCAAGCCCGGATTACAATCTTTTATGTATTGAAGTAGGAGCTTATGGACAACAAAGCGATGGTGGTACGTTTGCCTCTTCGGCGTTGTATCGGCAGTTTGAAAATGGGTATTTAAATATTTCTAAATGTTTACCAAACACAAATACTTTGTTGCCCTTGGTATTACTAGCAGATGAAGCCTATCCTTTAAAGAGGTATATTATGAGGCCATATCCAAGACGTAACCTGGGAGAACAGGAAACAATTTATAGCGAACGTTTATCAATTGCCCGAGTAGTAATTGAATGCGCTTTTGGTATAATAGCACAAAAATGCACAATTTTGACCAAATGTGTAGAAACAACTACAGAAAATGCTGAAACTATTGTACAGTATGTTTGTTTAATTCACAACATTTTTATATACAAAGAAGGACATCCAAATCACAATTATTCCGCAGATCAAAGAAAAAATTTAGGTCAAAGAAGTAACTTTGCTTCTAGAGGGCAAAACAGAAGTACGACTGAAGCTTATAATATTCGTGAAGCTTTCAAACACTTCTTTTGTAATGAAAACGGGGTTCAATAATTATTATAATTTTTCCGATAATTTTATTTTAAAACCTACTGTAATAAAAAAACGTGTGAAATTGAAATAAAAATTCATTGTTTAGTGACCTAGTTGTTTTATTTTTATTAATGAAACATTATTTATACAAATAATTAGTTATTTGTCATTTATATACAAGATTCATGTTTAGATTTTAATCTTAACAGTTTATTTTTATATTTATTATGTTCAAGTTAATTAATATATAATAATTAGATATAAGCCCTGAAGAAGGTCAGAATTAAAAAGACCGAAACGTTGGCAAAATGTCAGTTAGTTAATTAAACGAAATTCCTTTACCCAAGAATTAAATAAAACATAATTATTTATACATAATAAACTGAAAAATTATTGTTCGAGTCCGAAGTTCGAGCCCAAATCTGTATAAGTGATCGTGTACAGTTGGCCCTGGGCAGATGTTGATGATTGTGAATGAGTAATTTGATTCGTGGTTAGTGCAAATGGCCCTCCGCGGATGCGGAAGTTTGTGAAGGCGTCATTTGATTAAGGAAAGAGGAAAAAGGAATTTGATTAAAGAAGGAGGAAATGACATGTTTGGTGACAAGTCTCCAGAATCGGGGCGACTTAATTCTTCGGAGTAGCGGCTTACAGGAGGATACTAACGTAGGGCATTTTCTTCTTCTATGAACACGTCGAACAATTTTCGTTGAACACAGATTTTTCTATTTCGTGGCACTTCTTTTAAGTACGGAAGCAAACTCAACAAAAAGTTACGATTAGGATCATCTGCAGATTTATCTGCTGACCTGGAGTCATATAATTGAAATTATCTTTTTTCGATCTCTAAAAACTCTTGGTCCACATCAATATTTCGCATTTTCATAAGTCTTCCAGCTTCCGTTATGTTAGAATGTATATTTATTTATATCAAAATAGTTCAATTTAAATACTAATAACGCCATATATGGGCATTTGCAGTAATAAGTATCAACTGTCAATTTATCTGTATTTCTATGTAACGCCCGTTCCACACTCTCGCGAAGTAGCACGGAGTTGAGCGAGGAACGAGAGTGTAGACAGGTTACTCGGTCCGCCTTGTGCTTATCACGTCTACACTCTCGTGTTTACTCGTCCTTTAATTTTGTCAACTGTATGCAGGTGGGTTAGTTCACAACCGTTTCTTGACCGATTAAAAACTAAAAATATTTTTATTTAATATAAGAACCAATATAATCCAATATAATCCAAGAACTCCAGCTACAGTTATTTGGGATTAGTTATTGGGATAACATAATTATAACAATTAAAAGCACAAATAGGTGCAGCAGCAGCTACTACCTGTTCGGTGTCCGTCATGGCACAGAGGTCATCGCGAAGTAAGGCGAGAGTGTAGATGCCTCCTCCGTGTAGTTCCTCGCCTCGAACAACTTCGGCGAGGATCCTCGCCGAAGTTACTCTGCGAGAGTGTGGAGCAGGCATAAGAGAATAAAAAGTTGAGTCAGTCTTGTTGTAACAACTATCGTGTTTTATTAGATTATGGGCTCAGACCCATTTTTTTAAGTAATTTCTGTGTTTTTTCATAGTTGTGTAAATAATGTCGACATCAAGTTATTTAGTGAATGTTCCAAAACTAAAAGGACGCGAGAACTTTGACGATTGGGCATTCGCAGTTAAAAACTTTAATATGTTAGAAGGCATTGGACAATATTTCATCGGATTTAAGTGATAATGAACAAGTAAAGACCAAAGCCAAGCTAGTTATGACTATCAATCCTTCATTATATGTGCACATCAAGAATGAAAATACAGTTAATAGTTTGTGGAAAAAGTTGAGATAATTGTTTGACGATACGGGGTTTTCAAGAAAAATTAGTTTACTTAGAACGTTGATATCTATCCGACTAGATAATTGTGAATCAATGGCAAGTTATGTGTCCCAGATGGTAGACGATGATAACGTTTGAAAGGGACGGGTTTTGAAATTAATGAAGAGTGGATCGCATCATTGCTTTTAGCCGGCCTTCCTGAAAAATTCGCACCGATGGTATTGGCGATAGAGCACTCTGGTGACCGTTAGTGCTGAAGTCATTAAAACGAAGTTGCTCGATATGACGTCTGAGGTTGGCAGCAGCGGACCGGAATCAGCGTTTTGGACAAATCGACGAACCAAAACTGGCAACACCGCACATACAAAACCAAAACAAACGTCAAAGTCAATGACAAGCAAGAAATCATCCGGAAATAAACAAATAAAGTGTTATAAATGCAAAAATATTGGACACTATAAAAACCAATGTACTGAACCAAAGGTAAATGTGTTGGAAATTTATTTTTGTTTGTATTTTCATACAATGATTATTCATATTTTATTTTGGCGGCATTTTATAGTTGTTATGTTGGTAAAACCTTTTTTCACAATGGCGTTTTTTTCCTGTCCGTTAACTAGCTTTACGTTTTTGTTTGTCGTTAGAAGAAAATTCTGTGTTTAGTATTCTGTATGTTTTTTAATGTTTTAGTTTAAGAATAAACGTTCATCCTAAAATTAATGTGCATATGAATTATTAAAACTTAATAACAATAGGTTATGGGCCTACAAAACCTGAATAAATTCAATGCGTAAACAAAATAAGTGCAATGGATGGATTAGGAAATTAAGTTGAAGTGAATCAATCAAGAAATAAAAACCATGTCGACATTCGTAAATTCTTCAATTCCCAATATTATAAAACTAAAAGGCATTGAAAACTACCAAAGCTGGAAATATGATATGGAGATGTGCTTAATGCATGAGGACCTGTATGACTGTATTGAACTAGACGAAGATGGCAACCCATTGTGTTCGGACAAGAAAAAGGAACAAAGGGCTAGAGCAAAAATTGCTCTCAGTGTAAAAAATGGTCCAAAACTCTTAATCAGAAATTCAAAATCTGCTAGTGAATCTTGGTTAATTCTATTAAAAAACTATGACGACAAAGGAATAAACAGAAGATTGGTGCTTTTAGATCAGTTATTGGAAATTAAACTAAAAGAAAGTATGGATAGTTACCTGTTAAAATTTAAAGAAATAACTAGCCAGTTACAAGAAATGGGAAAACCAATCGATGATGACTTAACAACTGTTTTAATGTTAAGGCGTCTTTCTTCTGAATATGAGGCATTTAAAACCGTTTTAAAACATAACCTAAAAGGTGTTACGGCTGATGACGTGGGTTCAAAGCTCATTGCAGAGGCAAGAGAAAGAGAAATGTCACTTAAGGATTACAAAGAAAGTGGTGCAGCTTTTTCTGCTAAGGGACAGCAATCAAGGCCATATGAGAACAGCCAGAATTGGATAAGTAGTCAATCCAATGTAGGAGGACGAGGTGGAGCAGTGGTGAGAAGAATCTAATCTAATCAGCCCCCAGGAGGAAATCAAGTTCGTCAATCCTGTTTTCACTGCAAGAAGGTGGGTCATATGGCTAAATACTGTTGGTTCAAGATGAGGAACAGGCCACAAACTGAAGATAACGGTAATAGTCAGAACAAAAGTACTGTAAGTACAAATCAGAGTAATAATTCTGATAGCAAAGGGGACAAATCATATAATTGGCTCACTGCATTATCTGTAAAAGTTGAATCAGAGGGTTGGTATATTGACTCAGGAGCCACGACGCATTTTTCAAAGTCAAAAGATTTATTTAAAAATTTTAATAGCAATACAAATTATAAAACGGTTACTATTGCTAATAATGAGCAACTAGATGTTGAGGGCCAGGGAAACATTTTTGTTAATCTAAAAAAGGGCATTAAAATTAAAATGAATGATGTGGTATACGTCCCAAATTTGTCTGCAAATCTATTGTCGGTTAGTAAATTGGTACAAAATAATAATGTTGTTGTGTTTAACTCAAATGGTTATAATATTTATTCTGCAGACAATGTTAATGTAAAAGGTGAGGTCATGGCATCCGCTAGGTGTGTTGATGGTATTTATAAATTAGAAATTGTAGAAAAATTAGAAAAACCCAATGTTTTGTCTGAAAATTTAAATTCGGTTCCGTCTAATTGTCTTATGGTTAAAAATGATCAAATGCTTTGGCATAGACGGCTAGGACATTTAAGTGGTCAAAGCATGAAAGCACTAAAAGATAAATTATCTGTTGGTATAAATTTTAACCATAAAGAGTCAGAACCGTGTATCTCTTGCGTTGAAGGGAAAATGACCCGTACCCCATTTCCAAAAGCTAGTGGCAGGCGCTGAGAAATTGCTCTTGGTTCATTCAGATTTGGTTGGCCCTATGAACATAAAGTCAATTCAGGGTAAAAAGTATATGCTATTATTTGAAGATGACTATACTAGGAAAATATTTGTTTATTTTTTGACCTCAAAAGATGAAGTTGGATATTATTTTAAATTATTTAAATCCAATGTTGAAAAAGAGACCGGGCTACAAATTAAAGCACTCAGAACTGATTGCGGTAGTGAGTACGTGAATAAAGAACTTGAAGGGTTTCTAAGTAATTATGGAATAAAGCATGAAAAATCGGTTCCCTATGATCATGAACAGAATGGGGTAATTGAGAGGTCAGTTAGGACAATTGTTGACAAGGCTAAAAGTATGTTAAGTGATAGTGGGCTGGAAAAGCATTACTGGCAATATGCGTGTGAGGTGGCGATATACTTAAAAAATAGGTCACCCACCAGGGCGTTAGTTGGTTATACTCCTGAAGTTTTTGGTTGCATTGCATTCGTGCATGTTCCAAAAGAGAAAAGAAAAAAGTGGGATTTTAAGGCTCAAGCAAAAATTTTTGTTGGCTACCCAGATGGTATGAAAGGTTATAAATTAGTAGATCCTGGAATGCCGAGTAAAGTTACTTTAGCTAAAAGCGTAGTTTTCTTTGAGAATATGTAACTTAGTAATCTAGAATCGTGGAAAAATAATAAAATAGAACCAGTTAACGTTGAAAATGTTATTGCTTATTTAGAAAATTATGTGCCCGAGGGTGACAACTGAAAATTTAAATGAAAAAGATTCAATTGTCGATATTTCTGATTTGAATGAAACTAGTGATTTGTCAGATAGTGATAGTGTTTTGAATGATAGTGACTTACCTGAAACTCCTGATGAAATAGACGAAGGTCAAGTTATAAGTAGGCGATATCCTTTGAGAGACAGAATTGCGAAACAATACCCTGATCACGTCCTTTATAGTGTAGGGATGAATGATGAGGAGCCAGAAACTTACATGGAGGCCATGTCGAGTGTAAATAAACAAAAATGGCAAGAAGCCATGGAGTCAGAAATTGAATCTTTAAAGAAAAACAAAACATGGACCCTTGTAGATTTGTCTCCTAATAAAAATCTTATTGAATCGAAGTGGGTGTATAAAATTAAGAGAGACGCTAGTGGTAATATGATTGATAGGTTCAAGTGCAGGGTTGTTGCACGGGGTTTTAGCCAAAAGTATGGGGTTGTTAACGAGGAGACTTTTGCCCCTGTAGTTAGACATTCCACTATTAGGCTACTTTTTGCGTTAGCAGTAAAATATAATATGTGCGTAGAGCACTTAGATGTGGAAACCGCGTTTCTCAATAGTGAGTTAAAAGAAGAAATTTACATGCGGCAGCCAAAAGGCTTTGTTGAAAAGGGGAATGAAAATAAAGTGTGTAAGCTCTCAAAGGCAATTTACGGGCTAAAACAGGGGTCTCGTGCTTGGAACGAAAGATGCAATGAAGTGTTAAGTAAATTAGGATTCAGTAAATGTGATAGTGAACCATATGTATATATTCGTAGGAAAAATAAAAGTATTGCAATTATGGCTTTGTATGTTGACGACTTTTTATTATTTTGCAATGATGATAATTTAATGCAGCAAGTAAAAAATGAATTAAAGTTATGTTTAAAAGTAAAGGAACTTGGTCCAGTATCACATATATTGGGAATGAGAGTAAAGAGAAAAAATGGATGTTATTTTCTAGATCAAATGGCTTATATTAAGAAACTATTAAATAAATTTGGCATGGGTGATTGCAAACCTGTTAGTTCGCCTCTAGAATTAGGATCGCAGTTAGGATGTAATGAAGATATAGATGAAAACTTACCGTATCGTGAACTTATAGATGGATTGATGTATCTTGCGGTGTGCACCAGACCAGATATTATGTATGCCGTCAGCTATTTAAGTCAATTTAATTCGTCATTCAGAAGGGAGCACTGGTTAATGGCAAAACGTGTGTTAAGATACTTAAAAGGGTCGTGCGGATTAGGCCTTAGTTTCAGAAATTCTGATGATAATTTAGTGGGATATGTGGATGCAGATTGGGGAAGCGATGATAATGAAAGAAAATCGTATACCGGATATGTGTTCAAACTAGGGGATTGTTTGATATCTTGGGAGTCAAAGAAACAAAGGTGCGTAGCACAATCCACTACGGAGGCGGAATATGTGGGCTTGTCTGAAGCAAGCAAAGAGGCTGTATTTTTGAAAAATATTGTTTACCAAATAATTGGGTTAAATGAGCCGGTCAAATTATTCAATGATAACCAAGGGGCGATAAAGTTGGTGAAGAATCCTGTCCATCATAAAAGGACAAAACACATTGACATAAGATATCATTACGTTCGCAATTGTTTTAATGATAATAGTATAACTTTAGCTTACATGCCAACCTCAAAGATGCCAGCGGACGCCCTGACCAAACCTTTAGGTAGGGTAAAATTTAATGAATGTATTTCTAGCATATGTATGTCAAATGTTGTACAAGAATAACTTTAGAATAGAGAGTGCCGATAATTCATAGAATAATCATTATATTCAATAAGGGGGAGTGTTGGAAATTTATTTTTGTTTGTATTTTCATACAATGATTATTCATAATATTTTATTTTGGCGGCATTTTATAGTTGTTATGTTGGTAAAACCTTTTTTCACAATGGCGTTTTTTTCCTGTCCGTTAACTAGCTTTGCGTTTTTGTTTGTCGTTAGAAGAAAATTCTGTGTTTAGTATTCTGTATGTTTTTTAATGTTTTAGTTTAAGAATAAACGTTCATCCTAAAATTAATGTGCATTTGAATTATTAAAACTTAATAACAATAAAATGAAGCAGGTGCCTTCAGTATAGCTTTTCTTAACGGAGAATTAAGTGCAGAAGATTGGTATGTAGACTCCGGCGCAAGTGTTCATATGACAACAAACCCGGAAATTTTATTGCAAATTTGGAAACAAAATGTTGCAAATAAAATGTCTATGCCAGTTATGTGTGCCGGCGATACATTGATAACTACATGTGTGAACAATAATCAGTTTGACATTCGTGTGAGAAATGTTTTGTGCATTCCTAATCTCATAACAAACCTGTTATCTGTTAGCCAGTTGATAGCAAATGGAAACAAAGTATCATTTGAAACGAATTGTAATCAACAGAATGTGCTAATTGGAATAGCTAATTTGCGGAATGGAGTATACAGATTAAACACAGCTAGGTCAAAGGTGTTAGCAGCTTCGGCAGTCCACACAACAAATGCAAGACTGTGGCATAGAAGACTCGGGCACATCAACAGTAGTGACCTGGAGAAAATGAAGAATGGTGCAGTGGAGGGCGTATCCTATTAAGAAAAGGCCAACATCCGGAAATCCAATTGTGAAGTATGTTGCGAAGGTAAGCAGGCTGGCTTACCATTTCCACTTGCAAACCATAGGAGTGAAACCCTGCTAGAAGTGGTGCACTCGGATTTATGTAGGCGTATGGAGACAAAATCCATTGGTGAGGCAAAATATTTTCTTCTTTTGGATCACTCCACTCACAGCCCACGAAATATTGGAAATAATACTTAAGAAACGCTGCGTAATCAGTTTCCTGTTTAATTTATCGCTATACATTCCGATGTTCGAACGTTTTGTTTTAAATAATTCTTAGTTAGTTCTTAACTAGACCTCGTTACGACAAGTCGATATCAAGCTTAAAAAATGTTCTCCTGCAGTAAATGCCAAAAAGTTTTTGCAAGCAAGCATAATCTTAGACTCCATTTGAAAACCTGTGATGGTATGCAGAAAATCAACCTCAAATGTGAATAGTGTGCTGTAACATTCACAAGAAACGGCAGCTTAAAACGTCATATGAAGCAACAGCATTAAATCGTTGAGAAGAATGGCGATGCTTCACCCTCCACTTCGAAGAGATTCGTAAATAATGAAGATTAAGCCTCCACCCCCAAGAAGATAAAGTTGGAACCGCCAACCCTTCTTACTTCTGTGAAATTTGCAACCAGCAGCTCCCCTCAAAAATCAAGTACGCTGGACATCTGCGGTCGCAAAAACATCTCCAGGTGGCGGTCGACTACAGCGCCACTGTCAAACATTTTTTGAGAGTGAAAATGTAAATAAACCAGTGGCTGAAAAACTCACGTAAGAAGGACGACTATAACCGGACACTGCGCATGATTTTCAAGACGACCGGAAACTTCAAAACGACCGTTGAGGTTTTTAACTGAGATCAATACGAAGATGGAATCCTACAACACAGACAAATAATGTAGCAAGGACCGTTGGTTTAACCCCGGTTAAATTAGGTTGCCCGCCGCGAAGCGGACAGATAAATCAAGACAACATACGCGCGGCAGCGCGAATTCTCGATCCATTATAGAACAATGTGGCAAGGACCGTTGCGTAACTTTTAGTAAGAGACAACAAATTTGACTCTTTTGTTACCACTGCTGTAAAGGTTTATTGCGCATGCGCTAGTTTAATTTCTGAAACTGCCACCCAACGTGGGCTATTGCTACACTTTACCCTTCTTTTTGTCGATGATGCCACAACATTTCAAGGAATATAAAAGTTTGGTAGAGAATCAAACTGGAAACAAAATCAAAATACTAAAGACTATAAGATAATGGAGGAGAATTTTGATCCCAACAGATGGAAACCTATTTAAAAACGGAAGGTATAGTACATCAAAAGACAAACCCATACAGCCCTGAACAAAATGGTCTATGTGAGCGGTTCAACACGACGATAGTTGTGCTATATGTTTACTCTAACGTGCTAAATGTTTACTCTTTGAGGCTGGATTAGATAAAAGTTTTTGGGCAGAGGCAGTGAATTCGGCAGTATACCTAAAAAATAGGTCGCCGGCCTCAGCTCTAGGAGAAGTTACACCGTTTGAGAAATGGACAGGAATAAAAACTGATCTGAGTCATATCAGAGTATTTGGTAGTCCTGTAATGGTACATGTGCCTAAAAATAGAAGGCAGTAATGGGACAAGAAAGCCATCAAATACATCTTAGTTGGTTACCCAGAGAACATAAAAGGCTATAGATTATACAACTTAGAAAAACAAGACAAGTTACTACGAGTAGGGACGTGACTATCATGGAAAATAAAGATCACAGATGAGACTCAGATAGTAGTACAGGAAAGGGAAGATGAACAGGATTTACAGACAGTGGAGGAAGAAACAGAAGAGGAAACAACTATTCTGGATCCAAATGATTTAACCTATGTCTGTGAGACATCCAGTTCCGGCTCGAGTTCAGATGATTCATCTCATACATTATGTGAAGGAGATAGGAATCTTCAGGCAGATTAAGCTCCAGCTATACACAGGAGGCGTATAAGAAAACCAGTACAGAGGTATGGTTTTTCAAATTTTTGTACTGTAGATAAATTGGAGTCTTGTGATGAGGATATCACTTATCTAAGAGGCAATGAATGGGCCAGAGAAAAATTTGTGGAGACGAGCAATCGAAGAGGAGCTCAAGGCTTTCGAAGAAAACCAAGATTGGGAATTGGTGGAAGACAAGGAAGCAGACAGAATGATAAAGTGCAAGTGGGTTTTTAAAAAGAAACTTGAAAGTAATAACAAAGTGAGATTTAGAGCTCGTCTAATCGCAAAGGGCTTTACGCAGAAAGAGGGTGTAGACTATAGAGAAACATATTCACCTGTTCTAAGGTATTCCACTTTGAGACTGTTATTCGCTATAAGTGTAAAATTAAATTTTAAAATTAAATTATACAATACAGTTGCTTGTCAAACAATATGGTTGCTTGTCAATTAGAGTAGAGGAATGTTTTCGAACTTCCCCAAATTAATTAATTAACAGAGGTATAAACGGCTTTTAAATAATCCTTAAGTAAATCAAGTTCAGCTAAATTTTCATTATGTCGGGAAAACCAGGACGCCCTACCAAAGAAGATAAGGAGTTACAGCGGTGCACTAAAGAGGTTATAACCTCAATTCTAAGTGATGAAAAATGTATAGCAGGCATATACAAGACAGTGATGTTAAAGTTTAAGGATCTTCTGATGGAGCATAAACAAGAAATTAAATCCCTTAAAGAAAAGCTGGCTTCTGTGGAAGCTAAACTGGACAATCTGGAACAACGATATCTCCAAAAAAATATTCGCTTATATGGGCTGCCTGAGAACGAAGAGGAGGCTTCCGGCGATTTGGTAAAGAAAGTTTCTGACGTCTTCCAGATCGGCTTGGGGCTGGGTCTATCCAAAAATATGGTAACCAGTTGTAAAAGAATTGGAACAGCTCCTGCTTCAAATAAAACTCGTCCGGTTCTTGTACAAGTTTCGTCCACAAGTACCCGTACGGATATATTGGAAGCACGAAGAAAACTAAAAGGGAAAAGGATAATTATAAGGGAGGATCTTACTAAACATAAACTTGAAGAACTTAAATTAGCTCAAACCAAATATCGTTATCGTAATGTGTGGATTCGTAATGGAAGGATTCTTCGGAGGACTTCCAATGGCATCCATGTTGTACTACCTTCGGACATTGTTACAGATCCAGAAAACACGCAAGAAGAGTCAGTCGAGGGAGAGTTGGACGATTATTAACCCTTTCACCGCCATCCCGGGTGGTGTGACCCGGGGTCCTGATTTTATACAGCGCCGTCCCGGGCGATGTAACCCGGGGTTTCTTTTTGACCCAGGCCATCTAGTGATTTCATCTGAAATTATTTCAATTTTGCAGATTTCTATAATTAAAAAAAAATTAAGTCAATCAAATCATAATTTTAAAAAGTCAGTGTGACAGTATGTACCCTTTATGGATAATTATTTAATTTTATCCTCGTCGGACGAAGATGATTGAACACGTTGACTGACACGGCAATTTTCAGAATTCCGGTCTAAAAAGCCAATTTAATTTAATCATTTTATATTATTAAAAACTCAAATTATATTACATAGTAATCATCAAAAAGCATAGAAAATGTATTTAAAAAAAAGGTCTTACGAATTATCTCGTAGTTGGCTTATGTAACAGAAATCTCTTCGCGGAAGCCAACTACGAGTTAATTCGTACACAGACACGTTTAGACCTGTCGCTTCGCTAAAGCTGAATCAGATATATGCGTCTATATTCGTCAGTAGTATATCAGATATTGTCGAGTGCTTCACATTTACGTCTTTCTTGAGTGTGTTGTTTTATAATTATTGTTATAATTAAATTATCAAGAAACCAATATGCATAAGAAAAGACCACTGACTAAAAATTAACTTGAGTACTACGCTAATCTAAGTGATTCAGAATTTGACGAGATTTTCGGCGAGGATGGTAACGACAGTAGCGATTATGAACTTTCTGAGAATTCAAGTGATAGTGACGATGAAGTCGTCTCCGAACCTGAAGATAAAGTTGTTCCCGAACCTGAAGATGAAGTTGTTCCCGATCCCGATGATAATGATGATGAACCCCAAGCAACAACATCAAATCCGAATGATAATTTGTGGACGGACATTCAACAAAATCCTGAACTATTTATTTTCCAAGAAAATGTTGGTTTGAAATTGGATACGTCAAATTTTACAGTGCAAACGCTGGTGGACTTATATTTTTCGGAAGAGTTTCTTGCATTACTGGTCAAACAAACTAATTTATATGCTGCGCAAGAAATTGCAAAACGCACAGCAATAAAAAAATCTAACAGGGTATCAAAGTGGACAGACGTCAGTGCTGCAGAGATGAAAAAATTTATTGGACTTTTGTTACAAATGGGGCCTTGTTCTTTCCCATCAATTGAACATTACTGGAGCACAAGCAAGCTATATAATGTAATGTTTTGGCGCTCAAATATGAGTCGAAATCGATTCCAGTTGTTACTTCGTTATTTTCATTTGGTTGATAACACAATACCATCTGCCGACAGGTTATACAAGGTGAGACCAATTGTAACTCATTAACTCATCCAACAATATTATGCGTGAAAACTATGTACCAGATAAAAATATTTGTATTGACGAATCCATGATGCTGTGGCGTAGAAGATTGCATTTCCGCCAGTACATAAAAAATAAAAAACACAAATACGGTGTCAAACTGTACGAACTATGTGAGTCCGACGGTCTTGTAGTGAAAATCAAAATTTACAGCGGAAAATCAGAGGAAACTGACCATAATTTAGGTCACACTACTGATGTTTTGTTACATTTACTCGAGGACTATCTCGATAAGGGATACACGCTTTATATGGACAATTTTTATAATTCTGTTACTCTAACTAAATTACTAAATACAAGAAAAACTTACGTGTGTGGAACTCTACGAAATAACAGAAAGGGAAACCCTAGAGATGTGGTAGATCGTAAACTCAAAAAAGAAGAGTGTATTTGGCAGCAAAATGGACCTGTTACTGTGTGCAAATGGAAGGACAAACGAGATGTCCTTACCATTTCAAACATGCATGTTGTTGAAATGGTAGAGGTGTCCAATCGCAATGGAAAACTTTCTATGAAACCGAATATAATTCGAGATTACAATAAAGGAATGTCTGGAATTGACCGATCAGATCAAATGCTGTCGTACTACACATCTCTAAGAAAGACTATTAGATGGCCTAAAAAGGTTTCACTACATATTATAGATATATATATATATATATATATATATATATATATATATATATATATATATATATACAATTCGCACAAAATTTTTCAAAAAGTAACTTCTAAAATAAAACTGATAAAGTTTAGAGAAGAATTCGTCGTCGCGTTGATTGGAGAAGAGATTCAACCAGTTTCGAAAAAGATGAGATTGCAAGAGCTTCATTATTTAGAGAGTCTGCCACCTACCGAAAAAAAACAACGTCCGACAAAGCCATGTCGTATATGTACCCAAGCAAAAAAACGCCGAGAAACGCGTTATTTTTGTCCGGCCTGTGAAGAGAAGCCAGCCCTTTGTGTGGAAGATTGTTTTAAAAAGTTTCAGAAACAATAAAAATATTCTTTTACTTCTTGATTTTGAATAAATTTTTTATAATTATATTTTCTGTTTATTTATTAATAAAATTTCTGTTCATGTAGCCAGCATTGATTTTCTGTTCTCTTCCCAGAAGCCATCTATCCATATTAGCACTGATATGTTACGAGTTTCATCGTAGCTGCGCGAAAATGGTAAGTAAACACAGTACGAGATAACTCGTAGTCGGCGTCCTAGCAAAGAACGCAATCTACGAGTTATCTCGTAGTTGGCAGTCAACGTGTTAAGTGGAATTTCTAGTGTCACACTAGTAATTCAACCTCAGAAAGTAATGGAACGGTTTATAACAATGACGATTTTCCTTTGAGAAGAAAAAGATTGAATAGAACTTTATCAAGTGAATCTGAAACTGAAGAACTAACAGGAAATTTGCATCATGCAGAAAATTTATGGACGACTTCTTGCACTGGAGCACAACGCAAATTCATTTTTAGTTCAAATGAGGGGATAAAACCTAATATAGCCGAAATTATGTCTGGAGGAGAGCCAATTGATTTTTTTCATACCTGATGGATAATAATATATTCAAAGAAATTTCTGATCAAAAAAATCTGTATGCCACACAAACTTTACTTGCAACGGATGTACAAACTGCATCACGACTTCACAGTTGGTGCCCAACAGATTTTTCAGAAATCAAACAGCTTTTTGGTGTTATTGGATATATGGGAATGGTAAATATGCCGGCAATAAGTAACTATTGGAGTAATGATGAATTTTATCCGAAGACTCTGATTTCAAAAAATTAAACGATTGCGGGACAACCGTTTTGAGCCATTGTTGCGACTTGGCGGAGCGACTATTGCAAGAAAGTACCCATCTTCTAGGTACGATGAGGATAAACCGAAAAGGAATTCCATCAAGCATTTTGACAAGAAAACTAAAAGTTGGAGAACACGTAGCCCAAGAAAATAGCAGTGGAATTACAATTTTGCGCTGGCGCGATAAAAGATACGTACTTATGTTATCTACAAAACTTACTGATAGTGTGCTTGCAACTACTAATATATGACTATAATAAACGAAAAGCGTTTGTAGACTTTTCCGTCCAGTTAGCTTCTTACAGCAATTCCTTAAGGAAAAGTATAAAAGGGTAAAGGAAAATGGCCATTGATTTAATACTGTCCACCTCAATGGTAAATTCATACGTTTTATATAAGGAAGCAACTGGTAATACAATTCCGATTACCAAATTCAGAAAAGAAGTCATTAGTGATTTACTTTACTGCGCCGAAAGAAGGAACTCTACCAAGGGATGCAAAGCTCGTCGCGAACTGAAGAGCAAAGAAAGACCACGGAAAAAATCAAAAAAATGTAAGTGTGTAAAATGTAACTGTTACAAAGTAAATTCTAAAAAAATTGGATGGAAAGAAGCCACAAATCAAACTGTAAAAATTATAACGTTCTGCGGAAGCTGTCCAGGCGAACCACATATGTGTATTCCGTGTTACAATCGAATACACGATATATTGTAATTCTAAAGTTGTGTCATTTGGTTTTTTTTTATTATTTTGAATAAAGTTTCTTTATACAATCTTCCGATTTTGATCAATAGGTGGCTTATCAATGAAAGGGGTTGCATAACTACCGGCATTTTTATAAATATTGGCGCTGTGTGTTATTCCTTAAAATTGACATGGCAGTGAAAGGGTTAAAATCATTCACCAATCTAAAACAATATTTATAGAGTATGTACCCTTTTTATGATACAATGCTTATGATTAGGGCGGAGAACGTTAAAAAAATTGCTTTGATTTATATTGCAATCAAAATTTTATCACTTGTTATTTCCTTTTATTTTATTCATACTTTCATTACCAGAATACTTTTATTTTTCTTTTTTCTATTTACTCTAAATTTAGTTATTAGTTAGGAATAATTTTTGGTCACAAAAATTAGTTCATTTGCCTTATTAATATTAGGAATTATATTTATAGTTTCGTAGTTTATACACGTTTATTTATAGTTTAGCCACACTCTGTAGACCGCCGATCGGTTATAAATCTTCTATAAATTTATTTGTCATTAATTGGAAAGAGTTACAGTTTATTTTGAGTTATAAATTTAGTACTAGTGTTCCTTGTTTTAAGTTAGGAATAATTTTTGGTATCTGTCGTTGAAGGGAGATCGACTATAAATCTTTTATAAATATATTTGTCATTAATTGGAAAGAGTTAAAGTTTATTTAGAGTTGCAGCTTAGAGTTATAGTTTATTTAGAGTTTATTTGAGTTATAAATTCAGTATTAGTGGTTCTTGTCTTAAGTTAGGACTAATTTCTGGTATCAGTGGTTGAAGGGAGTAAAAAGAAATAAAATTGACTCTGTTTCTAGTTAAATATATTTATCTATTGTAATTGATTACTTTCTCCACTGCATACTATTCTTGTAACTTTCTGTAATTGTCTATTCATCCCTGAACCCAAACCAGTAGCGGCATAATCTTGTTACACACGTCTTCTTGGTTGCCTATACTCTCTAATACGGTATCCCATTCTGATTCAGTTTTAATAACTGCATGCTACTATATACCTTAAAACAATACATATTACACCTCTTATTTAATGTAAAATAACTCCATATATACAATGCTTAGAAATATAATTAAAAAAATAAGATTGCAAATATGAAGGTTAGACGTAGGGTTGCCACCCGTACTTTATAATAAAGTATTGTACGTTATTTCTGGTAATTATACTCTATACTTTATGAGAAAAATAAAGTACGCGAAAATACTTTATTTCGCATGATTCGATTTCTGAGATTCAAAAAAGTTTGGTCGTAAGCATTTTTGCCCAAAACGGAACTTTATCGATTGGTGCCGAATCGATAGGTTGCCAGTCGCCAGCGCCACTTGAACGGTCGTTTTTTATAATTTTTGAACTCAACCTAACCTCAAATGTCAACATTATTCATGTCATTGTCGAAACTTCGTCTTTGTTTTGTGTAAAGCGGTTTGAGTGCAATAAGAATTCGATTTATCGGTTTTATAGATTTATGTTATAGTAAATCATGGATAAGGGCAACTTCAGTAGACAAAGTACACCTTCAAAACGTAATTTTGATTGTGAAGCAGATCAAATAGATAGTGTATAATATGTTACACCGAAAAAATGCACTAAAAAAATGATACGAGAAACAGAAAATTAAACGATTGCAGAAGAATAACAGTCAATGGGCAATAGAACATGGTGATTGGTTAAATAATGATCCACAAAACGAGTATAACGCACAATGCAAATTGTGTGGAATTACATTTATAATTGCTTCAGCTGGAATAGGACAAGTAAATAGAAAAATCTATTTTTGTGTGCGTGTGGTATAATGAGCGTCGAAGGTCGAAGAATCCTACATTTTTTTAATGTTACAAAATTAATACCATGAAAAGAATGCTTGAAAATGGGACTGGTGATTGAAGGGTAAGGTGAAATGGTGAAATAATAATAAAAGGTGAAATAATTCTTATTATTTTCAGTTTATACAACACATGCAAACAAAACAACACAAAGTAAAATAAGAAATGCAGAGAACATCTGGACTACTTGAGAAATTTCTTGACTCTTATTCTGCATCCACATCGAATAAAAGTTCATTGCGCAGTGATAAAGAAAATGTTTTTGCTGCTGAGCTAGCACTAACATATCACACTGTAAAATATAATTATTGTGTGCTACAATAGCAAGGATTGTACTATACAATTGAGTAACATTATATATGCCAATTTAAGTACAGCTACAGGAATTCATCTAGCTGGAACCAAAATCGAAGCTCTGGTTACAGAGGCGTTTGGTCCATATGCTATACACAATGCAAGAGATGATATTAATACAGATAATTTATATTACTGCTTACAAACAGATGCTTCTAACAAAAAAATATATAAAACTATTTCCCATAGTGATACAATATTTTACGGCCAAAAATGGTATTCAAAACAAATTATTAGGTTTTTGTGAAAATAGCAAGAAATCTGCTGAAGCAATCCAAATCATTAGAGCAATACAAATTATCTTTTCATAATATATCTGGGCTAAGTGTCGACAATACAAATGCTAATTTTGGTGGCAACCATTCTTTATTTACAAATATGAGAGATTGTCATGCACACATAATGCATAACTACATGAGACATGCCGGTCTTTTTATCATATGATATAGAAAATGTGATTTTGAAAATTTATGCTCTTTTTCACATTCTGCTGTAAGAATAGAGGGAACTGAAGAGATTTGTAGAATCAGTAGATGGAGACTTTCATGACGAAAAACGTCATGTGGGAACAAGATGACTATCTCCATTACCATGCATTTATACATTATTAATAAATTGGTCACCTATTAGAAGTTATTTTGTAACTTTAGACAACTGTCCAATAGTTTTACAAAACTTATTGGTGCTCAAAAACACTAAAAATGATATGATTGATATTTATTTCCATTTTTATAGCCACATATTAAATTTATTTAATAAAGCCATAAAATCGTTCAAATCGCGCTTAAGGGGTTATCAGGCACCAGAAATGTGCTTTAAGAATGAAGAAGGTAGGTTAGGAATGACCGATAAGTAAAACTGTGACATCCTTGCCAGATATTTCGACTCACTGCTTAACCGTGATGGTCCGCAAGAAAACCTGAAAATGCAACCACCAGAAATACCATCTCCCAATTCATTGCCTCCTGACGAAGACGAAATTTTCCGGATTATTCAAGGCAAACGTAAGGCAAACAAAGCTGCTGGTGCAGATGGTGTCGTCGCTGAACTCCTACAATTCGGATCGGCGGGAGTCAAATCTTTCACTCGGTTACTTGAGAACATATGGATAACTGAGAGGATCCCTGCTGACTGGCAAATGGCTTTGATTCATCCCCTCCATAAGAAGGGTGACAAGATGGACGTTAATAATTATAGAGGCATCTCTTGTTTCAGTTCCTTACAAGATTTTATCGAAAGCGTTACTAACAAGAATAGAAGGGTTACTGGATTCTGAATTGGGTGAATACCAAGCAGGTTTTCGGAAAGGATTATCTTAAGCGGGCCAAATCTTCAACCTGCGGAATATCATAAAGTACATGATGTTGGGACAGAATAAATATGTCGCCGTCTTTGTGGACTTCCGGAAGGCCTATGACTCCATTGACCCAAAAACCTTATTGGCAATTCTCGAAGAATTTGGAGTGGACAACAAGACCAGGAATCTAATTCAACAGACGATTAGCAATACTTTCTCCAAAATAAAGTTCCGGGGGAAGTTCAGAGCCTTTCGAAATCAAAACTGGCGTACGACAAGACGACGGGCTGTCGCCAATATTATTCAACTGAGTCTTAGAAAAAGTTATTCGATAATGGACAAATTGAATATCGGATAAAGAAGCTTTCAGGCTAGGGAGAGGTAAAGAAAGTATAAGAACAGATTGTTTGACATTCGCCGACGATGTTGTGATACTCACAACCGGTGTTAAAACAGCGATAAAAAGAATTGAAGAACTCCAGATGATAGCCAAGAAGACTGGGCTTCAAATTTCTTTTGAGAAGACTGTCTTCATGACCAACATCAAAGACGCTCCTCTCCACTTGGATTTGACAGAAACCAAGATAAAGCGAGTTAAGTGTTTTAACTATCTGGGAGAAAAATTACAGGACAATGGGTCGGATATCTATCAAAGAGCGGGCGAAGGATACATACAACAAAAAGGGCCTATCCTTTGGGGCTAAATTCCGACACCTAGATACTGTTGTCAGACCTGAATCTATATGCAGCAGAAACACGACATGATTGTGAAGGGTGGCCTCGAAGACAACCGGAGGAAAGAAAGGAAAATGCTCCGAAAAATCCTATGGCCAAATATGGAGAGAGGAGACTAAAACCTAACAAAGAATTATACCTGAAAACAGAAGGAATTGTAGCCCTAATGAGAAAAAGGAGAATATAGTTTACGGGCACTTGGTGAGGATGAACAGTACCAGACTGACGAAGAGGATTTTTGAATTCTTCAGGATGAGGAAGACATAGCCGAAATGGTTTCGGGAAGTGAGATTGGTCTTGGATCGGATGGGGGTAAAAAAAGAAGACAGAATGGTCAGAGAGAGATTTAGGCGACTAATTAAGGAGTGTAAAGGTTTCCAGGAGACAGGGGAATTGTCAGTGAGAAAAGGAAGATCTTACACGGAGAAACAGAGAAAGGAAGTGGGAGAGAGGGTATTGGCAGAGAGTGAGGACAAAAAATAATGTTAAAACTGTCAAACGTGGTCCATAGTTGGCCGTAACGAATATAAAAAAGCCATAAAATGTCTAGAAAGCAATTGCAAGAATTAATTTCTGTTGCCCTTAATATATACCATGCCGCCGACAAAACGATCCTGTAAAATTAATGATGACATACGTAAACAATATCCCTTTTTACAAAAGGGTGTGGCAGAGTCGGATGTTTATTGCAATAAATGTATGGGGCATTTTTCTATCGCACACGGGGGTAAAAACGATATTATACGACATTTGTCATCAGAAAAACACAAAAAAAGCAATAAATATTGCTTCTACATCTACATCTTTGACTAATTATTTTCGTCATGATAAATTTGGTGAAAAGGAATCAGATCTCGCAAAATCAGAAGGATTGTGGGCCTTTCACACGGTACGTCATAATCACAGTTTTAACTCCATGGAGTGTACCTCAAAGTTAATTCAAAAAGCTTTTGAGAAGAAATTTTCGTGTGGAAGAACAAAATGTGAAGCGATTATAAAAAATGTTATTGCACCATGGAGTCTCGATTATATCAATAAGGAATTGGAGGTTGTACCATTTATTTCTATATTTTCGGACGCTTCTAACCAAAAAGATATAAAACTATTCCCCACTTTGGTAAGATATTTTCACCCAAAAACAGGTGTTAATATAAAATTAATAGATTTTGTGAGTTTACCGGGTGAAACTTCAGATTTGATACAGAATTCTATTCTAGAAATTTTAAACAAACATAATATAACAGACAAAATCGTGGGCTTTTGTGCTGATAATACCAACACGAATTTTGGTGGTGTTGCCCGTGCAGGACGCGGCAACTTATTTTACAAGCTGCAGGAAAATTTAAAGCGACAGATTGTCGGAGTCGGTTGCGCAGCGCATATTGTACATAATGCCATACAGACAGCGGTCGATCTCTTACCGATTGACGTTGAAAACATTGTCATTAAAGTATATTCATACTTTTATATATACACGGTACGTGTGGAAGAACTAAAAGATTTTTGCGAAGACGCCGAAATCCAGTATAAAAAAATCTTGGGATACAGCAAAACGCGATGGCTCGCTTTATTGCCTGCGGTGGAACGAATTTTACAGATGTACAATCCACTGAAGTCGTACTTTTTGTCACAAGAAAAAGTTCCAATTTTTTTTTTTTTTTATTTTTTTTTTAATTATTACAAATTTTTTTTCCGGTGAATGCTCCTAGTTATGGCTGAAATTTGTCCATAATCAAGCATCTATTTTCCACAACACAGTAAAAAAGATGGAATGTGACAATATTAGTTTTGCTGAAGTGTCGGATATATATTTTGAATTAAAAGAAAAATTGGCAAGTAGATTGCTAGAAAATTTTATACCCATCATTATAAAGCAACACTTATACAAACTAGAAGAAGAGGGTCTTATCAACAGAATTTACTTCATGGAACACGTGAGAAATTTTTTTCAGAACTGTATTCAATACTTAGATAAATATAGCCACCAATATGACAATTTTCAAAAAATAACTTGGATTCGTTTAAATAAACCTGTTACATGGGATGATATTGTAATTACTTTACAACTATACAAGGAAAGAGTTCAAGCCAAAAATCAAATTAATGAAGATGAAATGTTTGATGAAGTGCATTCTTTAAAATCTTTTTTAACTAATGCAATGTTGTCAAAGTGGAGAGAAGGTAGCTACGACACAGTGAAAAGATGGCAAGAAATTTTTGAACATTTTGATAATAATTCAATTCCATATAGTAACCTTTTACTACTCATTCAGTATGTGTTTTGTCTACCTGAAACAAATGGACCTATTGAGCGAGTATTCTCCCTTGTAAATGCAATGTGGACGTCTGAAAAAAGGCGCTTAAAATTGAGACTGTTCATGCAATGTTGCAAGTAAAATTTAATATGGGAAAATGTGAGGACTCTCATGAAATTTTGAATTCTGACTGGACTACTGAAGAAAATTCACAAAAATATGCAAAATGCAAAAATGTGCAAAAATATGATTTTAAAAGACAGTGACATATAATTTAATATAATCTTAATATTATTATGATAAAACATTAATATTTTCCTCTTTTCCTTTTTTTATGACTTGTATTTTTCTAATATGTAATAAAATTATCGTTATTATTATTATTATTATGATAAAACATTAATATTTTCCTCTTTTCCTTTTTTATGACTTGAATTTTTCTAATGTGTAATAAAATTATCGTTATTATTATTAATATGATAAAACATTAATATTTTCGTCTTTTTCTTTTTTTTTATGAATTGTATGATAATTGTAATGTAAAAAGTGAGGGTGTTGAATAAGAAACAAGGTGAACTGTGAACTGGGGCATAGTGACTTATTTAAAACAAATTCAAAATACACACATAGTTGAAAGTTTAAATGTATTCAGTATGATCTAAGATAGTCTAAGTATTATTTAAAAAAAATTTCACCAACATAAATTAATTCTATTCAAAGTAAGATTTTCCACTAAAATGACGCGACGTGGGGCGGTTACGATACACAGATAAAAATGGTAGGTAGGAATTTTTTTTTTTATCCTAAAAAAATGTCCCGCATTCAGTTATCCAAAAGTTGGCAGCCTTAATGTAATTGTAAGGGTTTTTCGGAATTATCTATTGCACAAAAATGGCAGCAAGTATTTAATAAGACTGATGATAATTTTTCAAACTTGTATAAGGTAATTTCATTTTTACTGTCTATTCCTGTCACGTCAGCATTCTAAGAGAGAGTTTTTTCTGTGATGAATAGCAAATGGCGAAGCGAAAGAAACAAAGCGTCTATAAATCTTATTAAAAACGAATTACTTATTTTCTTTAACTTACAATTAAATATAGACTGTAAAGATGATGTGCAATTGTTGATAATAATTTGTTAAAACTTGGTAAAAGCAATAAAAAATATGTTTTAAACATAATAATAAAGAAAAATAAATTGTACTTTTTATTTGTACTATTTTGACACTATGTACTTTTTTTTACCTTTAATAACCAATGTACTTTAATTGCAACAAAAAAAGGTGGCAACCCTAGTTAGACGGGAGATTCGGAGAAAGACTTATTCTGGTTTGTCGCGTCCGTGGCGGAAAATGCAAATAACATTGCAGCCCAGTGGCAGTGCGCGGGAACATACTTTAGTATCTAAGCTCCAAAGTTGATAGTTGTATTTTTTGGTTAAATAATTTGAACATTTTTTTATTAAATAGGAATTTTCAATTGAAAAATTAAGAGATATGCAGAATGGTTGATGGATCTGGGTTTGTTAGCGAAAAGGTATGTTTCTATTGAGTGTGGAGATAATATGAAATTGTTGAAGTTTAAATGTACAGGTGATGGGTGGGCATGGCGGTGTAATAAAACCAAGGTGAAAGTGGGAATGCATACAATAGTTACAAGGAGTATAAGGAAGGGTGGATGGTTTGAATGTAGTAAATTGTCATTTTACACCATCATCTTATTGACGTATAAATGGATTAAGCGAAACAGTGCGGCTGATATAGTAGATGCATGTAAAGTACGGATATTCACTTAATATCGATATATCGAATTTATTCGATATTTGCGATACGATAAATCGGATTAATTCGATGTTTTGACAAATATTTATTCTATTCGATATATCGATATATTTATAGAAACATCGAATGTTGTTTTTTTTGTCGAATCTATTTAAAAAATAATTATAACATCAAAAGAAAATAAATGTCATTAACGGGTAGTGACATCTGTGAGTGAGCAGCTTTTCTGCGAGATTCTCTGCCCACTAGTTTTCCTGGCTGCATACATACAATAATTATTTCATTCCGTTGTGAGTCTACACGAGAAGGTATGTTTATTATTTAATTTTTTTATTCAATTTGATAAATTATTTTGAAATCCATACTGATGAAGCCAAAAGGCAGAAACCGGTCTATAGTTATTCATAAAATTTATTATTGTTATTGGTTGATGGGTAGTTTAATTTACAGTAGACTACAGCGCACTCTCAAAAAATTGATAGCAAATTTGACAGCCAAAATGTAAACAAACCAGTGGCTGAAAAACTTTAAAACGAGTTTCGATAATAAATTGGTCAGGTTAAGTTGTCCGAGAGAGAATAAATCAACACTGGTCGTCTTGATTTATTCTGCGCGACCTCTCGATGCAAAATAAGATAAAACTCCCAAATCTTTAACAGACTGAAGTTGTCTGAACTACTGAACATTCTAATTTAAAAACTGTTATTTACTACTGCTCTGTGATTTTACTGCGCATGCGCCAATTTAGTTTCTAGAACTGACACTCATTGTAGACTAAAATCTTAAAACATATACTTATGGAACAGGAATACAAATCATAAAATTGTGTCCAAGAAGTGAGATGCAAAGTCTCATTCTATTTCTTTGGATCGAAATGCTCATGCGCGGACTACACGTATTTTTCGATGTTGTTTACAGTTGCCATCTTGTTAGATGCATGTTATTAATCAAGTTTATTAAGAGTTTATTACTTCTTTTTTGATAATATCAATATCGCTAATCAACAAAATGGGTGTATATTGCTGGCATTCGTGATAAAACCGTTTCGTACCACCGGTAAGAAAATATAATTTTATTGATAAATGGTTGCAATATTGGGTTATAATATCTTTACAGATTTCCGAAAGATGTGGCCCTTAGAACAAAATGGTTAGACTTTTGTAGAATCGAGGACAAGGATCTTAAAGCCACCAGCTTCCTGTGTTCACACCATTTTACGGAAGATGACCCAATAAAGAAATTAAATTCAGTAATTTTAAAAAGGGGGGCAATACCATCCATCATCGCGAGTTGAAAAGTTATGCACATACCATTCAAAAAACAATACATTCTTGAAATTAAAGATGACAAAAAGATTTCTATTTTACTAGGAAATCGAAAAACAGTTTTGTTGGCTTCATCATATGTCTAAAAAATATGTTTGATTTGTTTCAAGATCTAAAGTGTTACGGTCTAAAATATTTATTGACCTATAAATTAAACCAAGACCACTTGGAAACGTTTTTTAGTGCACTAAGAAGTAGGGGGGGATTCAATAATAACCCTAGTTCAAAACATTTTGAGGCTAGCTATAAAAGGCTATTGGTGAGGCATGAAATAGCTGCTTCAGAAAAGCGCAACTGTCTCATAAATGACGTCCAAATTTTATATGTAACATCAGGAAACCCATGTGGTGTTAATGACATTTTCTCGGAGGATGAAGATGGAACTGATGCCGACATATTATTTGACCACGACTATTTAACCACGCTATGGTCATTCATTAAGCCCTTTCGTTAATAACATAGTGTCGCACATCAGTGGATTTGTGGTAAGAAAAATATTAAAAAACAAAAGTTTTTGCAATATATGTTCTACATTTTTATTGTCAAGTACCGTAGTCTCTGAGTTGACCAAAATCAAAGAGCGAGGAAATCTTGTTTTTCCTTCAGACGACGTTATCATAATTTCTCGCATAACGGAGCGTACAATAAGAGAAAGAGAATGCAATTAGTGTGTTATAATAAAGAAAACTTTGGTTTTTAAAATGTTACTAATGCTATCCCACAGGGCTCAATATTGGGCCCGAGATTATTTACATTATATACCTTGGATTTTTCATTAGCCTATCTTTCTTGTAGTAGTTATTTCTATGCTGATGATACTCAAATGTATATATCCTTTTATCCAGACAAATCCTCACAAGCAGTCACCGCCATAAACTTTGATTTAATAAATGTTTTGGAATTTAGTAATGATCATTGTTTAAAATTAAATTATAACAAATCAGTTGCCATGGTATTTGGAGGAAAATTGGAAAAACAACGATTTATTCAGAAATATAGCCATCATATTAATGTTCAAGGCCACTATATTCATTTTAGTTCTGTGGTGAAAAATTTAGGTCTTTACATTGACAATAATCTAAGGTTTTCAACTCATGTTAACAAATGTATTCAAAAAGCTTATTCTAGTTTAAAGCTAATTTATCGAAATAGACATGTGCTTAACACAAATCTTAAATCGTTATTATGTGTTTTTACTGTACTATCATACTTTGATTACTGTGATGCCGTTTATGGACTATGTTTAACCGAGACGGATTCAAAATGTATTCAAAAAGTCCAAAATTCTTGCTTGCATTTCATATTTGGCATACAAAAATACGATCGTATCACGTATAAAATTAAAGATAACAATTGGTATGGGGCAAAGACGTTATATACACACGATTTGCCACTACCACGCAATAATAAAAAATAAATTTCCCATATACCTCTACAAGAAAATAAGATTTCGTACAGATGTGCATAACATTAATATTAGGTTTAAGGATAACCTTACAATACGACAGCATAAAACACAATTATTTCAGCGCTCTTTCTCATATAGCATTGCTAATATGTTAAATAATATTCTTTGTTTGTCCGGACCTAGCTTTAAGAAACTCATTTATAAGAATTGTGTGAGTAACTAATTGTAAATGGTTAATTGACCATTTTCAGGAAAGTTGTAGTAATTATTTGGCTTGGTTGGAATTTTCTCTGTCACAAACTTTCAAATGTTATTATTTTCATTATTTTGGCTATTTTTAGTTTAATTAATTGGGTTAGTTGAACAGACGTTTTGTCTACTATTATTGTACGCAGGGCGAACTGAACCTCGCACAATGGATTGCATGTTTTATTGATATTTTTTGTTTATTACGAATAAAGGCCTTTATTATTATTATTATAAACTTAATAAAGTCGGAACACGGCCACAATATATAAATATATTCAACCTTTCTGGAGCTCTATAACACTAATAAGTCTTTTTAGGACTACCAAAAACAAATCTCATGTGCAATTTGTCAGTTATTTTATAGCTTTCAGTCCACCTTCGTGGCACTCAACAAAAACCAGAAAAATAACATTGTTTGTTAAGATCATGTATCAACAAGGTATCGGAATGACATGATCTTAAAAAACAATGTTATTTTTATGGTTTTTGTTGAGTGCCACGAAGGTGGCCTGAAAGCTAAAAAATAACTGACAAATTTAACATGAGATTTGTTTTTGGTAGTCCTAAAAAGACTCATTAGTGTAATAGAGCTCCAGTAAGGTTGAATATATTTATATTCAGGCTGTGTTCCGACTATTAAGTTTACACTAGATTTATTTTTATTTTGTAAAAGTTATAATATATATTAACTAAATTTGTAATAAATAAAGTTGTATTGTTATTAAATCGTACTATAATAGTACATATAGTAATAAAAAAAAATACTTATTATCTTTTGATAAATCTCTTATTGTTTAAGTAAACTGAAATATTTTTCTTTTAAAAAATAAACACTAACTTCTTTTAATTTTTCTTTCATATTTTTGAACAGATACAAATTATAGAACAAAATTCGGTTTTACGGGTCTGTCTTGAAAATATGTTTGTGTACTTTTTACCTGTTGTAACTGTTGTTAATCGTCTTTGGCACTCTTTTATTAAGCTCCGCAAGCAAAAATTAAGCCTCTACGTTGTTTTTGTTGAAATTTTTTTTTGACATTTTTAAGATTGCAGACAGTATATGTGAACGCAATTATTTGGATGTTGCCACGTTTATTCTTGCCCGTTTATATCAAAGAGGATCCGATCCTCTTTGCTTTTATACGAAAAACTGTAACTATGGCAACATATATATTATTTTAAGCGTCGTAATGAATTTGCATTCATATTTCAACCAGATTTCAACGAACAGCTACGGTACAATGTCTCGTGTGGATTTTATTGGTGGTTTTACCTTGGTTAGATTAGGTTGTCCGCCGTGAAGCGGGAAGATAAATCAAGACAACATACGCGCGGCAGCGCGAACTCTCGGTCCAATGTAGGACAAAGTGGCAAGGGCCGTTGGTTTAACCCTGGTTAGATTAGGTTGCCCGCCGCGAAGCGGGAAGATAAATCAAGACAGCATACGCGCGGCAGCGCGAACTCTCGGTCCAATGTAAGGTTTTATCAGATGGAGGATCTGGCGATTTTTTTTAATTTAATTTGATGAAAATCTTAATTTATTTACATTTTTCCCTGGATATATTACTAGTTTTCCTTTTTTTTTATTTCGAAGCAAATCTGTTGATAATTAGAAAAAATAATAAACGTGGCAACATCTAGTTATTTGCGTTCGCGTCGACTATCTGTCACGTTGACAATGTTTACAACTATTTCAAGAAAAACACGAATATTTATTGAACCAGATAACTTAAAAGCTTCATTTTTGCTTTGCGACCTTTCCGTTAACCCGTGACAAGGACGATTAATAACAGTTACACCAGGTAAAAAGTCCACTAACACTAAATTTCAATAGACCCGTAAACTCGATAAATTCCCAAAATAATACACCACCTAAAAATAAAAAGCAGCTAATGTTATAAAAATTTTATAAGTAACAATAAAAATATTTCTAAATTAAAGTTCAACCATATTTATGGTTAAAATTTAGTTTAGAAAATAAATGTTTATTTCATTTGGAGCATGCGCATAGCGAACAAAAGAAATGCTATATCTTTCCTTGTCGCACAGATGTTGGACAAAGTTTCGGTACACGTAAGTTATAGGGTATTCATATTCCACTAGTAAAAGTTCTATGACTAAAATACCCATCTACCTTGTTCTTCTTCTTCTTTCGAATAGGCCTACTTTGGACCACGTTTGTTCAACTGTTGGGCTTTGACCTTTGCCCAGTATTGTCGCATCTTCTGCCGGTGTAACTCCTTTCTCTCTTCTGTCCAAGGGGTATTGAAAAAAGGCGGCAATTCTGCTTGCAGTTTTTTTGTTTAGTATTAATCTTATGTTGGCACCCTGTATTTTACTAGAAGACATATTTTTGTTATAAAAGAAGACTGTACTTGAACGAAAATAATCAATAATAGAGTTGTGAAAGATTATTGTGGCATTTTTTAGTTTTGTTTTACCTCTAGTTTTACAGTTGCTACTCTTATTCTTTTCAAGAGGTTATGGGCCCAGTATCGGGAAGTATTCCATATTTAGAGTGAAGCAGGTTTTGTAAAAATACAAGTGTTCGTAATTTGTAAGATTTTTAGTTCTGTCGGTTTTGGTCAGTGTTTTCGTGAAATTCAGAATGGCAGCTTCTGTTGGACCTTTTAATTCTCAGATTAAACCTTTTGATGGTACAGGTGGTTATTCTAATTGGGAGTTTAAAATTAATACTTTATTGGAAGTTAATAAAGTAAAAGAAGTTCTGGCAATGGACCAACCCTCTCACAGATATGAAGATAGACTGAAAATTTTTCTGGAAATGGACGCCAAGGCTATAAACATAATCATATTATGTTTGGCAGACAATGTTTTGGAATCAGTCAAAACAGCAAAAACAGCTAAAGAAATGCTGAGTATTTTGAAGAAGACGTATACAAGGTATGGGATCGCAACTCAAGTTGAATTACAGAAAAGTCTTCGGGATATGAAATTTAGAAGTGGTTCTCTAAATGAGTTTTTGGTCTTGTTCGACAAGACAGTGCAGGAACTTAAAAACTGTGGAATCCAACTCGCTGATGAAGAAGTGATAACGATGTTGCTGGCGGCAATGCCTGATTCATATCACTCAGTTACATCATTAATCGACATTTATTTTTCTAAGAACTATAAGGATCTGGACATGTATTATGTAAAAAATAGGTTATTACAAGAAGAAAAATGGCAACAAAGTCGTGAGTACAAAGCTAAAGAATCTATATCATTTTTGTCAAAAGAAAGCAATAGAAAATCTAGTAGTGAAGAAAATAAAACTTTTAATTTTAAAAAGAAACCTTTCAATTCTCAGTATAGATGTTTTAGGTGTAATAAGAAAGGACATTTTAAACAAAATTGCCCTTTATTAATGAAAGATCAAAACAAAATTGCTGCGGTAGCAAGGGAAACAGATTCAGATGATGAAATTGTTGTAACTGCACAAATACAAACTACTAGTAATGAAATTTCTCTTTGTAATAATGGAAATTTAATTTTTATTGCTGACTCAGGCTGTACCAGTCATTCAGTATGTTCAGAAGTTGGAAAATTTTTAGTTGATGTAGAGTTATTTAACTTAAAAATAAATGTTGCTAAAAAAAATGAGGTAATTACGTCCACTCGATGTGGTACTCTTTATCTTGAATGTGGTGGAACTCCAATTACATTAAAAAAGGTTTATGAGTGCAGTGAATTAAACTACAACCTTTTGTCAATTTCAAAAGTACAGCAAAATGGGCTGGAAGTTGTATTCAAAAAGAATACTCGTCAAATAGGTTACAAAATTATCTTAATCAAAATGGAACTATGATTGAATATATAATGACAAAAAACCCAGAACAAAATGGTATTTGTGAAAGGTACAATCGTACTGTTCTCTCAATGACACGATGTATGCTTTTTGAAGCTAATATGGATAAAAGATGCTTTACTAGCATAAGTCTTCACAATAAATCGTATTAAAACAAGAACGCTTCGTAATAAATCACCAATAGAACTATGGTGCAATGAGGATCCTAGACTGAATAAAATACATGTATTTGGATCAAAGGCATATACTCACGTCCCTAAAGAACAAAGAGGCAAACTGGATGAAAGGAGCAAAGTAATGAAACTTATAGGATACACTTCAAATGGGTATAAGTTATACAATATTGAAGAAAATGAAGGTGAAGAAGAGGAGCCTTCTGAAGAACCAATAATAGATGAGCAGCAACCCTCTACTTCAACAGTTCAATATGAAAGACCAGTAAGGAACAAAAAAATTCCACAGCATCTAGAAGATTCTGAATTAAATTATGATGACAGCTTGTCCGCTCAGTGTCTCATAACTAATGCTCCAACAAGTTATGAAGAAGCTATGAAGATGGAAGATGGGCAGGAAGCTATACAAGAACTAAATAATTTGATATCGAACAAAACTTGGATTATGACTCGAATGACACAGGATAAAACTATAATTGACTCCAAGTGGATTTTTTGTTAAAAGGTATGTGATGGTAAAACTATCAAAAAGGCTAGGCTGGTGGCAAGGGGCTACAAACAAGACTCTTTCTACGAAGAAATCTATGCCCCAGTAGCAAGAATGGTGTATGTGCGTGTTCTCCTGTCCCTTGTTGTTCAAAAGAAATGGAAGTGGAAAGTGTGTGACATAAAGGCCGCATTTTTAAATGCAGAGTTAAAAAGTGAAGTACTTATGTTCCCTCCTAAAGGTTTAACAGGTTACCATTCAGGTTATGTTTGTAAATTAATCAAAAGTTTATATGGTTTGAGGGAATCTCCTAAATGTTGGTATGACAGTCTCAGTGATTTTTTTAAGGAATTGTCACTTTTAAGATCAAAAGTTGACCCATGTATTTATTTTAATGATACAGTTATTGTTTTAATTTGGGTAGATGACCTTTTGCTAGTATCTGAAAATGAGAGCAATCTTGAAACAGTATTAGAAAATTTTTCGAAAAGTTTTAAAATAAAAGATATGAGTTCATCAAATAATGTCAAATTTTTGGGTATTGATATTCAGTTCAATGAAAATGGAATTTTATTATCACAAAAAGATCTTATTTCTAAAGTTATTCAAAAATTCAATATGATTGATTGCATACCAAAAGCAATTCCAATTCAACCTAAACTTAATCTGAATAGGGAAGGTATTTTAGATCCTAAGATTCCTTACAAAGAACTTATCGGTAGTCTTATGTACATAATGTTAGGTTCTAGACCTGATATATGTTTTTCAGTTATGTATTTCAGTAAATTTAAAAATTGTTATTCAAAACATCATTAGAATGAATTTAAACGTTATTGAAGACAATAAACAAAAATAATTCTCAAAAATATAAATAAATATGTTTTACTAATATTTTTATGTTTATTGTAACTATCATTATCACGTAAAAGAAAAAATTGTATCACAATCTAAGAAATTTAAACTTTTGTAATTTAAACTAAAGTATAGCATATTTTTTATTGTTTACAACTGTGGTTGATATTTGTATTCTTTCACCAATTCACCAAAAATTTCACCAATTTTGATTATGTTGTAAAACTAAATTAGTTTGTATTGTTTTATTTATTTTTTTTAATTTAAATTCTATTGCAGAATTGGAGGGGTGTATTGAAAAAAGGCGGCAATTCTGCTTGCAGTTTTTTTGTTTAGTATTAATATTATTAGTTGGCACCCTATTTTACTAGAAGACATATTTTTGTTATAAAAGAAGACTGTACTTGAACGAAAATAATCAATAATAGAGTTGTGAAAGAATATTGTGGCGTTTTTCTAGTTTTGTTTTACCTCTGGTTTTACAGTTGCTACTCTTATTCTTTTCAAGAAGGGGTACCTTTCCTTCGAGGTTTTTCCTGAAATCCACGGACTTCCTTCAGGGTGCGTCTCACAGACTGTCTGTTTTTGAGATCTGTTATTCCCAGTTCTTTAATATCCTTCTCGGTCTCTGTCAACCAAGTGGTACGAAGCTTCTTGTTTTGCCAGAAGGTGAACAGACGGTTGGTTTGTCGGTTTGGAGGTAATCTTGCAACGTGGCCATAGAAAGCTACCCGTCTTTTCCTTGCACAGTCAGAGAGCATCTCAATATGTTCGTAGAGCTCAGAGTTATGCCGCCTTCGGAATTCCCCATCTTCCTTTACCGGGCCTAGGATCTTCCTGAGGATTCTCCTCTCTCTGATTTCCAATTTCTCTATTAGACCCCTTCGGTTCAAGGAAAGACACTCCATGGCATACAGGGCTTCTGGTCGTAAGACTGATGTGTAGTGCTTAAGTTTCAGGTTGCGTGACAGGCATTTCTTATTGTAAGTGTTCTTAGCCAGCCGATAGGCTAGTTCTAACTTGCTGACTCTCTTGGATAATGATGCTCTTTCTGATAAGTTGGGTTCAATCCATTCGCCGAGATACTTAAATTTCTCAGTCCTCTTGATGTTTCCCTGTTCTAGTAACATCTCTCTGTTTGCTTCTCTGATGTTGGTGAAGAATTCTGTTTTCTCCAGCGACACTTGAAGACCCACTTTGGCAGCCTGTTTTCTGAGGCAATTTACCTGCATTGTTGCCATCTCAAGTGAATCAGCAAACAGTGCCATGTCATCTGCAAAGGCCAGGCAATCTACAATCAGTCCATCGTTCTTACTTCCCAGGTAGATACCACTCTGAGCACCCAAATTGTTCAATTCCTTGCGCCATTCTCTAATAACCTTTTCAAGGACACAGTTGAAGAGAAGTGGGGAAAGTCCATCTCCTTGTCTCACTCCAGTTTTTATTTCGAAACTTTCTGAAATCTCGCCTCTAAATTTAACCTTGGAATGGGTGTTGGTCAAAGTTTCTAGGATGAGTCTGCGGGTTTTGTTGTCTAGTGTTAGTTCCTGGAGTACTTTGTTAAGCGTTTCTCTATCAATGGAATCGCAGGCCTTCCTAAAATCAACAAAGGTGACGACTACCTTGCGGTTTCTCATCTTGGAGTATGCTAGTACACTTTTAAGATTGAGGATCTGTTCAACACAGGATCGGGTCTTCCTGAAGCCCCCCTGGTATTCTCCTAGTTGACTATCCAACTGATTTTCTGCCCTTGTTTGTAAAGCCTTCGAGAGAATCTTGTATGTTACCGGGCCGAGAGAAATACCACGGTAGTTGTTTAGATCAGTAAAATCTCCGTTTTTGTGAAGCGAATGGATCAGAGCATCTACCTTGTTATTTATCAGGATATAGTTTTTGTTGGGCAGTCACATGGTTTTTACTTAGCCCCTAAAAAAGGCAAGAAACCAACTCGTTCTCGCAATTATAGTTATATAATTGTGAGACATTGGTGAGTTTAAACATTGAAGTAATTTTCTTTTCTTTATTATCAGTTGATTTGTTCTCTTTTTTTTTACTTAATTACAAGATAGCGCCTCCAAGGAAAAGTATTGTGTGGAAGTGTTTTACTAAAATTGAGGGAATTGAAAACCTTGTTAAATACAAAATTTGCCAAAAAACTATAAAATCTTCTGACAATACATCAAACCTGCTTAGCCACGTAAAAAATGTCCACAAGGCTGCGTTTTTGGAAATGAATAAAGAAAATTTGCAAGTCTTGAGCAATGTCGACTTACTCAATATCCACAGTGAAACAATTACAAAAACAAAAAAAGCAGGCTCTAAACCTGCTGTTCCCAACCCTGAACCACTGCCATCAACAAGTACAGCTGCGTAAAAATATATCCATATCGATAATCCTGTGCTTCCTTCATTAAAATGGCAAAAGACGAATTATGAAAGTTTCGAGAATCTATCTGCTTATTCGGAAAGTGGCAATAAACCCTTGAAAGTCAATAATGCGCTCATCTACATGATTTGCGAAGTTAATCAACCATTTACGATTGTGGAAAATGACGGATTTCGTAATCTTATGAAAGTAATTGCACCGCATTACAAGCTTCCAAGTAAGACGGTATTGACTCGCTGGGTCGATGACAAATATGATGCATTGTCAGCTGTTTTTAAAAATAAATTAAAAAGTGTAGAAAATATAACACTTACAACCGATATGTGGACAGAAACAATGAGTATGAGAAGCTTTCTTGGAATTACAGGTCAGTTCGGTATATGTACCGATTTTTTTCTATTACTCTTGGAGTATGAGTCATTTGACCGCAACACTTCGGATCATATTGCTGAGATGCTTCTGAATTCTTGTGCTGAATGGGATATTAACGTTGATAAAGTTTCGGCTGTGGTAACGGGCAGCGCAGAATCTATGATTAAGGCGGTCGACCTGGTCTTTGGGTAAAAACAAATACCGTGTTTTGCGCACACTTTAAACTTAGTTGCGCAAAATGCGATACAACACTGCCCAAAATTACAAGGTCTAATAACTAAGGTCAAGACCATTGTAACATGGTTCAAGCAAAGTAATATAGCAAGCAATGAATTAAAAAAAGCCACAGAAAAAGAAACAACGTTAATTCAAGAAGTTTCAATAAGATGGAACAGTACTTATTATATGATTAAGAGATTTATAGAATTACGCACTGTGTAAATGATATAATAGTTCGTCATAAAACAGCGCCACCTATGCTCAATGCATCAGAACTGTCAGTTCTCTCTTCTGTGTTACTAGTCTTACGACCGCTCGAAGCTGCTACTAAAGAAGTTTCTGGAGACAGGTACTGCACTAGCAGCAAGGTGATTCCGTTAGTTCATTGCTTAGTTTTAAAAATCCAACCTCTCCAATTGGAAGACACACTTGCCAAAGAATGGAAATCGTTTGTGATTAATGAAATTGAAAAAAGAATGGGCGCTATCGAGAGAGTAACTCCACTCACCATAGCTACTGTAATAGATCCCAGGTATAAAAAAAATTACTTCAGGGACGCATTTGCTTGCTGTTTACATTCACAAAAATTAAAGATTCTATGAATAATACTACACAAAACGTCGAAACGTCGGGATCACATACTGATGAATCTGAAAAACAAGAGAGCTTTTCCTTATGGAACAATCATCACAAATTAGTAAGCAAGAGTTGGAAATCAACACAATGAGAGGATGCAATTTCTGATGAATTATCGATCTACTTGCTTAGTCCAGTAGTAGGAAGGCTCAATGAAAATCCTTTAGAGATTTGGCAAGATCTAAAAATTAACTTTCCCAAAAGATGGCCTTCAAATATATAACTATTGTTGGGACTTCTGTTCCATCCGAACGTCTATTTTCAAAGGCTGCTCAAATAGTCAATCAAACATCGATGCTGCGTTCCGATGTTTTACATCGAATATAAATATCGATATATTTTTTAAGTGAACACCCCTACCACGTTGTTTCTTATTGTTATTTCCAAACACAAATTATTGTTTACAAATCCTCTTTCTTTAAAACCATTTCACTGCTACCATGTTATAAATAAGAAATAAAATAAAGAATAGTTTGTCTTTTAGAGTTTTTATTACAAAGAAAAACACTACACACATTAAATACAATTTCTACCATTCTTTCACTCACACATACCATAGACAGACTCACTATATCTCGTTACAGTGTTGTCAATATATATGTAATACCAACAAGGAGAATATACATCCAAAACATATGTGAATCAGAGTAAGATTAAGCGAATGAAGACAATAAAATATAGTGAAATCGACGATACAGTGTTTTCTTGGTTCTTGGAGCGGCGACAATTCGACGTTTTAGTTCCAAATGAAATGATAAAATTAAAAGCCCTCGAAGTAAATAGATTAAATAATGGACCTGAAACATTTGTAGCAAGTGATGGATGGTTTTGTTTTTTTTTAAACGCCACGGTATACGGATTTTGTCTGTTTGTGGAGAGAGTATGTCTTGCAATGTGGAGCTAGCTAATTCATTTAAAAATAAATTTAAAAATTATATTGCTGAAAATAGCTTTTTGCCTGAACAAATATATAATTGCGACGAAACCGGTCTCGTCTATAAAAGCTTGCCCAATAAAACTAACGTTACAAATTTTGAAAAATCCGCTGCTGGAAGAAAAGCAATGAAGGAACGAGTAACAATTATGCCATGCGTAAACGCTACAGGTACGCATAAACTAGATTTGATGATGATAGGGAAATCGAAATCCCATCGTTGCTTCAAAAATATGGATTTGCCAGTAATTACAAATCATCCAAAAATGCTTGGCAAACTTATACACTTTTTAGCGACTGGCATAATGACATATTCATACCTTCAGTAACTCGACAATTGGAATTTAAAAACCTTCCCGTAAATTCCCTTCTCTTAGTAGATAACGCAACTTGCCATGGGTCTGAGAATAATTTGACTGGTAACCCGAATTTCAACGTTATGTTTTTTCCCCTTAATTACACCATTATAGCAACCACTAGATCAAAATGTGATAAAATCACAAAAAACAACGATATCGCAAACATCTACTTGCATGTCTTGCAGCCTTAGTTGCAGAAGATGGAATACTTTCAGCACTGAAAGATATAAATTTGAAAGATGTTGTTTATTTAGTGTTGCAAACATGGAATGAAATTCCTTGTCAGTTATACAAAATGCATTTAAACATCTTTTTTCGGCAAGTGATGAAATTCAATACAACATTCCTTCTGAACACTTTTCAAAAGAAGATAATAATAGAAGATAATAAAATATTCTCTTGGCAAGATTGTAAATTCGATATTTAACCCTTTAACTGCCGCGGTCGTCAATAAGCGATCTGGCTCAAAATCTTTCAAATGCCGCAGTCGTCAATGAGCGATCCACGCTATTTCGCGCTATTTAAACACCGCAGTCGCTTTTAAGCGATATATTACAATATTCGTCGTAATTATTATTATTAAACAAAATGAATAATATACGGTACTTTTTATAGATCTAGAAGAATAATCTAACATTTTGAGTGACAAAATATTTATGTCATAATACTCTTTGTTACAACTTATCGATCAATAAATATAAGAAGAAATTATTTTGGAATTTACGCATTCTTATCATCTAAAATATCTTCGTGGCTGTTGGATATAATTATATGTATGTAAAATATGCGTACATAAAAACTTCGAAACTTTTGATATAAGTGATAACAGTGATGCAAGTGAAGAAAGTGATGATGAAGCTGTTGCGGGAGATTTAGTATGGAGAAATTGTGATTTATTTCGGCCCAAAATATATAATTTTGATGCAAGAAATTCTGGAAGTACTAACGCATTTTCAATAGATGAAAACTTTGTGGAAAGGGGGATTGAAAAGGCTCGATGTATCATTGAATGATAGGCCGCTAATTTGTGTGTTATCGGGTGAAATGATGAATACGAGATTGTAGAGTTAACATTGGTGGGTTTTCTGTATATATCAAATTCTATTTTGTTGTTTTTGTTGGTTTTGAATTTGATATATACAGAAAACCCACCAATGTTAACTCTACAATCTCGTATTCATCATTTCACCCGATAACACACAAATTAGCGGCCTATCATTCAATGATACATCGAGCCTTTTCAATCCCCCTTTCCACAGAAAAGAGAATCAAAGAATTAAGTACCATCATTTCAATCGCTACAGAGAATGGTTTCCCAACAAAACTCATCCAAAACATTATCAATAATAAACGAACCCAATTCGCAATGGCCCAAATTTATCCGAAAACCTCAAATTCAGACAAAACTTTCATCTCCCTGACATATTTTGGCAAAACAAGCGAACACATCGCAAATGTCCTTCGAAAGCAAAATCTTCAGGTTGCATTTAAACCCTCCTCTAAGTTGTCCAACATATTGTTTAATGCCAAAGACAAAATCGATCCCATTAAAAAATCCGGCGTATACGAAATTCATTGTTCCGAATGCAATAGCGTGTACATAGGGCAGACAGGACGAAGTTTTGCAACACGGTTTTCAGAACATTCTCGCGCTTTTCGTCTGAAAAAAGACACTAGTTCTTTTTCAAACCATTGTCTCGAATTCAATCATAAATTCCCAGAAATAGATAATCTAAAAATCTTGCATAATTGCAACAAAGGCCCGAAACTAAATCTCCTAGAGTCATTAGAAATTTTCAAAAAAACCCGTAATCCCTCAGTTAATCTCCTAAACGAGCAAACTGACCTAATCTTTTCCCAACTGTTTAATCTCACCCAATCTCAAACAGATAAGTCCTCATTTTCGGACAAACACCGCCCCCCCCACCCCACCAAAACTATAAGGGTATATATTCAACTTTATCAATCTGTTAAGTCACTTGAAAATGACCGTCAAACGTCGAAACTCGAGTCGTGATATGTGTAGAAATTTATATAACTGTGAATAATAAGTTATATAATATTTTTACATAATATAAGTGTGGTAAAAAACAAAGTGAATTTTTCAATTCAATGTAAGTATGGATTACCACGTAGTAACTGTCGCAACCATCCTATTCATAAATATGAGGTTATTGGATAAGGCAGATATGCAATTATCTACCGTGGAATGTATCCGTAAAAGTATCAAATGGTACAAAAAAGCATTTTTTCACATGATGGACTTGACTATTTTGAACAGTTATAACATGTATCTTGTGAAGACTAGAAATAATCGATTGAAATTAAAAGATTTCATTAGAAAAATAGTCCAACAAATTTTGGAAAAGCACGGTATTTTGAGTAGTGTAAGACCTGGAAGAAAAAGTTCCCTAGCTATAGATCGACTTGCAGCAGTTAACTTTATGGCGCGACATTTTCCTGATCACATACCGGCGACAGGTGCAAAAAGAAAAGGTCAACGGATTTGCCATTTTTTACTTTAGGTGTAATTTATAATTTTTATAATTCTGTGTTTTTGGAATCTACTTTATTTTTGTTTTGTTTGATATTTCTTATTTGTGTAATCAATAAATAATGTTTTAGTCAAAGAAGTGGTCTTTTCACAAACTATACCAACTACAATATTCAGTATAAATTTTTGCTTTTTTACTCTAAAAATTTAGTAAATTTTTATTATTTATGTATTATAATTTTTGTTATAAGACTAGATAAATATATATTTTTATATGTACTGAAATATGGTTGCTACCGGCCTGATTTTTTGCTCCTGGCGGTGCGGTAAACAGTGCGAGATACCGGTAGTTAAAGGGTTAATGATTGTAATTTAGCAGATACTGAAATTGTGGAGTGGACAAGTGGAACAAACGAGGAAAATCATCCATTTAACCTTGAAGAAAATCCTGAAGTAGAAAGTGAAACTACTCCTGTTGAAGAAAATGGAAAAACGTCGGATGACTCCAATAAAAACATCAATGATGTTATAAATTCTTTTAATTTGGTGATAGAATGGGCAAAAGAAAATGACTTACCCTGCAATGAGGGTCTTTTGTTACAAAGAATAAGAGAAAAAGCTATCATGAACAAATACAGGGTCCGCCAATAAGTGCGCTCGATCTTTAAAATAAAATAAAGCAAGTTGTGTGAGAGGTATAAATGAAATTTATTTTTTGTTTGAAAGAGTATTCGAAGGCATTATGTATGGAAAATAATATCGTTCAAATGGCCACCTCGGCTTTGCTTGGTGGCGCGCATACGAGAAGTCCAATTTCCAATGACTCTGGCGCACAAATCGGGCTGTATTTCATCGATGGCGTGGCGTATGTTGACTTTGAGGTCATCAGTGTTTTGTGGTTGGTTTGCGCAGACCTGTGATTTAAGAAAACCCCACAAGAAATAGTCTAGTGGGGTTAAATCGCACGATCTCGGTGGCCAGTTGATGTCGCCTCCGCGCGAGATAACCATTCCTCCGAAGCGCTCGTGCAGAAGATCCATTGTGGCGCGCGCTGTGTGGCTCGTAGCGCCGTCCTGCTGAAACCACATATCCTCGACATCCATATTGTCGATTTCATGCCAGAAAAAGTTCGTTATCATGGATCTGTATCGTTCGCCATTTACCGATGATGCCTCCGGCCCAAAATCCACACCAAACAGTTACCTTTGCTGGGTGCATTGCGACCTGGTGGACCTCCTGTGGATTGTTCTCGGCCCAATAACGGCAATTCTGCTTGTTGACATTCCCATTTATCCAAAAATGTGCCTCATCGCTGAAGATGATTTTGCGACCAAACTCGGGGTCGACTTCCAACTGCTCTAAAGCCCAATCAGCGAAGATACGGCGCTGTCTATGGTCGTTTATTTTGAGCTCTTGTGTTGTTGCGAACTGGTAATTTGGTATGGTGCTGCTCCAGGATCAGGACAATGGATGAATTAATTACACGCAAATATGTCCTTTATATGTAATTAAATACTACTCATCTGCTAATATCTTACAATATGTACAACTAATCGCTAACTTATTACAATAATTACTAACTAACTTAAAAATAATAAATAATAAACAATACACTTAATTCTACGAAACTTATGGTCGAAACCCGGAATTTACTTCAACGAATATACGGAGGTTGGTCTTTAAAACTCAAATTACTCTCTCGCTAGCTCAATTCTGACTCCCCTTTTTAACTTCCCCTCTACCTCATCACCTCGGTCTTGGTGTGAGTCCTCCCCTAATCTTTATGGAAAATTTCCAAAACTCATAAAACAAAATCCTCTCGGCGTCTCGGCACGATCCCTAAGTTCGAGCGTCTGCCCGCATGATTTAGATAAAGCAGACTAATGGTCCTAAATAAACAAAAACTAATCGGGTGTCCACTTAGTTTTCTTTGCCGACTCGTGAGGAACTGAAATTCTTTGAAACCAAAATCGCGAGATCACAACAGTGTCAGCTGGATCTTGTACGGATGCATGCCCAAATCCAGATGCAAGATTCGGCGAAGTGATGTTTCCGAAAGGCTGAGTTCCTGTGCGCAACGTGAAATTGACTGTCGCGGATTTTCACGCACACTATCGCGCACAGCGGCGACATTCGCGGCAGATCGGACGTTTCGACGACGCGTCGGTGTTGGCTTATTGTTCACCGAACCGGTTGCCTCGAATTTGTTTATCAAACGACGGATAGTCGACTCAGCAGGACGACCAATTGCACCGTAAAATTGGCGGAGCGCGCGGAACGTTGCCCGAACCGATGAATGATTTTCGTAATACATTTTAATGATTTGCACATGTTGCTCGCGGCTGAATTGGTTCATGGTAATTTCTGAAGATACACTGAATAATAACAACTAGGTTTGACAACTCTACCACAAACAACATGGCCGCCATCAGCTGTTAAAGATCGAGCGCGCTAATTGGCGGACCCTTTAAATGTAATTGTTTGTTTGTTTTGGCAATTAGTGCTGTACTAAACCAGATTTATTAAAATTTGATGTTTATTTTTTTTTAATAATTAATAACTTTAATATTAATAACGCTTATAAGATAATAATATAATTTTTTCTTTTGCAAAATAAAACTGAATTTATTTATTCTGCACAGATTAGTTAGGTTAGGTTTAGGTAAAAGAAATAAGTAAATATATTTTCCAGACGGTAAGTATATTTATACTCCTTTTTTTCCTATAAGCAACTTTTCCCAATAAGAAACTTTTTTATTGAAATTGGTTCAAATGACTTATATAGAGCGTTCACTGTATTAAATTTGGGAGGGGAAATACAAACATTTATTTAAACAATTTAGAAAATTATAATAAAATTAAATAAAATATTGAGGAGGATTTTCATACTTTTACTCTAAAAAGTGAGAAAACAAATGCTTTTGTCATGCATGGACTTCCTGAGGATGCAGAAGCGGCGGAAATAATTGAGGAATTTAAAATCAAATTCCAGATTAATGTGACAAAATGCAGCAGAATGAGAAACCAGGGTGCCGTTATTTTTGGTAATAATACCTAAAAACATTTCGATTAGGATTTTGCAGGGTTTAGTTAAATTTATGCAAAATTGTAGAGTGAATTTCCGTCATTATTTTAATAAAAAGCGGATGACTCGGTGTCATCGTTGTCAACAATGGGTCATGCGACGTCCAACTGTTCTGCAACGCCCGTGTGCATGAAATGCGACGGGGAACATCTTTCGCATGCGTGTGATAAACCGAGAAGTGAGGCAGCGAAATGTACAAATTGTAAGGGGTCACACACTGCAAACTCTACGAATTGCCCCGTATACAAAAAGAGACTAGAATAGCTGTGTAACAGAAAATTACAGAAGATTGACCACGAACAACCAAGGCCGAAGTTTGAACCAGCTCCCCCTCCAAAAATAAACGTTTGGCAACAAAATAATCAAAATTTAAATAGTGATGAAGACTTTCCGAGATTACGACAACGACAGGCACCGACACAAGACACCATTGAGGACAGGAATCCTACTACAGACAGGACTACAGAGAGGAGCAGCCCCACGACCTCGCCGAAAGCTTTACTGAACGAGATGAACAGGACAAACGAGATTTTATCAAATTTTCCAAATCTAATCAATGCGTGGAAAGAGTTGAACAATCAACTCTTTAAATGCAGAAAAACGGGAGAAGTATTACAAACCATAATCATATTGCAGTAATTTAGTATGAATGCGCTAGTAATTAATAATGAATGCGTTAAATAACCCACGACGCGTCGTCGGTACGAACGCTTGCAACAACGTCAAGCAAATTGGTCAGTTGAACGTGAGTTTGAGGAAAGATAGAGAAGACCTAAACCACCGACCGCAAGATCGACAAATTGGAAGTCAAGACACAACCAAAACCCCATAAGCTTATAGCCAAGACGGCTTCAGAGTTGATTAATGCATTAAATTTATCTTTAAATTCTCGCCATTGTGTAAAAGTAAAAGTTCCATCATTTTTTGTAGCTTTATATCCAAGACGGACAGTGCCCGAACCACATAGCGTACATACGATACGATATTAGAAGCATTGATCCTAGAACGGGCACGATGTGCCATTGCCACTTGTTTAATATTGTATTGGCTCCACTGTTTTGTGTGTAGTGGCAACACTTTATTCCTAAAGACGGCAGTGTGCAAGGTAGCCTTAAAGTAGTAAGACGTAGTTTGTAGAATCAAAGAAATAAAGACATCATTGATACATATTTATCGACTAATTATTGAAAATGAATCAAAGCAGCCGCAGATTGAATGTCTCAAAAAACGCTTGTCAAAAGTCGAATTATTGTTAGAATTGTTTATTGAAGTCAACAAATAAGTTGTTTACAAGATATAGAATTAGATATCAACGAATTAGCCACATTTCAAGATAGTATTTTTCTCTACATTCAAAAGCATCAATAATAATTGAGACAAATTCAAAAATTTGAGACAAAATCAAGCCCAGAGTTCTTCTAGTACTGCAAATTCAGTTCTTCCAAATACACAAAGAGCTACTAAAGTAGTTTTGCCAACATTTAATAAACACAATAATTTTACACACAATAAATTTACCAACATTTGATGGAATTTTTACACAATAGCGAGAATTCAAAGATAAATTTAATGCATTAATCAACTCTAAGGCCTAGGCCTCAAAACGGCTAAACCGCCGCAGTTTTTGATCGCGTGATTTTATGACTGTAGTAAATTAATACAAGCGGCCGCACTTGCGGTTTTTTCCTGCGACTGATTTTAAAACCGCGTATTGTCAAAAATAACTCCCGGGTAAAAACCGCGATAAAATTGGTACTGCATAGAAAATAAATGGCGGGCACTTCTGTTTAACCGCAAGCGGTTTTTTTTGACAGACAGCCGTGAAGATCTGGTGAAGAGTGGCAATTGTTGCGTTTTTTTTAGGTTCAGATACTTGTCTCTGATTGAAAACATGTCGTCGACCGAGTCGGACTGTGTATCAAACGAGCGGTATGAAAGTTTGTTGGAAGAAATCATAATGGAAGTACAAAAAAGACCAGCTATATACGACACCTCTTTACGTCAGTATAGTGATCGAAACGAGAAAAATAAACAGACAGGCGCTCCTCTGGTGAAATACATTTGCGAAAGGTTGTATTCATGAAAGTAATGTGTGGACGCACAATTTGCAAAATTTTATCGAAGCTGTCAACTGACATGCGATAATAATTAAAAAAATTCTCAGGATGTTTTCTTAAATCTTGATATTTATTATTAAAGAAACCTTTCTTAAATCTACGGTTAGTGAGTGGATGGATCCAATATTTGCGAAATTTGCGTTGACATCTTCTTTGTCTATTTCTTAGTATTAGAGCAACAATACATACTGCTCGTTTGAAATCCATTTTCAACTGTGCAAATTGTGGGCGGTTTCGCGATTTTTAATCGTAGTGTGTGTTTCTCGAGCGGTGTCGCGGTTACCGCTCGCGGGAAAAAAACCGTAGTGCGGCCTCGGCCTAATACGGAATTAACAAATATGCAAAGATTAACTTACTTAAAGTCCTCATTAAAAGGAGAGCCTGCTGACTTGTTATGCTCCTTGGAAACAATAGATAGCAATTATGCAATTGCATCGAGTGGGTTAGATAAAAGATACAGGGTGCGTTCCACTTGGCGCCTACAACGCTCAAAACGTCCATTTAACCGTTCCACTTGACGACCGCAGTCGTTGTGGTCGCGGCGAATACGTCACTAATGATGTCATTATTTTGGCCTACAACCCACCTGCTAAAAAGCTGGGTCGAAGTGGTCGTTCTGCAGAAATTCGGCGCGTTTTTTTAAATTCAAATATGGAGATGCAGAAAATTTCTTTGCATGATGCAAATTGTAATATTTTAGTGAAAGCTTATGTTTCTGCTACGGATGCCAAACGTGCGGCCACAGGTAAATATAATGTTAAATAAGCTTAGTAAAATAAATTTTAGTATAAATCCAACATACATTTTTCGATAACATAACCTAAAAATTTATTTTGTTTGTAGACCAAGTTTATGCTTCGCAAATATTTAAAAGGGCTCTCGAACAGGAGCCGCAACCCTCTACATCTCACCAAGTAGAGGGTAGTCTCTCACAAGCAGAATATGATGATACTGATTTGACCGAACAAGGTGTAGATACTTTCGGGGACTGTAACTGTGAGACTGAGGAAAGTGAAGCTACATTAAAAATAATAAATTCTATAGTTAACCTGCTTCTTATTTTTATTATGCGAAGGTGTCAGTTACATATGTGCATATTTCAGCTTCTTTATACAGATGGACTCAGCCTTCAGTATTACTATTACTGGAAACGTACAAATCTAAGAAGAATACCCTCCATAGTGGGATATTATCCCAAAAATAAGTTTGGGAGAATAATAAGCCCACAACCGCAACCCAAACTTCCGGTCTCGCCCCCAACCAATGGTACCGATAACAACTCCATATTTCAACTTGTTTAACTTATCAGCTATTGATTTAGGCATAAATAGGAGAGACAATATTTCAACATTCAGTCTCTCGAAAACCACACGCATCAGACGATCAAGCTTATTGTTCCGTCGTGTAGCTAATATATAAAATAACGTGTAATAATACAATGATTCTTAATTATTGGTTAGATAATTATTTTATTTTGTTTTAATAATTCACAGACGAAAACCGTTACGTCTGCTAGACAGCCATATAAATAATCTATTTATGGCTTTAAAAACGTGCATTTAACACCTTTTATTTTATGTAAATTTTAAATATATTTTGTTTTTCGATTTATTTATGGCTGGAAATAAGTAATGTAAGCTTATACTCCTGTCTAAAGTATATTGTTAGATACTTAAGTTATTTGCGAGGTTTTAAATAGTAAAATCGTTTTTAGTTTATTATCCTTATTCTACTTATAATTGTAAATCTATCGTATAGATATTCTCCTAGTAATGTTTTTTTTTTTTTGGGGTCTTTTTGTTGATCCGCTTATAGCCATAAATTGCATACCAAAATTATCTGAAGGGATAGGTTTATATATCGTTTCAATCTTATAATCTGTGTAAATATTTGTAAATGTTCGGCCCATCCAGGTAGAAAGTCTTGCACCTTTCTCCCCTTCCCTGCATAGTTTCCGAAGTGCAGGATTTGTTAATTATCCCGCCTTATAATCACTTTCCTACGTTACTATTCGTTGCCGAATTTCCTACCCCTGATTTTCCTACCTTTTAGTTTTAACGCCTAGATCTTATTTTAGCATAAAAAAGGTTTGTGTCATCTGTTCACCACCAGTCCAGTTGAGAGTTTCAGTTCTATCACTTCTATGTTAAGTTAAGTTTTGTGAGTTAAATTTGTTTAAAGTTAAGTTTTATACTTTGTAGTGCCAGCCGCATTTCAAATACACTTGTATCTCCTTGTTATATTCTTAACTCAATTCACCATTGGTGAACATTTTTGGTGGAAATATAACATTAATTTGCACGTAACATCATAACTCGCGGTAAACCAACCGCGAGTCGCCACACTTATTTAAGTCAACAATTCAAAGATGGATTTCAACATTAACAACAAATCATCGAAGATGTATTCACAAGCTGCCCATTTAAAATTAAATGAAAAATACATCATCAATCAGTTCTTCCAAAAAATACTGTTTATGGAAATAGCATCGTCGCAGATACAGCTGAGGGGTTCATATGGATTCCAAAGAAATATATGGAACTATTTGCGGGCGATGCCATGGAAGACTACAACACCAACTTTAGCAGAAGCCTATGTATTCATGCAGAGAATATAAAAATTAAGAATGGTAAAGAAACAGTTATTATTAAAATTACCTCTGCAGATTAATTGTAAATTGTAGATTGTTCTAATAAAGATATTGTGGATTGTTCTAATGAAGAAATTGTAAATTGTTCTAATAAATAAATTGTTGATTGTTCTAATAAAAAAATTGTAGATTGTTCTAATACAGAAATTGTAGATTGTTCTAATAAAGAAATTGTTGATTGTTCTAATAAAGAAATTGTATTATTTCAAAGTTATATTATTTCACATTCCTCATAATGAGTCATTGAACACGTGCAAGGCCACTGAACTGTCGACTCAGCATTTTCCTGTTCAACTTGTCTGGATGAGTCATGTTTGGTGCATTTTGATTGGCTCATTGAAAATCCGTTTGGGTATAAATTTTAGACAGACAAACTACTAATAATGAATTAGTTATATCAACGCAATGTCAGTAGCAACACCACCATCACCAGCAGCATCCATGTCAGATTCGGGTATAAGTTCACCTACTTTCTTGGATGACTGCAAGATTTCAATGAAGAAATTAAAAGTGAATGTCGACTCAAACGAAGTTAGCTATCCAATTTCCAAGACATTATCGGTTTCAACTAGATTCAGTGCAGTTAAAGGCTATTATCACTGTGTCCGTGTATTCAACTCACAAAGAAGTTTCACATTAATTCCAATCGAATGGTTCGCATTAAAAATTGAATGGAAAAAGGTGAATACGTTCTTTTCAACACCAGAGATTAAACCACAAAGAGGAGTTGAAAGGAAGTGTCCCAACTGCAATCCTTTGGTAGAAACTGAAAAGACGGAAATATCATATACTGAAATAGTACCCGCTTGCGAACGACCCGTTCACCATAACTTTTCAATCAACAGCCAAAAGGAATAGAAGCAGATATATCACATTACAAAGAAGGGGGGTTCAATTCGATCTGGATCAAGAGGCGGTATGCAAGTTAGATGGTTTATTTAAATTAATTGATTATCGTTTGGAACGTTTGAAAACATTAAACTTTACCGAATTGAGAACCAGAATTGAAAGAAACTGCTGCAAATACAGTGAAAAAACTGTTGCCAGATAAATCGCGAACAAGATATGAAAAAGAATACAGTAAATTTAAGGAGTGGTGTAATCTAAATAACGTTACAGTTGTTTCGGAAAATGTTTTACAACCCTTCATTCTCTTGGGAACTAATATTTATTATTTGATTATCGAATCGTTTCCGATTATGTTCATATATTCCCATTGATTAGTTCGTAGATAGCTGTTTGGAATTCCATATCAGCTCATATTTAACCGCTATATAAATATCGAACGTTTTGGAATGCTAAATATTTATTTTAAGATATTATAGGTCATTATAAACTTCTCTAATATCGACTAATTTATATAATCTCCCCATTTTTTACCACCCAACTCTAGAAAAAAATGTGAGATGGACGGGGAGGTGAAGCTAAACATAAAATAATATAAGCGGTATGGATGATGCTCATCTCTCATTAATCTCCAAGTAGTGATGATAGATGTGAATCTATGAGATGATATTGTGATAGACATGAAATAAAAAAATGGAACAACGAATTTCAACCGAATTCAGAGAACTAAACAATGTTTGCCTATTCTGTGGATATAGACAGATATTTTAAGATTCCATACGAAGGGCGTTTTATTATACGCGGAAAGGGGGCTGAATTTATATCGGCCCCTAATAGGTACGTGGGTTTATTTACCCAAGAAATTATTAATGCCTATAATAATGGGGCGTTATCTGCCAAGCATTCCAAAGCACTTAGCTCTGCAGGAGGATACAATAATAACCTACAAGGTATAATAATTTCCTATTCTCTCTTATTATAGCTGAAAGTATTTTCCCCGTGGCAAACCAGTTCATATCTAGTGACATCGGAAAAACATTTGTCGGTGCAAACGATGTATTGACAAACTTGGGAAATTTTATAAATGAAAAAGCGACAGAGATCCAAACCAATGCAACACAACTGGGAATTCAGTGGCACTTCATTCCACCTTATTCTCCCAACTTTGGTGGACTATGGGAAGCTGGCATAAAGTCATCAAAATTTCACATCAAGCGTGTGGTAGGAGAACTACCTCTAACTTATGAAAGTTTTTTGACACTCCTAATCCAAATTGAATCCATATTAAATTCCCGACCTCTCACCCCTCTAACCTCTCACCCTAATGACATGGAAGCAGTCGACTGCTGCTCACTTTTTAATCGGTCGTCAATTTAACACTATACCTGACCCTAACGTGAGAGACATTAAGATTTGCTTGACATGGTTGGAAGAAAATACTAAACATTTTTACAGTTTTTATATTCAAATAAATATTTCCATCAAGATAAAATTAAGAACAACTGCATTAACTTTGGTCTTTTCATTGCACAAAACTATACTGTGGAAATAAATTATTACAGATCTTGATGTTAATATGAGAATTGAGAAGAGGAATTTATCTTATTTTTTAAATTTTTCTTTCAAAATATGCAAAGGAAATGTACAAATTTTCCACTTTGCCAGAAGATATTTATTTCATGTAACTCATGCAACAGAAAGACAAAACATATTCAACAATGATTTTCTCTTGCGGCCATTCCTATTGTTCCAACATTTATTAACCACAGAAAAGTAAATTCTAAAAAAAAACTATTTCTATTTGTCAACAAATTTTAATATATCCAAGACGAAACTCCAGAGAAAGAACAACAATTCAGATTGTAGTCACAGACTTTATGACTTGGTCTTTAAATTTTCAAAAACTATATTGAAGGAATCTGATCCAAAAAAATTAAAAGTTTTCTCATAACTTTGCATGAGGGATAAATAGACTACATATTAATTTATAATAGAGTACTATTAATTATGCATGTTCTTTTATATGAATTTCCAATGTCTTTTGTACGCCATGCACTATACAGCTACACATTAAAGTGTAGATTCAACTGCCGATACTACAGTCTTGATTCAGAATAGCAGGCTCAATATTGAGTACTTGATCTGAGGAATATCGAAATCAAGAATGTATCAAAATGATATGAAAATCAAGAATATTTTAGAACCCCAGAAAGAAAAGAATTGATGGAAGAAAGAACACTGTCAAGTAATTTTTTCCTATTTTTTTAAATTACTCGCTCGTACAGCACAGCGCAGGTTCGAGAAGACGTCAGAACTTGGCTGTATAGATAAGATAATATTGAAATGCAAATTTATTTCATTTAAGAACACGACATACTGATAAGTCGATATTGATGAAGCCAAAAGGCAGACAAAGGGAAAACGCGTCTATGGATGTTCATTAATTATTTTTATTTATTAAGTTGTCATTTTTCTTGTGACCTACGTGGTCTCTCTTAGCAATAAAATGCAGGAGCCACACCGTACTAATAATTATATTTATTTATTAGTCAATTTGTGAATTAAAGAACATAGTAATTTTTTTTTAATTTTTTATACATTATATATTTTTTTATTTAGTATATTTATTTCTTTTCTTATTGCCTTTGTTTGTTATTAAGTACATCTGAAGACTCCAGTTTCCCTTATTGAAACATAATTTATTTCCAATGTAAAATAGTTTTGAAAAAAATTGATTGAATCATCAAAACAGAATGGCTTAAATCTCAATGGCTTAAGATTTACACCAAATTAAAAGCTTTTAATAAGAAAACCACTTAAATGGTGATTTTCCAATCACATCATACTTCTTCTACGTCAGGCGATTTTTACCAAGTTCAGCATAGGACGCCAGTCATAAAATAACAAGGCTTCTTTGAACTGTTCATTGGGCGGTACTTTTTGAAGTGGTGGGTCCCAAACCCGAAACACAACCCTGTTCTAGGAAATATTTTCTATGTATATCATATTTATACAGCGCGTCGCTTGCTCTAAGGCAGACGTCCGCTTACAGCCGCACCTCCTGGTGAACAGGCGCTGCACACTTTAGTGGGCCCTTAAACAAAAATGTCGGAGTGGCCCAACTAAAGCTCCCTCTCCGTTAGCCGTGACCCTAAGCTCCACACGGGTTGGTTACCGCATCTCACTCAGGGTTGCTCACGTTGCCCAGGGTGCCCGACGAGGACGTAGGAGTAGGAATTGAGTGTGATAGCCCTACTGTAACTGCATACCCAGAAGACACTACCACACCCCATTTGCACCCCAGAATTATTTACAGAAATAAAAAAATGTAAGTTGATAATCAAGCCATTTTTTTAACAAAACACTAAACTTGTTTGATGACATGTAAAATTATTAAGATTTTCTTGTTGTACAAACCCCTTTTTCTAAACTGGCTACAACAACTTTGTTTTTCTTAAAATTCAAATCAGTTCTTTTCGTAGATTTTCTAATGTAACATATAAAAATTTTTACACCTTAATCTTTTAATTTCACAGAGAAAAATTTAAAAACTTCTTCAAGCAAATCTTCACATCCTACTTTCAACAGTTTCAACTACCTTTTATTTCTTCTTAGACTTGTACATTCAATTCTCTCAAAAACATCAATTTGATTCCAATCGATTCTTTTTTTCAATTTGTTTCTATGCTAATAATATTGGAACCATGATCAAAAACCATGTTTGACTGCAATTTGTAACTTCAATAGGCGAGGAAATAATTCAACAAATAAGTAAATAGAGGCAAATAAGTAACGGTACAGTCAAAAATGACTAAGAAAGAAGAAACAGTACAATACAACATCAGTTCATGTATGTCTCTTGTTGTAAATCTGAATCCATGTGTCCATGTCCAGGCGGAAATACAGTGGTAGTAGAATAATGATTGTGGACTGGTGGATATTCTTCAGACGATCAATTTCAGAAACTACAACATATTACTAGGTTTTCTTGGCACTTCCTGCTTTCTTCTTCTTGTTTCCAATATGAGTTTTGAAAGTTCACTAACCCTAAAACAAAAGAAACAAAAATTAGACTTGTTAAATAATAATTGTCTAGTTAGTTGCATCTACTTTTGTGTATCTAATCTTATCAATTTATTCTTGTCCATTAATCCCTAGTTACCAATGATGGGCATATTCGAATGATTAGTAATCGAGTGATTTCATAGTATATTTCGTAACTAGGGCGGAAGGTTGTTAATTGGACAAGATTAATAAATTGCACATTCGCTCTTAAACCCTATTTAAATTAACCCTATTAATTAAAATTAAACCCTATTACCAATTACCCTATGGAGCCAATTATTCCTCAGTTCATAAGACAGTGATTGATAATTTGAAACTTAATTTTGAAGAGGAGTATTACAATATTGATGATTTGAACAAGCAGTTTTATGATGAAAACTTGTTAATACTAAAGCTAAATATGAGAAGTTTAAATGCAAATTTTGGGAATTTTGAATGTTTTATTAACACAGGATACTAGGAGGATACTCAGTATGCGTCTAACGGTTGACCCGCACGGACGCATATATCTCTTGACAATGGTGAATGTTAGTTCGCCGAAACGTCGAGAATCCGGTTCTTTTCAGAGTCAACCCTCAGCATCAACGCGGAATCCCCGTGAATACAATACAACACAGGTATCTTTCCGCGAAAACCTCAAATACAACATCATAAACCTCCACGGGGAGGAAATTTACCACCTCACCCGTAGTTTCGAGAAACTACGGACAAAGCTCTCTCAATTATTATGCGATTTAGCATTTTTACGTCGCTGTAGAGATACAGACATAACACCCGTCTGTATGAGGCTGTCACACCAAACTCCGACAGCCAGGTCAAACAAAATACTAACCAACGCAAGCCAAGCTTTGCTTCGGGACGAAATCCAAACCAAACGACAGAAACTTGACAGCATCAGTCAAAATATCCTGACAACCCACATAGCTCTAACCACTACACTACACCCTCTCCTCTGGCAACAGATAGACTTAATATCTAACAACAGAGCCGAACAGAATAGATTATTAATTACCAATAGACAGAAAGAAAAATACAACCTTCTCAGCTGGAGACAAAAACCTGCACCAAAACCACTCAACATCGACAAAGTGGTTTACAATCTTTCAGACCAGCCCCTAGACGAACCTACCAAAACCGTACTGGCCAAGGGTTTTAACTTTGCAATAGCACCAACTCGCCTTCCCAAAGAAGACATAATCACTGGTGTCGAGACTGCTATCTCACAACTTCCTGCCACATTAGCCGAGACAATAAGACAGCAAACATGCCACATTTTAAGATCTGCCAAACCACCGACAAGATACATCTCATACGAGGAATTCAAAGCCCTCAAGGCAGTAAGAGAAAACAACAGCATTGTGGTCCTACCAGCTGACAAGGGAAATTGCTCTGTAGTCATGAACAGTGCTGACTATAAACAAAAAATGACCACAGTCTTAGATGATCCAGCTTATCTACCCAGTACAACGGATCCCACAACCTATCTTGAGAAAACTACCAGACAAAAGACCCTAAGCTCTAGCATTGACAATGAAACAATGAATTATCTTATACCAAGGGAGAATCTTATACAAGGGAGAATCTTCACGGTGTCCCAAGATATATGGTTTGCCAAAGATCCACAAAGATGGAGCCCCACTACGACCAATAGTAAGCTCCGTTGGTTCACCGGTCCAACTTCTTGCGAAACATTTAGCAAAATGTTTACAACCATACGCCGAAGATTGTGATTCCTATGTCCGCAATGCTGAACACTTCATAGACATACTGAAAAATCACCAACTCCAGCCCGGCCACCTCCTTGTGAGCTTTGACATTGTATCTTTATTCACAAAAGTACCGGTCCCTGAGGCCTTAAACATCATAAGATCAAAATTAAAACCAGAAAAGTATGTATCAGATCTAGCAGAACATTGTTTAAAGAATACATACTTTAGGTATGATGGTCAAATATACAAACAAGTCCTAGGAGCAACTAGGAGGAACTTTCGAGAAGCTCTTTCTTCAGATGAATATCCAAACAGCTTAATATCCAGATCTTTCCGTCGTACAGAGAACAGTAGCCAAAGAACTGAAGAACGCCAGAAACCCGTTAGCACAGCATACCTACCATATGTTCATGGATAAACTGACAAAATCGCCAGAATCCTTAAAAGACACTCAGTATGCGTCTAACGGTTGACCCGCACGGACTTGATATCTCTTGAGAATGGCGAATGTTAGTTCGCCGAAACGTCGAGAATCCGGTTCTTTTCAGAGCCAACCCTCAGCATCAACGTGGAATCCCCGAGAAAACAATACAACACACACATATATATATATATATATATATATATATATATATATATATATATATATATATATATATATATATATATATATATATATATATATGTGTGTGTGTTGTATTGTTTTCTGGGGGATTCCGCGTTGATGCTGAGGGTTGGCTCTGAAAAGAACCGGATTCTCGACGTTTCGGCGAACTAACATTCGCCATTCTCAAGAGATATATGCGTCCGTGTGGGTCAACCGTTAGACGCATACTGAGAGCTCGTTCGTGCGATGCGACTACTTATAGCTGTCTGGCTTCGGGTCATGCGCGTTGTGTGCGGTGCTTCGGTTCGGTTGTTTGTTTGTCTTGTTGGTCGTACATGAGTCTGGGGTGTCTGGGATTGCATTTTGAGGGTGGATATGGTCGGTCGCCATGCTGGGGGCAGTCTCAAGGAATCGTCTCTTCTGTTGATGCAGTAGTCTCGTTTTTCTATCTCTATGGCTTCTCTGTACACTCGTGACATTTCGTGGCTAATCTGTGCAACAGTTCTTGAATTTCTAAATTCCATCCAGTGACCGGTGTTTGTGCGTTGGACAAGTGCCGATGAAACTTTGTCTCTGTGTATGACTGAAACTACATGTTCTTGAATCCTAGCAGATATTTTTCTATTGGTACGTCCAATGTAGGTTCGTTCACATGTTCCGCATGGTATTTCGTAAATTCCATGGGATTCTAACGGGATGGTGTCTTTAACGCTGCGTAGCATGGAGGATATTTTCTGGTTAGGTTTGAAAATGGTGTCGATGTTGTGTCTTTTAAGGATTCTGGCGATTTTGTCAGTTGATCCATGAACATATGGTAGGTATGCTGTGCTATCGGGTTTCTGGCGTTCTTCAGCTACTGTTCTCGGAAAGCTCTGGATATTAAGCTGTTTGGATATCCATTTGAAGAAAGAGCTTCTCATAAGTTCCTCAATTCTTTCGGTAAGTTAAGCTGGTCGGCTAGTCTTTTGGATCGGGTGGTAAGAGTGTTGACTACAGATGCTAGTTGTTTGGGATGATGGTGCGAAGAAGCGTTCAGATATCTGTCTGTGTGGGTTGGTTTCCGGTACACAGTGTGACTCAAAGTGCCGTCAGGTTTCTTCTGTACCAAAACATCCAAGAAAGGTAGTCGTTGATGCTTTTCTATCTCCATTGTGAATTTCTAAGGTAAAAATCGAAGGTAAAAGAGGACTGGGACGAAGACAACACTCATGACTCCGCAATATTCGGAACTGGTGCAATATCGCAGATGTCGCAACGATATTTAGAAGAGCCGAAGAAGGCTGAAGAAATTAAGTGTTAACATTACCCAATAAACACATGAACGCCAACGCGCTAGACAGCGTATGGCACCACAAGAAATGTATTTGGACCTCGTACCAAATAATTTGAATCCATGGGAACATTTCCAACTATCTTCCAAGCAGAGGTACACGCAATTGAAAGATGTGCACAATTTAACCTCGACAGGAATTATCGCAAAAAACGAATTGCTATCCTGCCAGACAGCCATCACATCCAAACTGGTATGGGACTGTGTGGGAAAGCTAAACAAGCTTGGCAAAGAAAATAAAGTAACGCTATTCTGGGTACCAGGACACACTGATATAGATGAAAACAAAGAAGCCGATCAAACAAGGGATCCAGTAATCCCTTTATAGGTCCAGAACCATTTTGCAGCATGAGTTGTGAACACCATCATAAAAGTTTAGATGAAGAAAGAGAGAACAATGGATGAAAACCTGGAAAGAACTTCCAGGGCTAAGACAATCCAAAGTAATGCTGGGATCTTTTAACCAGAAAAGAACAAAAGCTTGCCTGAAACTAAACAGGAACAAGCTTAGAACTCTGATGGGACATGATGCAGACTTAGAAAACACCTCAAGGCCCTAGGCCTAGAGGAAGATGACAGATGCAGATTATGTGGTTCAGCAGAGGAAACCCCAATACATCTGCTCAAAGACTGTGAAGCACTGCTCTGCAAGAGACAGATGTACCTCGGGGCCCACTGCTTGAATGCAGAGGAGTTGCAGTTCTTGAATCCCACCCAGATCCTGAAATTTCTATAGGAATCATGACTAGAGGAGGCGCTCTTAATAATAATAATAATAAGTTTATTTCCAGCAGACAATATTTGTCTATAATGGACAAATCATAATAAAAATACATAAAATACATATAGGTAACAAGATAATGGACAGATCATAATAAAAATACATAGAATACATTACGAAATTAACTAAGATATCAAGATATCAAGGTGTAGGTCGAGTAGCAAAATGGGCAGTTAATTGCTTCTTAACTGCACGTTTATTGAACTGGACGTGGAATAAATCAAACTCCGAGTTTTGCGAATATAAATTATTGTAGAGTCTGAGGCACCTAATCAATGGGGAATTGAAGTGGTGAAATGTGCTAGGTATGTTAAAATAAAAGGTTATGTGACTCCTACTTTCTGTTTTCAGTATGGCAATGTAAATCTCGCTTAGGATTGACGGGCAATGTATTGCTCCTGTTAATATTTTTTGTAAAAAGATCAAAGCGATAATATCTCTCCTGCATAATAAGGAGTCGAGCCCAGACAAGTCTAGGAGCCAAGCCTCATCGACATGCGTCACAGGATAATGGCCACTCATTTTAAAGAAAACATATTTGGCAAACTTCCACTGCACTCTTTCCAGAGAACGGATGTGTAATTGACTACATGGCATCCAAACAACCGCGCAGTATTCCAATTTGGAGCGCTCAAAAGCATAATATAGCGCTTTTATAGAGGTGATGCTAGTGAAGTCTCTAGTGTTTCTAAAAATGAAACCTAACACTTTGAATGCATTAATAACAGTCTTTGTAATGTGAGGTACAAAGGTGAGCCCAGTATCCATAGTTACACCAAGAACTAAAATTTTATCGCATGACACAAGCGGGGAACCATTGATATTGTAATAAAATCTGACAGTTTGAGTTAAGTTCCAAACTATTTTTCGTACACCATGCGATCAACTGGTCTATGCTATTTTGCAGAAGTAAACAATCAGATTTGGCACCAATGATCTTGGCTATCTTGAGATCATCAGCATAAATAAACACTCTACAGTCAATACTACTAACATCATTGTAAAATATAATAAAAAGTAGAGGCCCCAAATTGGAACCTTGAATAACTTCACTGGAGGTGCAGTAAACTTCCGATTTGAAACTGCCGTATTCAACAAATTGTGCCCTATCAGGCAGAAGAGACTTAATTAGCTTTAAGAAACCATTACACAGTCCAAACCCACCCAGTTTGTTTAACAAAATGCAATGGTTTACAAGGTCAAAAGCTTTAGATAAGTCAGTATATATGACATCCACTTGGAAACGATTGTCTAGAGCTTTCGATACAAATTGTGTAAACTCAACCAGGTTGGTGGCAGTGGACTTGCCTTTTATAAAGCCATGCTGTTCTGGAGCTAATCTGGTGATCACATGGGAGTAAAGAATGTCAGATACAATACAATCAAATAGTTTAGCTAAGTTGCACAAGAGAGCAATCGGACGGTAATTTCGTATATGGGTTTTGTCACTGGACTTGAACACAGGGATAACACGACTCATTTTGAACATTAACGGGTAGACTGATGTGTTTAACATTAGATTAAATAAGTAGCATAACGGAACCAGCAAACAGTGAATAGAGTCAACAATAATAAAGGAGGGTATGTTGTCAGGCCCGCATACATTGTTCAATCTGATTTTACCAACAGACTTGAGGATGTGACAGTCACTGATGGTGAATGAGTTAATGGGTAAGTAAACCAACTTCTTTGTTAGAGGAATAGATGGGGAGCGCTACAAACATGAAGCAACCTAACTTAAGGCAGCTAAATTTCTTCCTGCACATTTAGTACATTTTGTCTTACGACTTATTAATACAATGGAGCCAGAAGTACATAATAATTTGTTTTGGCAACAAGACGCCTGCCCTGCACATTGCCCAGCCTTGGTCAGATTATGGTTACATGATCATTTTGGCAAAAGGTGGATAGGAAGGTTTGGCCCAAGCCATTACCCAGCTAGGCCTGACCTTTCATTATTAGATTTTTTTTTGTGGGGTGCCTTAAAACAAAAGATTTATACTGATGATCTTCCACATGATAGGGAAATATTAAAACAACCCATAGAAGAAGCAATCCATGATCTAAATGTGCCGCGAACCATTTGTAAAGTGGACTGTAGATTTATTAAATTATTGAAAAAGTGTGTCGAGTTGAGAGGGAGCTATGTAGAATAATAATTAAAAATTCGAATTTTTATTTCAAAATTTGTATTCAGACACTATGTTAGTTTATAAACAACTTTGTTTTAAAAAATTTTATCAAAAATAACAAATAATGGTACTTATCCCTAGAAGCAGTTTCATACTTTCCTAATTTATTAACACCCTATACATTTGATCTAAAATTTTCTTATCGTAAATTCATTTCCACAACAAACAGAACTTTATAAAAAGTTCTGTTTGTTGACTTTTGGTCGTAAAATGAAAAATAAAGATTTTCTCCCTATTGGGTACGCCCATCCGCGTACACACTGTATATTATTATATAAATTATAGAATTAACAAGTAGCGGAAATAGAAAAACTGAATTAGAATAAATTTCCAATGGAACAAATTGCAGGCAAGACAAATTTCCTTTCAAACCATTTAGTAATCAATTAAATTTGTTAGAACATTTTTCTTTGGAATAAATTACTTTGAAACAAATTTGCTGCAAGAAATTTGTCCTACTTATTTGATAATCCCATTCAAGCTTACAATTCCGACCGCCCAACCAAATTTTATGTAATATCTGGATGCTTTAAATATGTCGTCTGATATCATTTTAAGTTTAATATATAAAACATTCATGTAATTTGACCCAAAATTATAAATGTAATTTACACTCACCATCTGCATACAAACAACAACAAAGGACTAACACCTCCGCCATACACAACATGTTTACAAGCTTCATAGAAATTCTGATAGAAATGTTGTTATATCAGGCTTGCCAACACTTCGATAGGCCTGGTTACGATGTCCGGACTCCGGATAAAACAATGCTTCGAAAATATTAAAGCGACAGAACAACGCACTGCCTAAATTTTACATCCTAAAATATCTGATAATAACGATTTTGTTGTGATATTTTCCTAGTAAGATGTTACATTGTTGCGATATTTTCGACTTGAATTTTGTCGTGTGTTATTTTGGACCGTGTTATTTTAGTATGCCATACTCACTGAAATATAACTTACTGGAACAAGCGTTGGCCTCGAAGCTTGTGCGGCCGGCGTGGAAGGTCCCAAGGGGATCCCTTTATCCTTGTCTAGCCAACAGTGAATTCGAGAGTGGGAGGATGTGATACAGTCAGAGCGAAAAGCTAGTTGTATTGATTTGTATCAAGAAAGAGTGTGAGATTGTTCAATCGGTGACCATATTATAAACCCAAGTTTATATATTTTAATGAAAATTGTTTTCAAAAAGGCAATGGTAAAATAGTATTGTATTTGCAAGGAAAAATGGACGTCCAGTTAGTATGTATTTCAGTGGTCATACTTTTGTAATGAGTTGTTTTCGTAGTGCGTTGTTATGTCGCTGTAATATTTTCTACATGTTAATAGTGACGCGCATTTATATACATACAAACCTAGCTTTGCTAAATTAAACTATAAAAAAGGTTCTTTAATCGTTAATTGGAATTCATTGCGGATACATGATGCATATTTTAATTATTTTTCAAAGCTAGTTTCTTTCTTATTTCTTATGAAAGTTTTCTTATGAAAAATTTCTTATGCTTATTTCTTAAAAGCTAGTTAAACTTGCAAGTTAGCAGCGCGTTGGCGTCCAAACACCCAGGATTAAAATAAGTCGTGTTTACATAAAAAATTGAATGATAATTTTTTTGTCATCCTAGTTGATCAATTCAACCGAATTTGCAAACTTTGGGACGTTCTTAAGTTTTGAGAGACATTTGTTGGTTTTTCTGAAAATTTTGCAACTGCTAATTAAGTTGCGAAACCGCAATTTATTATACATTTTGTATGAGATACGATATACCTAGCCAAACTGAACAATATGCAAATGTGCAAATAGAGCTTTAGCAAATAACTTTAAGTCGTTATGTAAATGATCTTCAAAACTTTATATCGTTCTAGGTTAGCCACGATCAACCCTTTTTGGAACTAAGGTTAAATTATCATTGTTCCTTGGAGTACATGGCCGACCGGGGTTCATGAAGACCGCTACAAACTGGAAATCCTGGGCCTCATGGAAATGAAATGGAAAGGACAAGACGATCATCACACTCAGTCTGGCCATTATCTCATGTACAGTGGCAACGACACCACCCAACTGAACGGGGTTGGAATTTTTATTACATCTAAAGCCAAGAAATCCTTAATGGAATTCAAACCGATTTCGGATGGAATAATTATGGCACGATTCCACTCCAAATTCAGGAACATTAACAATGGCGACATAAAGATCGTCCTTGGCGATTTTAACGCGAAAGTGGCCAACAATAACACGCTCCAGCCAAACATGGGTAAATATTGACTCGGAACCGTACAAAACAACAATAGAGAAAGGCTTGTATACCTCCGCGCTAGTCACCAACTGTACATTCATGGCACCAGATTCCCACACCAGAATATCCATAAGCACACGTGTAAGTTCCCAGACGGATCGACACGCATTCAGATCGACCACATCATGATTTGCTAGAAGTTCCTCAGCTCACTGTTAGATGTCAAATCTCGCCGCAGGGCCGATGTCTACAGCGACCACTATCTTGTGATTGGAACGATCCCACTACGCCCAGCTGCAATCCATCAACAGCAGAGGGGCGTACGAAAGTACGACACACAGAAACTGCGAGACTCTGAATGGCGGATGAGAAAAGTGTGCCTAGGACAAAATTGAGACCGGTTGCAAAAATGCCGCGGAGGAGACGCTGGGCTTCGTTCAACAGCAGCTAAAGCCTTGGATCCGGGACGAAACCTGGCGGTGCATTAAGAAAAGGATAGCGATTAATGGCGAGATAATCCAGTCGCGTTCACAGGAGGAGAGAGAGCTTCAAGGGGAGTACCACCACACGGATCAAGAAGTGAGAAGGAAGGCACGCGGCGATCGTCAACACTTCAGAAGCAACATCGCTAGTGAGGCGCAGAGTGCAGCCCGGCGTGGTAACATGCGCGGAGTGCACTCTGCAATACACAAGCTCAATGGCGAGGGCTTTAAACAATCGCCCCCGATTGTGGATTGCAACGGTACTGTTCTTGCCACTGAAGAAAAACAACTTCTCTTTGTCGACATCGAACGGGCCTTTGACACGATATAGTGTACAGAACCGCCATTTGGAACGCGCTGCAAAACTTTGGCGTACCGGAAACGCCGCCTGTAGTGTTCGGGTCAAGGGCAAACATAGCGCCAAATTCAACATCACCAGAGGAGTACGTCAAGGATGTGACCTGTCACCTCTGCCTCCTCCTCCTCCGCCTGTGATGCTGCAAACCAACATCGCTATTTCAACGGCTCAACGATTTCGACCATGCCGATGACATCTGCCTGATGACAAACACACTCCCCCATGCAGTTAAAACTGGAAAGATGGTCAATGTAAAGTAATGCGAATCGAAACCAGAAGCTTGGCACCTCTCTCGTTTGATATTGACGGACACGCGATAATCATCGACGAAGTTGGAGAGTTCAGCTACCTGGGCAGTGTGATCCGACGAGAACATAACGTCTCGAATTAACAAAACTCGCCATGCCTATTTCAGGCTCAACAACGTTTGGCGCTCATGCAACATCTGGAGACGTATCAAGCTGAACATCTTCAACGCAAGCGTGAAATCAGTCTTACTCTACGATAGTGAGAACTGGAGTGTCACAGACTCAATATCGAGAAGACTCCAGGTTTAGGTAAACAAGTGTCTGAGGAGAGTGTGTTGCATCTTCTGGCCCAATTTGATTTCGAATGAGGATCTGCTGGCATTGACATCCAGCCAGTCGGTAGTTACCGAGATCCGACGGAGGAAATGGAAATGGGTGGGGTACACGCTGAGGAAAAAGAACGATGACATTGCAAAAATGGCCTTCGAATGGAACCTCCAAGGTTCACGGGTCGCCCGCGAATTATATGGATGTAATTCATGGATCATCAACGAATCGAGATCAACAGGAACGTGGCGAGGGATCAAACGATTGGCACAGGGTCGACAGCGATGAAGTGGGCGTTACGTAATTTTGTATTTTTATTTTCGAAAATAAATCACAAGAAAAAAAAAACATGGCCGACTAAACAGACTTGGACAAAGCTACATCGTATCGACCAGTTGTCGACAACCTATGACCCGCCCGTCGCCAAGTCAATTAGTAACCCTTTAAATAATTTCAAGTGACCCACTTTAGTTCCCAAAATGAAGAGATTATAAAAATAAATTAAAACATAAGCATGAATCCAACATTCTGAGAATATAAATAATAAAAACATAAATAGATACTAAGAACATTGTCCGAAAAAATTTGACTAGACTTGTTTGTCTAGTCTTGTCTGTCTAGTCTTGTCTGTCTAGTCTTGTCTGTCTAGTCTTGTCTGTCTAGTCTTGTCTGTCTACTCTTGTGTGTCTAGTCTTGTCTGTCTAGTCTTGTCTGTCTAGTCTTGTCTGTCTAGTCTTGTCTGTCTAGTCATGTCTGTCTAGTCTCGTCTGTCTAGTCTTGTCTGTCTAGTCTTGTCTGTCTAGTCTTGTCTGTCTAGTCTTGTCTGTCTAGTCTTGTCTCTCTAGTCTTGTCTGTCTAGTCTTGTCTGTCTAGTCTTGTCTGTCTAGTCTTGTCTGTCTAGTCTTGTCTGTCTAGTTTTGTCTGTCTAGTCTTGTCTGTCTAGTCTTGTCTGTCTAGTCTTGTCTGTCTAGTCTTGTCTGTCTAGTCTTGTCTGTCTAGTCTTGTCTGTCTAGTCTTGTCTGTCTAGTCTTGTCTGTCTAGTCTTCTCTGTCTAGTCTTGTCTGTCTAGTCTTGTCTGTCTAGTCTTGTCTGTCTATTCTTGTCTGTCTAGTCTTGTCTGTCTAGTCTTGTCTGTCTAGTCTTGTCTGTCTAGTCTTGTCTGTCTAGTCTTGTCTGTCTAGTCTTGTCTGTCTAGTCTTGTCTGTCTAGTCTTGTCTGTCTAGTCTTGTCTGTCTAGTCTTGTCTGTCTAGTCTTGTCTGTCTAGTCTTGTCTGTCTAGTCTTGTCTGTCTAGTCTTGTCTGTCTAGTCTTGTCTGTCTAGTCTTGTCTGTCTAGTCTTGTCTGTCTAGTCTTGTCTGTCTAGTCTTGTCTGTCTAGTCTTGTCTGTCTAGTCTTGTCTGTCTAGTCTTGTCTGTCTAGTCTTGTCTGTCTAGTCTTGTCTGTCTAGTCTTGTCTGTCTAGTCTTGTCTGTCTAGTCTTGTCTGTCTAGTCTTGTCTGTCTAGTCTTGTCTGTCTAGTCTTGTCTGTCTAGTCTTGTCTGTCTAGTCTTGTCTGTCTAGTCTTGTCTGTCTAGTCTTGTCTGTCTAGTCTTGTCTGTCTAGTCTTGTCTGTCTAGTCTTGTCTGTCTAGTCTTGTCTGTCTAGTCTTGTCTGTCTAGTCTTGTCTGTCTAGTCTTGTCTGTCTAGTCTTGTCTGTCTAGTCTTGTCTGTCTAGTCTTGTCTGTCTAGTCTTGTCTGTCTAGTCTTGTCTGTCTAGTCTTGTCTGTCTAGTCTTGTCTGTCTAGTCTTGTCTGTCTAGTCTTGTCTGTCTAGTCTTGTCTGTCTAGTCTTGTCTGTCTAGTCTTGTCTGTCTAGTCTTGTCTGTCTAGTCTTGTCTGTCTAGTCTTGTCTGTCTAGTCTTGTCTGTCTAGTCTTGTCTGTCTAGTCTTGTCTGTCTAGTCTTGTCTGTCTAGTCTTGTCTGTCTAGTCTTGTCTGTCTAGTCTTGTCTGTCTAGTCTTGTCTGTCTAGTCTTGTCTGTCTAGTCTTGTCTGTCTAGTCTTGTCTGTCTAGTCTTGTCTGTCTAGTCTTGTCTGTCTAGTCTTGTCTGTCTAGTCTTGTCTGTCTAGTCTTGTCTGTCTAGTCTTGTCTGTCTAGTCTTGTCTGTCTAGTCTTGTCTGTCTAGTCTTGTCTGTCTAGTCTTGTCTGTCTAGTCTTGTCTGTCTAGTCTTGTCTGTCTAGTCTTGTCTGTCTAGTCTTGTCTGTCTAGTCTTGTCTGTCTAGTCTTGTCTGTCTAGTCTTGTCTGTCTAGTCTTGTCTGTCTAGTCTTGTCTGTCTAGTCTTGTCTGTCTAGTCTTGTCTGTCTAGTCTTGTCTGTCTAGTCTTGTCTGTCTAGTCTTGTCTGTCTAGTCTTGTCTGTCTAGTCTTGTCTGTCTAGTCTTGTCTGTCTAGTCTTGTCTGTCTAGTCTTGTCTGTCTAGTCTTGTCTGTCTAGTCTTGTCTGTCTAGTCTTGTCTGTCTAGTCTTGTCTGTCTAGTCTTGTCTGTCTAGTCTTGTCTGTCTAGTCTTGTCTGTCTAGTCTTGTCTGTCTAGTCTTGTCTGTCTAGTCTTGTCTGTCTAGTCTTGTCTGTCTAGTCTTGTCTGTCTAGTCTTGTCTGTCTAGTCTTGTCTGTCTAGTCTTGTCTGTCTAGTCTTGTCTGTCTAGTCTTGTCTGTCTAGTCTTGTCTGTCTAGTCTTGTCTGTCTAGTCTTGTCTGTCTAGTCTTGTCTGTCTAGTCTTGTCTGTCTAGTCTTGTCTGTCTAGTCTTGTCTGTCTAGTCTTGTCTGTCTAGTCTTGTCTGTCTAGTCTTGTCTGTCTAGTCTTGTCTGTCTAGTCTTGTCTGTCTAGTCTTGTCTGTCTAGTCTTGTCTGTCTAGTCTTGTCTGTCTAGTCTTGTCTGTCTAGTCTTGTCTGTCTAGTCTTGTCTGTCTAGTCTTGTCTGTCTAGTCTTGTCTGTCTAGTCTTGTCTGTCTAGTCTTGTCTGTCTAGTCTTGTCTGTCTAGTCTTGTCTGTCTAGTCTTGTCTGTCTAGTCTTGTCTGTCTAGTCTTGTCTGTCTAGTCTTGTCTGTCTAGTCTTGTCTGTCTAGTCTTGTCTGTCTAGTCTTGTCTGTCTAGTCTTGTCTGTCTAGTCTTGTCTGTCTAGTCTTGTCTGTCTAGTCTTGTCTGTCTAGTCTTGTCTGTCTAGTCTTGTCTGTCTAGTCTTGTCTGTCTAGTCTTGTCTGTCTAGTCTTGTCTGTCTAGTCTTGTCTGTCTAGTCTTGTCTGTCTAGTCTTGTCTGTCTAGTCTTGTCTGTCTAGTCTTGTCTGTCTAGTCTTGTCTGTCTAGTCTTGTCTGTCTAGTCTTGTCTGTCTAGTCTTGTCTGTCTAGTCTTGTCTGTCTAGTCTTGTCTGTCTAGTCTTGTCTGTCTAGTCTTGTCTGTCTAGTCTTGTCTGTCTAGTCTTGTCTGTCTAGTCTTGTCTGTCTAGTCTTGTCTGTCTAGTCTTGTCTGTCTAGTCTTGTCTGTCTAGTCTTGTCTGTCTAGTCTTGTCTGTCTAGTCTTGTCTGTCTAGTCTTGTCTGTCTAGTCTTGTCTGTCTAGTCTTGTCTGTCTAGTCTTGTCTGTCTAGTCTTGTCTGTCTAGTCTTGTCTGTCTAGTCTTGTCTGTCTAGTCTTGTCTGTCTAGTCTTGTCTGTCTAGTCTTGTCTGTCTAGTCTTGTCTGTCTAGTCTTGTCTGTCTAGTCTTGTCTGTCTAGTCTTGTCTGTCTAGTCTTGTCTGTCTAGTCTTGTCTGTCTAGTCTTGTCTGTCTAGTCTTGTCTGTCTAGTCTTGTCTGTCTAGTCTTGTCTGTCTAGTCTTGTCTGTCTAGTCTTGTCTGTCTAGTCTTGTCTGTCTAGTCTTGTCTGTCTAGTCTTGTCTGTCTAGTCTTGTCTGTCTAGTCTTGTCTGTCTAGTCTTGTCTGTCTAGTCTTGTCTGTCTAGTCTTGTCTGTCTAGTCTTGTCTGTCTAGTCTTGTCTGTCTAGTCTTGTCTGTCTAGTCTTGTCTGTCTAGTCTTGTCTGTCTAGTCTTGTCTGTCTAGTCTTGTCTGTCTAGTCTTGTCTGTCTAGTCTTGTCTGTCTAGTCTTGTCTGTCTAGTCTTGTCTGTCTAGTCTTGTCTGTCTAGTCTTGTCTGTCTAGTCTTGTCTGTCTAGTCTTGTCTGTCTAGTCTTGTCTGTCTAGTCTTGTCTGTCTAGTCTTGTCTGTCTAGTCTTGTCTGTCTAGTCTTGTCTGTCTAGTCTTGTCTGTCTAGTCTTGTCTGTCTAGTCTTGTCTGTCTAGTCTTGTCTGTCTAGTCTTGTCTGTCTAGTCTTGTCTGTCTAGTCTTGTCTGTCTAGTCTTGTCTGTCTAGTCTTGTCTGTCTAGTCTTGTCTGTCTAGTCTTGTCTGTCTAGTCTTGTCTGTCTAGTCTTGTCTGTCTAGTCTTGTCTGTCTAGTCTTGTCTGTCTAGTCTTGTCTGTCTAGTCTTGTCTGTCTAGTCTTGTCTGTCTAGTCTTGTCTGTCTAGTCTTGTCTGTCTAGTCTTGTCTGTCTAGTCTTGTCTGTCTAGTCTTGTCTGTCTAGTCTTGTCTGTCTAGTCTTGTCTGTCTAGTCTTGTCTGTCTAGTCTTGTCTGTCTAGTCTTGTCTGTCTAGTCTTGTCTGTCTAGTCTTGTCTGTCTAGTCTTGTCTGTCTAGTCTTGTCTGTCTAGTCTTGTCTGTCTAGTCTTGTCTGTCTAGTCTTGTCTGTCTAGTCTTGTCTGTCTAGTCTTGTCTGTCTAGTCTTGTCTGTCTAGTCTTGTCTGTCTAGTCTTGTCTGTCTAGTCTTGTCTGTCTAGTCTTGTCTGTCTAGTCTTGTCTGTCTAGTCTTGTCTGTCTAGTCTTGTCTGTCTAGTCTTGTCTGTCTAGTCTTGTCTGTCTAGTCTTGTCTGTCTAGTCTTGTCTGTCTAGTCTTGTCTGTCTAGTCTTGTCTGTCTAGTCTTGTCTGTCTAGTCTTGTCTGTCTAGTCTTGTCTGTCTAGTCTTGTCTGTCTAGTCTTGTCTGTCTAGTCTTGTCTGTCTAGTCTTGTCTGTCTAGTCTTGTCTGTCTAGTCTTGTCTGTCTAGTCTTGTCTGTCGCATGGGTGACGCTTACTAAACGCCAAGTGGAAAAGGGAGTTAGGTTAGTTAGTGAGAGGTTCCCCCAAACCACAACAAAAAAAAAAACGCTTGTCTGCCTAGTCTTTCTGGCCATGGGGCCAAGGAATAATATGGTAATTAAACCTTTGTTCCAAAAAGGGTTGGCCGTGGCTGACGAAGACTGATATACAGTTTTGAAAATCATTTATACTGTTGCGATCTGGTAATTTGGTATGGTGCTGCTCCAGGATCAGGACAATGGATGAATTAATTACACGCAAATATGTCCTTTATATGTAATTAAATACTACTTATCTGCTAATATCTTACAATATGTACAACTAATCGCTAACTTATTACAATAATTACTAACTAACTTGAAAATAATAAATAATAAACAATACACTTAATTCTACGAAACTTATGGTCGAAACCCGGAATTTACTTCAACGAAAATACGGAGGTTCGTCTTAAAAACTCAAATTACTCTCTTGCTAGCTCAATTCTGACTGCCACTTTTTAACTTCCCCTCTACCTCATCACCTCGGTATTGGTGTGAGTCCTCCCCTAATCTTTATGGAAAATTTCCAAAACTCATAAAACAAAATCCTCTCGGCGTCTCGGCACGATCCCTAAGTTCGAGCGTCTGCCCGCATGATTTAGATACAGCAGACTAATGGTCCTAAATAAACAAAAACTAATCGGGTGTCCACTTAGTTTTCTTTGCCGACTCGTGAGAAACTGAAATTCTTTGAAACCAAAATCGCGAGATCACAACAATACAACGACTTAAACTTACTTGTTAACATATATTTGCTGCTTTGCATGTTGTTTAGTTTGGCTACGTATATCGAATCTTAGACAATGTGTATTAAATTGGGGTGCCAACTTAATTGGCGGTTGCAAAATTTTGAGCAAATGCAACAAATTTCTGTACGCGTAACGCAAGGTTGTTACTAAACTCAAGTGCAGCCCAAAGTTTGCAATTCGTTTGGAACTGCTGTAACAATAATTTCATCATTCCACTTTTTATGTAAACTCGACTTATTTTGTCTCTAGGGACGACAACGTGCAAAATCTAACCTAACCTAATTTCAAGTTCAACTAGATTTACAAAAATTGCAAATTAACTTCAATACTCATCATGTATCCGCAATGAATTCCAATTAAAAATTAAACTGTTAAACTGGGATATGTGGCGTGAACCGTTCAGCGCCCCCCGTGCCACAGTTGAAACTATCGGATATTGACATAATGTTGTGATCTCGCGATTTTGGTTTCAAAGAATTTCAGTTTCTCACGAGTCGGCAAAGAAAACTAAGTGGACACCCGATTAGTTTTTGTTTATTTAGGACCATTAGTCTGCTTTATCTAAATCATGCGGGCAGACGCTCGAACTTAGGGATCGTGCCGAGACGCCGAGAGGATTTTGTTTTATGAGTTTTGGAAATTTTCCATAAAGATTAGGGGAGGACTCACACCAAGACCGAGGTGATGAGGTAGAGGGGAAGTTAAAAAGGGGCAGTCAGAATTGAGCTAGCAAGAGAGTAATTTGAGTTTTGAAGCCGAACCTCCGTATTTTCGTTGAAGTAAATTCCGGGTTTCGACCATAAGTTTCGTAGAATTAAGTGTATTGTTTATTATTTATTATTTTCAAGTTAGTTAGTAATTATTGTAATAAGTTAGCGATTAGTTGTACATATTGTAAGATATTAGCAGATAAGTAGTATTTAATTACATATAAAGGACATGTTTGCGTGTAATTAATTCATCCATTGTCCTGATCCTGGAGGAGCACCATACCAAATTACCAGTTCGCAACAATAAAACCTCCAGTGGCACGTAAAAAACACCACCGTAGCTACAGATTTGAAGAAAATGGATGGTTAGATTAGCTTATATTAGGAGAAGATCAATCAAGACCACATATCCGAAACTCTCGATCCAAAAAAAGAAACAAATTTCAATAGTACAAACAATTTTTATGCACCCCTTTAAAATTTATTTGTTGTTTTACCCCCGTATTCATAGTCGCTCCTTGAGGAACAAGGCCTCCTTGTTCCTTATTTCGCGTTTCATAGACCTTCCTTGACAGCTGAAGGATCCTTATTCGGCTCCTTATCTTAAGGAAGGTTTCTAGCTTCTACTGTTGCCAACAGGATTAATATAAAATATGCTAAACTGCTGTTAAAATTTTGCCAAAATTATGCTAATCGCTTTATAATTATACTGAAAATTATGCTAACCTTCTTCAATTTCAAATTAAAAGTAATTTAATGTTAAATGTTTATCAGTCAACAAAATTTAGATTTATTTTATGTTTTAATCGACTATGTTATCAAATAAAATGTTAATATCTTGGTTTTCATCGGCAGTTGATGTACATGTAGTCGAGGAAGCCTCAGTATAAATCTCCTTAGTACCTATAGAGCACAGTACGTTACCCGGAACCGTGTAAAGCTCGCCATTCACGATCAGTTTAAACTGATCAGTTGAACTGATGTTTAGAACTGATCAGTTAAAACTTATCAATTCAAAATGATTTCCCCACTCACTGGCTTAAAACCGGCCTTCAGTTCTCGATTGCCGCGTGCTGTATCTGGCTAGCAAATTTCTCTCCGCGTAACTTACAAAAATTGATTCGGATTCTGAAGAGGATATTCTATATATGACAATTAGTTTAATCAATGAAAAACACCAAAATAAAAAACGGAATGAAAAAATGGTTAAAAAAGAAATAACAGTTATCTCATATTAATTTGTTAAGTGAGTTGTCACTGAAACCGAGTGACTGGCATAACTATTTAAGAATGGACGAATGTACATATTTCAAGCTATTTCTCTATAAATTCCTCAGTTATTGCACGTCCGGACGCCGTGCCGGTTAAACTACGACTGACTAAGCGCATGCGCGGTCAGTTTGGCGTGATGAAAACGAACTGAAGCCAGCGGATTTATGGTGCGCCCGGTAAATCCGTGGGTTGCCGTCAGTTCAAAATTTTACGTTAGGATTTCACACTCACGGTCAGTTTTTGGATGTACGTCAGTTCAACTGATCAGTTTAACTGATCGTGAATAGGGGGCATAAGAATAACACCATTTTATTTAGTCCGAATCTGATGTATAAAATTTAAGTTTAATTTCCGCGTTGGAATGTGGTAATGATTATATTGATATTGCTAGCTGAGATAAATCTTGAAAGGGGTTATTACCAGCTGCATCCTTATAATCAATTACTTCATTGCAGAATTCTATAGTGGAAGATGTGTGTTTACATTTATTGTGCACTATGTTTCTCCATTGTGATATGAGCCTATCTATTGTAGATGTATCGGCTCGGAATTATAATATCAATTAGAGAAGGTTTGACTACTTTTAAAGTTTCTTCTACCGAAAATAAAGATACTTTCTCATGTAAATAGATACTTTCTCAGCTCTATTAGAAGCTTCAGTGTGAAATTCAGGCAACGTTGACGTAAATTAGTTCAACAACAAAAATGCATCTTCACAACAGCAGTTTTTGACAATTTAATGGTTTTTTCCCAATTTACTTGAAATTTTGAGAGTGTAGGGATCAAACGGACATCGGATTCAGCGCATCGAAATCCATAACTAGATAGGTCTAGTCAAATGTGGTGACCACTTTTATTTTTTTATGTGGCGGTGTTATTAATGCACGTAAAACTGTACTGTGTAAACTGTATCAAACATAAGTGGGTACATAACCGGGAGCCGGGATACTGTTGCGAACTGGTAATTTGGTATGGTGCTGCTCCAGGATCAGGACAATGGATGAATTAATTACACGCAAATATGTCCCTTATATGTAATTAAATACTACTTATCTACTAATATCTTACAATATGTACAACTAATCGCTAACTTATTACAATAATTACTAACTAACAACAATACACTTAATTCTACGATACTTGTGGTCGAAACCCGGAATTTACTTCGACGAAAATACGGAGGTTCGTTTTCAAAACTCAAATTACTCTCTTGCTAGCTCAATTCTGACTGCCCCTTTTTAACTTCCCCTCTTCCTCATCACCTCGGTCTTGGTGTGAGTCCTCCCCTAATCTTTATGGAAAATTTCCAAAACTCATAAAACAAAATCCTCTCGGCGTCTCGGCACGATCCCTAATCGAGCGTCTGCCCGCATGATTTAGATAAAGCAGACTAATGGTCCTAAATAAACAAAAACTAATCGGGTGTCCACTTAGTTTTCTTTGCCGACTCGTGAGAAACTGAAATTCTTTGAAACCAAAATCGCGATATCACAACAGTACTCTTATCAGTAGCAAAACGGATCGTTTGTTTCAAGGTTAAACTTTTATCCAATAATTATTTTATATGCTAAAAAATATGCTATATGCTAAACATCAAATAAATATGCTAAACATAAAAATATGCCAAATCTAGCATAAAATATGCTAAATTGGTAACACTGCTAGCTTCCTTGAGGAAGCCTTCAGCACTGTGATTGGCTCAGATTGGCTGTTCCGTTTCGATGACGCTTGTCGTTGACGTAGTTTTGACATGTTAGTTAGCCTCAGAAACAGTATAATGAACAACAATTTTTGAAATAATTATGATAGTGAGTTGGTAATGGTTTTGAGGAAAATCCAATATGAAATGGAAATTGATTTCGAAGGCGGCTCGCCAGGAGGTACATTCGATACTTTCAGAATCCTATCGAAATGTACAACGATGTTCCTTTCACTGCCACTGTGACACCAGTGACCCGGCATTGTTTGCATACTTTTTTTGCTATTACAGACCAGCACATCACTAGTGACCCATTTTGTGAAAATCACCTAAAATAGTTCTATGGTGCCCCTAGAGAAAGAAAATAAATACCATATCATTATAACTATCGATTTTGTAAAGTGGTTTAAATCGGAGATACAGGAAAGTCATAAAATCAGGCACAGCAGTGAATGTGTTAATACAACTCCTAATAACATTGCATTCTTATTGGTAAACTGGGTTTAATGACAGTCTTTTATTGAAAAATTGTCATTAAACCCAGTTTATCAACTTAAATGAGAGTTAATAATTGTGTATATGTAAATATATGAAATAAATATACTTTGCTCTAAATATATTTATATGATACAGATTTTTTATTGTACAATTTATTGTAGAATCTTTAGTAGTCTAGCTTCTCTTCTGCTTTGGCATTTTTCTTTTCTTTTTTTTAATGAAACTCTTGCTGCTGTTCAATCACTTCTGGCAGTTGTATCAGCCTCAGTACCTTTTCATTGGAAATATTATGAAAAGCAATTACAAAAAATTGCTGTAGACCTGACGTTGACCCCCATGTCACCTGAAAAAGTTAAAAGAAAATGGTAAAAGAATGCTAATAAATTTTTCCTTTTTATAATATTTACAATGTTCTTCAAATGCTACTGTGCTGTCAAGTGGACAATCAATTTTCACATCAATATTTACACTTGTTTCGTCAATGAAAACCATGACTCAGTCCACACATTCTACAGGCGCAGGGCCCCCACCAGTCATGAGACGGTGGTGTTTCATTGTTGTTGTCAACTTTCGTCTTCTGAAATTATTTTTGAAAAATATCATGCAACAATTCAATTAGATGGGAACAAAATTGTTGTCACTTACTTTTGTTTCTGATTTAGTGCTGTCCCAGCACTTTCTCAATTGTTTGCTGGTATGTGGTGTCCACCCTTTACTTATAAATTTCATCATTACCCTTTCCCATGCTTCGGCTTTTTGTTTCAAATCTACAGCAATTGTTTTTTTTTGCAGTCGATTGCGCTTTCTTCTGATATTGGCTGGGCTAATAACAGTCTATCGCGGTTCGTGTAATGCACTTTTTACTTCATCAATAATAACAATTTTAAGGTTACATTTACAATCAGCCTTGGCGGTTGAGTAATTTGAGTTAGTGTTGCCACCATAAGCAATCAAATATCCCTAAATGTCCCTAAACAAGGCTTCCTTCTGGAAGGAAGCCTTATTTCACGACTATGAAACGAGGACGCCTTAGAGATTTAAGGAAGCCTTCATCAAGGCGTCCTTATTCCTTAAGTTAAGGAGCGACTATGAATACGGGGGTTAGATAGACATCTTTACTAGGCCTATGGAAGTATTGGCAACCCTGGTTTTTACATTACTGGTTTATTACATTTCTGTCATGTTTGTAACCATGTTGTTTATAATGGAATTATGGAGGTGTTTGTGGTTGTGTGTTTGCAGATGGTGAGTGTAAATTACATTTATTATTTTGGGTTAAATTACATCAATATTTCTTATATTAAACTTATCATTAAATGATATCAGAGAGGACATATTTGAAGCATCTAAATCGGTGGTTCTTAACCTGGGGTGCCCGCACCCTTGGCGGTGCGGGAAGGGGAATTTGTGAAGAATATGGGAATGGCCATTTTTTTTGGAGTTGGCGGATTTTTACCTTGAATAACTGTTACTAATCGTCCTCCGTAGTGTATTTGCAAACTTAGAGAGCCAAAACGAAGCTTCTACGTCGATTTATTAAAAAAATATACGGGTTTTTATGAAAAAAATGACATTTTTTTGACGCAACAGTTAATATTTTCCTTCACTACCTAACCTCTCTAATTACTTGTCAAACAAAAAGTGCAGGAGAAGCCCAACCGACGTTGCCAATTTTATCTTTTTATTTTACCTTGTTCTGGTAAACATTCAATATACAATTTCTTCACATGCACTTACAACAACATTGAAATATAAATTTAATTTTTAATTCTAATTTCATTCTAATTGGTTTAACTCAGGTTAACTCAATACTTCTTGCAACTTTATCTTATTTTAGACCATATAGGCGCAGCAGTGCGTTTAAATTTATGGCCCTTGACGGTATTATTAAAAAAATAGGTACCCAAGGAGACACAGACCCGTCTGCAACTTCACATCTATTTAAAAGTTTTGCGCATACGCATTGTTGTAGCAGAACATAGACGTAATTTTATTATATTTCAATATTATAAACTGAATTTGACAAAAAAAATCTAATTTTTGCAAAGTATTAAAAAAAACAAAACACAGTTTTACTAAAAATTTTATAAAAAAATTACCATTTAAACAAAAAAATACAAATTAATTGAAATTTTGATAATAACAAAACATAATACTATTTTGATATAAAAATACATATCAAAAAAATAAATATTCAATATTCTCGTTTGCATCAACCACATCACAATCACAAAAAAATCCTCTATCTAAGAAATCGAAATGCAAAAAATCCATATGAAAACAATGTCCGAACTCAATTTAAAACCTGGAGAGCGGACAAACAAAGGGATGACGATTGAGAACCAGAGGGCATTAAAGACCACTAAAAAAAGGAAAAAAATTAACAGAAAAACTGCAATTTTAACTGTTAAAAAACTTACTAATTAACTGTGATTTAGTCTTCGTCATCCTCGTATTCCTCATCTGTGTCACGATCCTTACCAAGACCTCCTTCTGGCAGGGGATGTACGGGATTGTACAACTTACCTGCCATACGGAAAAGTTCCAGAGTGGGATCGAGCCGAAGCTCTTTACACCTCTTCTGAAACATGTATCGAGCAAGATTACCGGGTACGTGTGATTTGGTACGACCAGATGACGACATGGAAGATTTAGCGGCCCTCCAAGATGACTCTATGGCATTTGTATGTGCCCCAGTTACGGGATCTACGAAGTTAATTGAATGATTAACTGTTAAATGCTTGTAGCCATAGTCACTGAGACCGCTATAGGCCTTCCAACAGTCACTGATAACCGTCGTACCCGGAGCTATCCATGTCTCGATTAAAGGCACAAGAGTATCAGAGTCGCGTTTCTCAACGGCTACCATAAAAACGCGACCAGTGCCACGTTCGTAACCGCCGAAAACCCACTGCCCTTCCACTCTGTGACCCCTATGATATTTGCGCTTTCCGAACTTGGATTCGTCAATCTCAACGATCTTATTAAGACCACCGAGTTTCTCAGGTTGGGTAAAAAAATTATCAAAAACAATTTCTCGGCAAAAAGATGCCCAATCAACTAATGTATGCATGGACATCTTCAATTGTCTGCCGATCAATGTCAGTGATGCATTTTGAACCCAAAAAGAAACAAACCCAAGTATCTTCAATAATGGCAACTTTGAATTGGCAAAAAAGGTGCCACGTCGGAATTCAACTCTATAACCACAGGTTTTGTTCCTTTCACCTTCCTGACTAATTTTATTAGAGCACAGCCAACGAACACCATCCACTCTACAATAAAAAAATTACGGATATCAAAATTTAAGGATACATTCAAAAATATTCAAAATATAATAATAAAAATAAACAACTACTAACCTTTCAACGTCTTTAGATAATTTTAATACACCACCACACTTCAAACATTTGTAGCTCCCCTCTGCGGGAATTAATCCCCACTCTACTAATTTTGGGATTTTCTTTTTGGAGTCATTTAAAATTTCATTAATTTCTAATAAAGTTAAATAATCTATTTTTGAAGAAGCCATTATTTTTGTAACTCCTTGCTACTTAAAAAAGCTCTTCTAAAAACTTATTTTGTTTAAATAAAATATTTTGTTTAAACAAAATATTTTGTTTAACCTTCTAGATAAATAAACAGACAAATAACACGCGTAAAATAACGCACGCGCATTACAGTAACTTTTAAATAAACATAAGCGTAGTAAAAATAAATTTTCTGACGTAAGTATATTAAATTAAACTGTAAATATAATTAAAAATAATAGTTTAAGTATTTCAATATTTCTCAGATAATTAATTTTCACTACGCCTATGTTTTTTATATCAATTATTTTAAAAAATATACACTGCCACATTTTCCGTGCATTTACCGTGCGTATGTGGATTGATCGAGAATACGCACTGCCGCGCTGTATGCGATCTATTCTCTCTCATACAACCTAACCTAACCAACTCTCAATTAAACCACATGCGTGCGGCAGCGCGAACTAAATTCATAATCTAACCAAGGTAAAACCACCGGTCGTTGCCACTCTTGCAACTTTATCTTATTTTAGACCATATAGGCGGTACTCTTAAGACCATATAAAAACCTAATCTAACCAAGGTAAAACCACCGGTCGTTGCCACTTTGTCCTACATTGGACCGAGAGTTCGCGCTGCCGCGCGTATGTTGTCTTGATTTATCTTCCCGCTTCGCGGCGGACAACCTAATCTAACCAAGGTGAAACCACCGGTCGTTGCAACTTTGTCCCACATTGGACCGAGAGTTCGCGCTGCCGCGCGTATATTGTCTTGATTTATCTTCCCGCTTCGCGGCGGACAACCTAATCTAACCAAGGTAAAACCACCGGTCGTTGCCACTTTGTTCTACATTGGACCGAGAGTACCATAAAAGTTTGGATCTACGAAGTTAAAGTTTAAACCACATGCGTGCGGCAGCGCGAACTCTCGATCAAACCACATGCGCGCGCATGTGATCGAGAGTTCGCGCTGCCGCGCGTATGTTGTCTTGATTTATCTTCCCGCTTCGCGGCGGACAACCTAATCTAACCAAGGTGAAACCACCGGTCGTTGCAACTTTGTCGTGCGGCAGCGCGAACTCTCGATCAAACCACATGCGCGCTGCGCGCGCATGTGATCGAGAGTTCGCGCTGCCGCGCGTATGTTGTCTTGATTTATCTTCCCGCTTCGCGGCGGACAACCTAATCTAACCAAGGTGAAACCACCGGTCGTTGCAACTTTGTCGTGCGGCAGCGCGAACTCTCGATCAAACCACATGCGCGCTGCGCGCGCATGTGATCGAGAGTTCGCGCTGCCGCGCGTATGTTGTCTTGATTTATCTTCCCACTTCGCGGCGGACAACCTAATCTAACCAAGGTGAAACCACCGGTCGTTGCAACTTTGTCGTGCGGCAGCGCGAACTCTCGATCAAACCACATGCGCGCTGCGCGCGCATGTGATCGAGAGTTCGCGCTGCCGCGCGTATGTTGTCTTGATTTATCTTCCCGCTTCGCGGCGGACAACCTAATCTAACCAAGGTGAAACCAAGGGTGCTTGCCACTTTGTCCTATATTGGACCGAGAGTTCGCGCTGCCGCGCGTATATTGTCTTGATTTATCTTCCCGCTTCGCGGCGGACAACCTAATCTAACCAAGGTAAAACCACCGGTCGTTGCCACTTTGTTCTACATTGGACCGAGAGTACCATAAAAGTTTGGATCTACGAAGTTAAAGTTTAAACCACATGCGTGCGGCAGCGCGAACTCTCGATCAAACCACATGCGCGCTGCGCGCGCATGTGATCGAGAGTTTGCGCTGCCGTGCTATATGCGGTCTTGATCTATTCTCTCTCGGACAACCTAATCTAATTTATACCCATGGTAATTTCATACCCATGGAGGAAGATAACGGGAAATCACCTCCATTATACTTCCCAAGAGAACCACATGATGACGACATTCAAGTCATTATCGTGGTCGCAAACATTCATTAGTGAATATGCATAAGAATAAGAAGAATACATAGAAGATTAACATGACCCCTGCGCAAGAATTAAAATAAAATTAAATATATTTAATACATATAATACTTAAATTGTAGCGACACAGAAAAAAAGTATAATCTCTGCAAAAGAATTGAACTTGGCAACAGCGTATCTGCTGTATAAACATATTTTCTGTCAAATAACCGGACAGAAGTTGCAGTTATATTTGTTGTTGTATTAAAAAATGTCAGTTTTTTGGATTACAAAAGCCCGTATATTTCTTGAACCAGCCGACGTAGAAGATTCATTTTTACTTTCCACGTTTAGAAATACAGTTTGGAAGACGATTAGCAACAGTTAGTGAAGGTAACTCCACCATTCCCATATTCTTCATAATAGCCCGGGAAGGTATTTTTGGGGGTACGGTAGAAGTTCCTAACAATATAAATTATTAAATATCATTTATTAAATTTTTGATAATAACATATTTCAAAACTATAGTAATCCCGTATAAATATAGTTTTTCGCAAAAATTGCAAATATGCCAAAACGAAGAACAAAGTAAAAAAAATAGGTGAATGAAATATTTATGTATGTTCAAAGATGTATATTTAGCCACTTATATATTTCTATGAAATAGAAGATAAATAAATGTATACACGCCTACTACATACATGAGTAAAAACTAAGTGGTGAAATTTAACAAAATTTGTGTAAACAAAATTTGTGTGTAACAAAAGTCTTGGAGTCAATATCTGTTTACAATAATATGATTTTTTTTTAAATCATTTTTAAGTATTTCGAAAAGTATGATAATTTTTGCTTGTGTACGATTATTCTCCGCCCCTGGTACGATAAGCGCCACCTTTAGGGTTGCCACACTGATTATATAATTCGATATTAATTCAATATTATGGAATCGATCCTTTTGTGAAGAAATCGGTGCTGCTCACACCTACCATACTTCTATATCACACCCAAATACGATGGATCTCTAAGGGCCGCATGCTTAACAGGGTTTTTGAATCGTGTGAAGAAATTATTCAGTTACTGACTAATCAAAACTGTGAATCAGTAAATGATTTTGAAAGTAAGGATGCAATTTTGGGCTCACCTACTTAGCAGATATTTAGCCACTTGAATGAATTGAACATATCATTCCAAGAATTTGGCAAAACTATAATAATAGCTAGTGAAAAATTATCTTCCTTTATTAGAAAACTAGAAATTTGGATAAGTTGAGTTGAAAATGGGAATTTTGCAAACTTTCACTTGCTTGATTCAATTGTTGTGGAAGATGAAAAAAAAAATTATACCCGACATTACAATACATTTAAAACGATTGAGTGAATCATTCAATGGACATTTTTTACCAAACCTCAGAGATGGATACTGGAACCATTTCTATATAACCTAAATTCGATGGATGATTGTGATTTAAAAAAGATGATCTTATTGAAATGCGAGACAGTGGACATATTCAAATGGAATTCGAACAATTAGAATTACAACAATTCTGGTGTACACAGTTTAAATGTTATCCAGAGTTGGCGGAAGAAGCATTGCAATTAGTTTTACCATTTGACACCACCTATCTGTGCTAAATGGGATTTTCATCGCTTTTGCATATAAAACCTAAAGCGAGAAATCACTCAAATGCAAGTGATGACTTACGCATGTCTCTTTCAAAAAAAGAGCCTCGCTTCACAAGTATTAAAATGAACAAGCAACAACAGCCTAGCCAATAATAAAAATAATATGGTTTTGTATTTGATATATAACATGGTACCTACAAGTTTTTTTTAAATAAACAATACATTTTGCAAAAAATGTATTTCTAAACTACAAAATTGAAACACATTTTTCAATGGGGTGCGAAAACCTATTTTCAGATTTAAAGGGGTGCGGCTCACTTAAGGGGTTAAGAAACACTGATCTAGATATTGCATAAAAGTTGGTTAGGCAGTCAGAATTATAAGCATGAATCTCATTCATATCAATATGGAGGACAAATTTCTTGCATCAAAATTGTTTCAAATTTATTCCAAAGAAAAATATTCGAACAGATTTAATTGATTGGTAACTTGTTTGAAAGTAAATTTGTTCACCTGAAATTTGATCCATTGAAAATTTATTCTAATTCAATTTTTTTTCATTCTGGCATTTGTTAATATTGGGCCGGTTTTGTAAGGTTATGTTATTAACGTCCAAACCAGCTTTTGGAGCTATGCTGTTTCAATCTTGTCTCCCAATTAGATAATCCTCACAATTACAAATAATTTCAAAAGTTTTTCAATAAAGATTAAATTTATATTATCAAAGTGGTGCTTCAACTGTAACCATTGTCTGACAATAAACTCTTCGTTAACCACATATATACCTAGGTACAATAAAATGTTGTAAGAAAGGATCCCCTTGTTTAACTATCTGTCAAAACTTTATAAATTCTTGCATTCTTTTGTATTTCTGACATTTTAACATTCAGGTTTTTTATTCAGGCAGATTCCTCTTTACTGCACTCCAGGTACCTTCTATGCAATTTGTGTGAGCACCAGTTGTTGGATTCTTAAACTCAATTGAGTGGTTGACAGTGAGGTGTCGGAAGCCCTCATCTTCTAGGCATTCATATGCCCTCCAGCAATCCAACACATTGTTGTTCCGGGTTGAATGAACTGCTTGATGATTCAGCAGCACAGCTTTGCTCTGCTCTGGGACAACTTGCATGAAACACTTGTCCATATTTCTCTTAATTCCTCCAAAAACCCATCCACCATCTACATGCCTCCCTCAATGGTACTTCCTCTTTACTCTCATTGATTCCCAAATTTACATTGACATTCCCAAATTTACTCTCATTGATTTCGATAATGGTTCCAGGTCCCCCAATCATCTCATTCTCTCTAAAACAAATCTCTGTGCACTCTTCTCAACAGAAGTGATTCCAGTTTCTAATCGATTTAATGGAGACTTTAGACTCTGAACTAGCAAATTTGGTTGGTACTTTCCCTAGCCATTGAAGGGTAACAAGCATGACTTGTTGAAAGGAAAGCTTGCTTTTCTCAAACCAACTTCCCTTTTCTTATGCTCCTCACCACATAATGTTTCTCGACTCCAGCACCTTTCCTACATCTCCATTCGTAACCATCCACACTCTTGATTTTGGCTAGTTTCATATTGTTTCCACACTGAAAACAAATATAATGTTTAGCTACCAAGCCTAAATCCATTAGCCACTCAATGGCCAATTCTTTTGTCACTGTGGCTTTTCTTATTACATTTGCACATTTGCCTTCTTAGTTGGTAAATGTGAATTCAACTTACATTTACCAACTATTTCCGGCAAATGTGTACATATACCTAATGCTGTTGGTAAATGTATAAAGGTTTACTTTAACATACAGAGCGCATGTGCTGTTCGACAAAACTGCATTTTTGAGGTTAGTGTTGTGTTTGTTAACCTTCAGTTTGCTATTTTATTTTCTCTTATTGTTTTTATGAGCGCTTTATATAATCCTTTGAAATAATATTGTTATAAAATAGTGTATAAATGAAATAATATAAATTATATCAAATACATTTTAACTTTTAAATAAGTGTATTTTATTTCTTATTTTTTTATATCTTTATTATTCTTTTAACTTTTACCGAAATACGTTGGAAAATGTGGACTTTTACCGGTAAAAGTAGATATATGAAGTTGATCTCAAATTTAATCTCGCATTTACCTATCAAATTGGTAGATGTGCACATATACCGGCAAATCTGCACATTTGCCGATTTTGTACTTTTACCGTAACATATATACACAAAATAATAATATTAATGAAGACATACCAGGTTCAACATTTAAAATTTTAGGAATAACTTTTCAATTCAGTTTAGTCTTCGCAGGTGTTTGGAAACATGAATCCACAAAGTGTTTCCCACAAATTCTATAATGTGCATGAGTGATTGAGGTTTACGCAAAACATGCTAGATGTTTTTGTGTATTTGTGTTACTTCCCCATTTTTGCAAAATTTCTAAATCTCTTGTTAGAAGAAAAGAAACTTTGTGGAGGGTCATCCTTCATATGAGTTTCACAACCAGGAACAACACTTCGGAAATATTTGCAATCCATTATCTGAAAGTAAGGGATATGACGCTAATAAACCAATCATATTAAATATAGTGAAAACATGCACACTTACCTCTCAATTTGGATTATAAGTAATGTACAGAGAAAAATTTTCAACAGTCTTGCACTAATAATATCTTGCAGAGATGATATATTCTTGGATGCTGGTGGCAGGAAAAGGGGGAGTCCATAACTTTGTTTTGAGTTTATATACCTTCTTAAATTGTTAACACATGTTCCAAACCCGCGTAACCCTTTTAGAAGATCTCAAAGGTAGTTGTAGGAATGGTCAAATTTATATTGCTACCCTAGCTGTAAAATTCCTTGTAAAATCCTTGGCTGGCATCTTTAAATATTTGTCTCTGGGTGACATTTTGCTAATATAAATATAAACAACACTAGTAATTTACTTGAGATTTCAGGTGCTCAGTGCCATCTATCGGTTAATTTAAGTGACCAAGCCATAGTTTTAATTTAATTCCAAGTTCTTTTGAAGTTCTTTTAAAATTGTACAATTGCTCTCTTTATTTGGTTGTACGCTTGTTTGAAATCCAGGAATTGCACACATGTTTCTTTGTTATATTTGTGGTTTTCTGACTGTAGCTCTCTTAAAAGAAATATTTCATCTATAACTGATCTGTCATTCCAAGAGCCGCGCTGGTATTTTCTTATTTCCTGGTCTAACTTCTTTGTTAGTTAATTTTTTAGTGTAGAGGCTAGGATTTTATATGCTACATTTAATAATGCAATTCAATAATTTGTGCACTCCAATCTATCCCCTTTCTTGTATATAGGAACTATCTCTGCTTCATTCCAGCTTTCAGGTAATTTTTCTTGCTCCCAGATTTTTTGTATTAGATGGTGGATCCACTTGCTTATGGTTTCCCCCCATACTTGAGCATTTCCTATGTTATCGGATCATTCCTAGGACTTTTGTTAATTTTTAAGTCTTTTATTGTTTCTACGACTTCTATCAAAGTTGTTGGTTTCTCACTCCATTGGCTTTCTTCCTAAATGTCTTCTTCATGTTCCGTCTCGTTTTCTTGATTCTGTGTTCCATTTAAAAGATCTTTGAAATATTCTTGCCACATTTCTATCATATCATCCTCATTGCCTATTAATTGTTCTTCTTTATTTTTTTCTAATCGCTCTTTTTATAACATACTGGTCTCGATTGATATCCTTTACCTTCTCTCTTAATTCCTTGGTTTGGACTCCTTATTTCTTTATTATTATAACTTCTATTTCTGCTAAGAGATTTTCTGTATACTTCATTACATTTTTACAAGGTTTCCTTTGTTCCATGTACGCTTGCTTGGATTTCTGTGTTTTTTTTTTTAACATCTCCATTCTCTGAACTTTTGTGGATATGTCTTGCTGTACACGTTTAGCTCTGTACACGTCACCATAACTCTGTCACCATAACAAATCAAATTTTCAGTTTCCAAAAGTCAGCCACATTGTGGTTTTGTCATTTGCGAGTATCAGGTCCTCCCCTGTGCAAGTCTTACTCATGTTTGGGCACACAGTCAGATGTTGGTGGTCTTGAGTTACGCCGTACTCACAATTGTCATTGTGTTGCATTTGATACCAATATAAGGGATGCTTCTGGTCGGTTTCTTGTTTTTTTCGCTCGGCCACCCAGGTAACACACCTCCTGATTGTGGGTGGCGTAATATCAACTATTGGGTAGATTTCCTCCACCGGGATCGGTTTCAAGCAGCCAGACACCATGCGCACCATCTCGTTCAGTGCCACGTCAACGTGCTTGGTATAAGCGGAATTGAACCATACAGACGCAACATATTCCGCGGTAGAAAAGCATAAAGCAAGAGCCGAAGTTCGGAGTGTATGAGGCTGTGCTCCCCATTTTGTGTTTGTTAGTTTTCGAATGATATTGTTTCTTACGCATACTTTCCCTTTGATCTCTTGACAGTGTTTTCGAAAACTCAGTTCGGTCCAGGCATATCCCTAGGTATTTCGATGTGTTGTTGTGTTCCAACTCTTGCCCTGCCAGGCCACCCTTAGCTTCCCGTGTGGTGCCTTGTTTCTAAGATGGAAAGCACACACCTGTGTCTTAGTGGGATTAGCTATGCTAGATCCTCCAGAGCGTGAGTTAATTTATCCTCTATGGCAGGGGTTCCCAAAGTGCGTCCCGCGGGCCAAATGCGGCCCGCTAAGCCCGTGAATTCGGCCCGCGAGATCGATACGATTTATTATATTTTTATTAAAAAATAAAGTAAATAGTAAAATAAATAATAAATGTTACAAAAAAGATACAATACAATAGTTAATTTATATTTATATTAAATTGTGTATACTAATAATAAAAAAAAAAGAAATAGTTAATTGTGTATAGATTGTGTATGAGGTAATTGTAATTATTTTTAGTGTTCTTAATTAAATATATTTAAAAAAAAAATCATGGTTATTTATTGTTTAGATTTTATTCCGTTTGTTTTTTTGGCCCGCCAAAAAATCCGGTAATATTAAATTGGCCCGCCTAAGAAAAACTTTGGGAACCCCTGCTCTATGGGGTCGTCCAATAATCACGTGATGTTTTTGAGCAACTTTTTAACCCAAGATGGAGAATTTGGATTGATGCCACAGTCTACTATGACATGTGTTTAATGTATTGGACGAAAATCAATTAGAATTTCAAAGAAAGTGCTATGTGACAATATAATAAAATATAACTTAATTTGCATTGCCTCAAATTATGAATTCATTGGCACATATCCCTTGAAATATCTGGTCTACCAGACAGGAATATTGCTAAATAGATTGAGGTACATAGTAATATGAATAGGATGGTTGCAACAGTTACTACGTGGTAATCCATACTTACATTGATTTGAAAAATTCACTTTGTTTTTTACCACACTTATATTATGTAAAAATGTTATATAACTAATTATTCACAGTTATATAAATTTCTACGCATATCACAGTGATAGGTGTAGAAATTTATATAACTGTGAATAATAAGTTATATAACATTTTTACATAATATAAGTGTGGTAAAAAGAAAGTGAATTTTTCAATTCAATGTACATAGTAATATAATAATAATAATAATATCCTATATTGCCATAAAATCTACAAGCGGACATAGCAACGTCAAATAGGTTTAGGTTACAGAGAAGGGTTGTTTATCAGACATGATATACAAATTAAAGTATAAATAAAATGTACAAGAAGGAATTAATCACAATTAAAAATTACATAAATATAGATATAAAAATAAGCACCTAACACATATTTTCACAAACATTATACAGACACGTATATACATATAGATATATTGAGATTCATCTCTTAGCTGCTATTGAAATTGTAATAGACTTTTTTTTCAAGTAGTCTGTGACTGAAATTTTGAGCTTTTTTGTGTGTACAATATTTCCAATTTCAATAGGAAGAGAGTGATAGGCTTTGATTGCTCTATACTGTGTCCCTTTTTCAAAAAATGATGAGTTGTGATGTGGTATCCTGAGTTCATTTCTATATCTTGTATTGATTGTCATTTGGTTTGAATATGAATCACAGTTTCTTGTAAAAATATTATAGTGTTTTTTGGCAAATGTGACTAGTTGTAGAAAGTATAAAGATGGTACTGTTAAGATTTCTAAATTGACAAAATGGGATTTACACGATGTTCCATATGGTAATTTCAACATAGATCGAATAATTCTTTTTTGTGTTTTGAATATTTTTTCTGAGTGGGTGGAACTTCCCCAGAAGATGATGCCATACTGTATGATGGATTGTACATGGGCATAGTAATATATTTTGAGGCTATTTATTGATACCTGATCCTGTAGAGCGCGAATAACTCCACATAAAGAGCAGAGTTTAGAGTTTAGAATATTTATGTGTGTTTCCCAACTGAGACTGCTTTCCATTGTCACCCCTAAGAATTTGATTTCATTTATTAGTGGAATGGATTTGGAGTTTAGCCTAACATAGATAGACTCTTGACTAAGTTGATATCTAGAGAATGATATAAGCACTGTTTTTCCTGTATTAAGCTTAAGTCCATTTTTTGTACACCATGTTGACATGTTCTCTGCTATATCTGATAATCCCCCTGAAAGCTCTGCATGCCCAGGAGTGGACATTATTACCGATGTATCATCTGCAAACTGATAGACCAGCCCTGGTCCCAAAGCCTCCGGTCCTGCTATGTGTTGATCACCAACATATAGCAGGAAAAGAATTGGGCCTAGGATAGAGCCTTGTGGCACCCCTTGCGATATTTCATTTTTCTCTGAAAAAAAATAATTAATTTTTTTGTGAAACACTTACTATTTGGGATCGTCTCGATAGATATGACTTTAAGAGATCATTACACTTTCCTCTGATTCCATATTCTTCTAGTTTACTCAATAAAATACTGTGGTTACCATGTCGAAAGCCTTTGAAAGGTCAAAATACAAGCCACCTGTAACCTTATTTCCATCGATTTTGTCAAAGATTTCAGTTATTGCATTATATATTGCTAGTTCTGTTGACATGCCTTGTCTGAAGCCATATTGTTGTGGAGCAAGTACTTCAAATCGATTTAAAAATATCACAAGCCACTTGTAAATGGCCCTCTCAAAAATCTTCGAAGGTGAAGGCAGAATAGAAACAGGCCTGTAATTATTGATGTCTGTTTTGGTACCTTTTTTGTATATGGGAATTACTCGATCAGAGTATCTTCAGATTATCTGGGAATATTCCTGAAGCCATACTTTCGTTTATCATGTCCACCAAAGGTTTGCTAATATATTTTCCTACTTTTTTCAGTATGAATGGAGGGATAGAGTCCACCCCACTTGCAAATTTGGGCTGCAACTCATTTAAAATATTGTTGATTTCAGATTCTATGACTGGATCTAGAAAAATGGTTTTATTATTGTGAGCTAGCTACCTTCGTACCCAGCAAATCATTGTTGCAAGTTTTTTGTGTGAAATGATTGTTGAATTGTTTAGCAATTTCTTTGGGATCTGTTATAGCTCCAATATCTGTTTTTATTTCAATAGAGTTTTTGTTCACCAATTTTCCATTATTGAGATTTTTAAAGATATTCCAGACTGTTTTTGATTTATTTAGTGAGTGAGATATTTGACTATCGTTGACGGATTTTTTATAGTCTGACAGATACCTTCTGTAGGCACCCTTTTCTCGCTTTATTTAATATATACATTTTCGCATTTTGTTTCAATGTAGAGTTCATAGAGATCTCGGATATAGAGAGAATAACGTTTTATTTCAGAATTTATCCAGTGGCATTTGTTATTTTTCGGTTATTTTTTGGATAGGGTTAATGGAAAACATATGTCGAAGTGGTAGTATAATATGTTGTAGAAATTATTATATTTACTATTTATATCACTTGCTTTATAAACATCATCCCGAGTTTCAGTTTCTAGTGCTGACATGAATCTCAATATATTTCTTTCTATGAAGAATCTTTTTCTACAGCTGCTTTGTTTGTTTGCTACTCCTGTAGTATACTCGATCTCAAAGATCTGACTAAAATGATCTGATATAACTGTTTTTAGTATGGTACAAGTTGATATTTCTTCGGGTACGTTTGTGAATACATTGTCAATCAGAGTTGAAGAGTGCTGAGAAATTCTAGTCGGTGAGTTTACTCTCGGAGTTATCCCAAACTGACTGAATAATTGTAATAACATTAATGACTCATTTTCAGGTTTTGCAAAATTAACATTGAAATCTCCACAAACTATGGTGAGTTCTGACCGACTAGTAATGAACTCTAAAATTTGAGACATATTGTTTAAAAAAAACCGGCCAAGTGCGAGTTGTGACTCGCGCACCGAGGGTTCCGTACAAACTTGTAAGTAAGGTATCTTTTTTTGTGGAGGACGTTACAAGCACATTCAGTTAACTTGACAAGTGGCTCTAATAAAATCACGACCATCTTAGTACCGCTGCAAGCATAACCTCAACATGTCGTTGTCGTACGATGGAATTCTACCCTCTATTTTATTACCATACATCCTCCATTCACTATGAGTGTTTAGGGGTTCTGGAACTTCACTATTTGTTTTTACTGCTCAATTTTGCTTGTATACCTATATACCCTGTATAAAGGTATACAGGGTATTTTTTTTTAATAACGCGAATATTTTTAAACTTATAAAAAGAAAACTTTATTTTAGTATTAACTTATACACTAACTTATATTAAGATGTAACTATTTCTAGATCTAATATAAACTAATATATTAACTATTTCTAGATCTATTTCGATACTCTTAACATTCAGTTGTTGAATTGACTGCTTTTTGGGCAATTGACTACCAAAAAATATAGGGCGAACGTGATTTAAGTATAATATACTTAAATCATATTATCTACAACATGTTATGTAGATTATGTAGATTATTATGTAGATTATCAACATATATGTAGATTATAAAGAAAAAATAGACGAAATATAATATATACAGGATGTTACGGGACTTGAGTATGTCGCATGTCGGTTAGAAACAAGCAAAATTTAGACATAATATATACCCTGTATATATTATGTATATAGAGCAGAGATGTTATGGATATGAAATTTTGGATCTGGATGCGGATACGGATATAGGAATAATGTTATACCGGTTTCGGATACGGTTACGGATAAGAATTTTTTTCGGATAATCCGTTAGTTTCGGATAGTTTCGGTTACGGATATCAGCTTTCTAAGGAATAATAAAAGTAGAATGCTAATTTGTAAAAAAATTGATTTTATTTCTATGTTATTATTTGTACTACCTACAATCATATGTCATACAACTAAGTACAACAAGATAAGTAGGTACTACAATTATATGTCATATAAGATATATAAGTTATTAATATTTATAAGTTTTATCTACATAAAAATGCAAAATCATAATTATAATAAACAAAAACAACATTATTCCTTTTTGTCTATTATATATTTTCTATTAGATATTGAAATATATTTATAGGAATTATTACAACATATCAGTAAAAATTATCCGAAATTATTCGAAACTTTTATATCGGATTCGGTTACGGATCTCCATAACATCCCTGATATAGAGCGTACGTGATGAAATGCATAACGAATATAAACAAATAAATTTCAGTATAAACAGCTTGGTGCCAACACATACTTTTTAACCTTAGGACCTAACTGTATGCAACCCATATGCTTCTGGAGCCTGACAATACCACTACGACAACATTAGTGTATTGTCTTAAGTTTCTAATAGTAAATTCGCATTTTTCTTGTAATTAAACTACATATTTACGGTTTTCAGATTTTTCCCTTTACATGTGCTGTAAGACACCGCTTCTTGCCAAATTTCATGATTCTAGGTCAACGGGAAGTACCCTATAGGTTTTGATTCCCTTGTGAAATCGCAAAATATGCTACATAAACGGTCATATCTTTTGATCGCGTTGACTTACAAGTTTGATTTTTTCGCAGCCGAAAGAGACCGTAGACCCGAGTATTTGTTGAAAATTTCAACTTGTTACCTCTACGCGTTCCTGAGAAAATGGTCTTGACAGACAGACAGACGGACAGACAGACAGACAGACAGACGGACAACAAAGTGATCCTATAAGGGTTCCGTTTTCGGTACGGAACCCTAAAAACAATTAAAATCTCCTGATGGAGATCTATATACACAAACTAAGTGACATATACATTTATTTAGTGCAAATTTACAGCTGGAGTATTCAAATGATTTTTCAACTTGCGCAACTGGTGTTTCTGCAGTACTAATTCTAATTTCTTTTGAGGCATATATTGCAGTACCTCCTCCTCGATATTCGCTTGGATAGGAGTAGCACACTAATTTATGATTACCAAGACTTATTTTTTCTATCTCATCACCCCTACACCAATGTTCAGTGACACAGAATACTTTTGGAGATATTTCGTCTAGAAGAACTTGTACTGTTAGTATTTTGTTTTTGAGGCTTTGCAAATTAAGATGTAAAACTTTAGTGGTTTTCAAACTGTTTTCATTTTTGCGTACGTTATTTGTGTCCACTGCTTGTTGTGTTAGAAAAAAAATTTCAATTTCAAAAATTCACCGTGGATTCTGAAGTGGAATCTTTTTATCCCTACTTTGTTTGGCCAGAAATTGGGATCATACATTTCATCTTTGCGATTTAGTGAAGCTGTAACTACAAACCTCTTTAATCTTCCTGGATCTGAAGGTAATTCTTTACACCAATTTCCTCGTTTTTAAAAGTCTTTTTTTACAATATAGTCCTTTATCATTTTCTCCGACACATATGTCTTTACCCTATAAATATATAACCAGATCTTCCGATCTGCTCCCACAAATCCATTGGCATCTTCCTCGCTAACTTTACCTGTTCCTAGTCGTCGCTTTGCAGATCTTTTCTGTTTTTGGTATTGAAAACCCTTCATTTTCTCCTGCTTGTCTGTTGTTTTCCAGATTAAAATCGTTTGATCGTTCATTTTTTTCGAACCAATCACTTTCCATTTGATTGTTTTCATTTTTTCCTTCACTGGTACAGCTTTGTTTATTTTTGGGGTTTGTTGTTTCACAATTTTTCCATCCTGCCATCTGTGAGTGCTCTTCAACTTCTGAATGGAGTGATGTGAGGGGTGCCCCCTGGTTGTGAGTATATGAACTCGTTGAGGCTAGATTTCCAATGTGGAGTACTTTCGATCTTTGCTTTGCATCTTGAGAACAAACCTAATTTTTTTGCCCAGCTAACAAATGATGTTTTTTCAGGGACCTTTTTTGCTTCAGCCCATATTTTCTCTTCAAGGTATTTCGTTTTTTCTAATAGTAAGTTGTTGTTTACCATAAGGATGTTTTTTTTCTCCTGAACTTCGTGCAATAGTTGTTTGAGGTAATTATTTTCCAAAACTACTTGTTTATTTTCCAACTCTTTCACTTGTTCCTAGTTGTCCCTGCTAACATGGGTGATTTTCTTTTCACAACACTCTAACTGGAGTTCACTGATTATTTTCAAATTTGGTAATCTTTTTGCGTAACTTTTATGAAATACACTGTTACAGTTTACACATACATCCATTCCTTTCTGCCTTTATTCACCCTCTTCTCTTCATTCCATGACAGTCCCTTTTCTTTTAGACCCTTTGTTATGTTAAGTTCATTCATTTTCACACAATTGCAATCATTCAAAGCGTTACCTTTAATTGTATTTATTGATTTAATACGCAATAAATGCTTAATAAATTAATATTTAAATAAATGTGCATAATATTTTTTGTTTCTTTTGTTTCAGGAACGCATTTCCATGAGATGTTGAAGAAGTAAAAATTAAAAATCAAATAAAAATTTAAGTATTGGAGGAAATTAAAAAGAATTTAACTCTGCTCTGCCAGACTTTCCATTTGTTTTGTGCTCTGCATGTCTCATTGTTACGTAAAACTTCCAGAAGATTTTGTATTAGAAAAACATTTCTTTGAATGTGGATTCTTAAATGAAAATTTTTCGATCAAGTAAAGGCTATTTCAAGCAAATATTCTTCACATTTGAGAATGGATCTAATTTTTCCTTTATGGGATCAAAGTTGAAGGAGGTCAATATGAATGAAGTTGAGAAATTCAAACAGGAAACATATGTTTCAAAAGGGAACTGCAAGAGTTTCTAGCAATCTGATTTGGTTTCAAGATTGTACAGGATTAAAATTATCTGAGGGATTTGATGAGTTATGCTAGATGCAAAGACATGTCATAAAATCTGTGACTATGTCTGAGAATATATATTATATATATTTATAACTTTTGTTAATAATTCAAAGCTTTTCGATTAAGGCTGCATATATTTCTGAGGGTTCAAAATATCTTCCATACAGTCTTTGATTAAATTGAGAAAGTGTTCTTGCATTGTTTCTTTTTCTGGTTTCTAAATCTTGAATTTGGGGTTGTCAATCTCATCAGTACAGTTTTACAAGACAAAAGATCATGTCATCAAGCTTGGGACTAAGTGTTTCGAAAATTATAACTTCATTTAATTTCATTATCATGCACAAATGGCAAGATTTATGTCTACAATAGTTGTTCATAATATTTCGCTTTCTTTCTAATTTCTCTTTTCAAATCATTATTGGAATATTGCAATTAAATGTTAATTGGAACAAGAACGATTAGTTATGAACATTTACAAGGTTTTTGTAGTTAATTTGATGCTCTTCTATAGAGCCTTCTCTCAGTTCTCTTATGCTAGACCCAACTTTCTTTTTGAAGTTTCTAAGGAACCCGGGGAGTTCCCCTAATGTTTCATCAAACAGATTTGACCAGTCTGAGTGGTGATCTTGACACCTCTTTGCCACCTCTTCCATTGAGCCAGTGATGGGTCGTTCATTAGGGTCAATAAATCCAGCCGAATACTGAACACCAAGAGTCTTAGTCTTAGGCTATGTGTCTTAGCAGCATTTATCAACAAATCTGCCACTTGAGAGTCGTAAATGTGCTTAGCCATGCACCTTGACCTTGTAATAGCTATTGGCGCTAGCTGAAAACAACGATTTCATGACCAGTTGGAGAGGTCCATTTGGTATAGGCAATACGAGAACTGGTTGGTCAGTTCTTCATCAATTTTCATAATGCGAATGAGATCTCCAGCGACACGGCCATTAAACATCCATGATAGCAACGTTAAAGGATCGGAAAATCCCAACAGGTCGGATAAGTAAGAGTACGACATAAACGGCGAACAATCCTTAAATCTCGAACCTATTGTACCAATCCTCATATTTGCCGACGGATGGTTGTGCATGCGGGAAAAGAACATGTCGATGGCTGCAATGATGACATAATATCCACTGTCATTTAACCATGCTATATAACCGTCCACCACTTCAGTCATTTCATGTGCTTTAGGATTGAGGGCTTTAAGTTGTTCAGTCATTCGCCAGGCCACCGTGGAGTTATACTCTTGGTTAACTGCACGAATCAATCTATATATGCTGACAACGTACATTGCCATCCATGCATCATCCCCCTTTCTAGCACCTGGCATATCTTTCCCTTCTCGGATGGATTCTTGAGTGTCAATTTGGATTAAATCAAGAGGGGATATGTGGATATTAGCCTTGGCTATGTCGACGCCATATGATGTCCAGTACTCTGTTAATAAGTCCGTTACGTCAGCAAGAAAATAGTATAAAAATGTTTTAGCTAACAATAAGTCAATAGTGATCTCATTGTCAGTTATAGCTTTTTTCAGTATCCCTCTAGTACGGTCGATATTCTCCGCCAACAATGTTGAATTAATAACAATTTGCAGCATGAAAAGACCAAGTCATAAAGTCTGTGACTAAGTCTTTTGAAAATTTTAACTTAATTTTGTCATCATGCACAAATGGAAAGATTTATGTAGAGAATATTTTTTGTAATATGTGTCCTTCAGTTTTCTCTTTTCAAACGGTTATAGGAATATTGCAATTAAAGTTTGTTAATTTAATTAATTAGAATTTTCAGCATGAAAAGACCAAGTCATAAAGTCTGTGACTAAGTCTTTAAAAAGTTTTATTTCTTCTCGCCATGTATTGCACAATTAGAAGGATGTTATGCTTGACATAGTGCCCAATTGCTTAAGGCCAATTAAGAATTTTGCAAATAGGAATAGTTTGCTGACATAAATGGTTATACTTGTTGTCTGTCTTGTCTTGTCTACCAAATCTCTCTTATCTAGTGTTATTACGTATGCGTATAAGATATAAATCAACTTATTTCAATTGTGAAGTCGAACAGCTGCAGTATTACATATAACAGATGTAAACTGTTAAATAATAACGAGTATGTGTTAAACTATTATACCGTTATATACATATAAAAAATTATTGACTGCCAGAAAAAAATTGTTTTTTTCAGTTTTTTCAAATGTCCTTTTACAAAAATATTAAAACTATCTGCTGAATGTGAAACTTTAAAATATTTTGAATCAGATTTGGCGATAAAATTCGAACACATGGTTTCAAACTAATGTAAGTGTTTTCCATTTCATAATTCATAAGTGCAAAGCTGCACTGGTGAGTGATAGATATTGAAACGCGTCTGCAGATGGCTATTCTTGGCTAACTTTGGATTAAAGAGAAAGATCTGATATTAAAAAACAATGTTGTTTATCTAGTGTCTTGTTTTAGTGTCACGGAAGTGAACTGAGTCCTAGTGAATAACAGAAATATCTGTTGTCTTTCAACATGAGATTTGTTTTATAGTCTTAAAAAGACTTAAGATGAATATTATAGAGATTCAGAAAGGTTGAATACATTTATATATTGAAGCTGTGTTCCGCTGTAATAAGTTGGTATTACTTATAATGATGAGATTGAATTTTGTATAGCAGTCCGGGGTGCCACACTTTGTTAAAGGCTTGTTGGATATCCAGAAAGACTACAGAGCATTCTCTCTTTACACCCATATTTAATCATAATATATGAGATTCACACCCTTGCACCCACAAACGTGTCATTATCATAATAGTTTCAGGCGCCAACTTGCTACTTTCAAACCATGAACCTTTTCTTATACTCCTCGAAACCATTTTGTGTACATTCATTGCAGGATTACAACGCCATTGATACCCATCAACAATTTTGCAAATTGCCTTTAAACCCGCTTTACAATCTTAAACGAGAGTTGTGAAACTGCGCCTTAGTGATTTATGTGAAATGTCTCAATATAACAGCGTTGATGTGTGCTAGAACAACGCCATTTCTCTCAGGATTGACAACATTTTCAAAAGCGATATCATTGAACTCCTCCCCAAAGAATTCTTGTCCAGATTGTGTCGTATGAATAGGTTGTGCAAAACAGCGGCTGCGCAAATTATTGCCACAGTTGTGCTTAATTTCGTTCTTAAGCCATACTGCATACATGCAAATCGACTTTTCCACACTCCAAACAGTTGTTTAACGATAACCCGTATTTTTTATGGGCAGTATTATATCGGTCTTCGGCATCCGTTTCAGGCCTCAAAACAGGTGTCGATAGATAACTGCGATATGCATACCCGCTATCACCGAGTAGAATTCCATCAAGTTATCCTAGCTGAAAAGGGCCGCGCAGGCCACTGTGATGCATCCTGTGTTGATCTAGGGCATAGGTTCCTAACCTTTTCAATACCATTACCCCCTGTGACCTATTAGAAAATTGATTTTACCCCTACTTTAAAATGTTATCAAAACAAACAATACAAGCAAATAGAAATATCTTTATTAATCAGAAATTATACTACAATCTTACAATTTTAACATATTTTAATAACCAGTGTGAAGGCTGGTATTGTTTTGCATTCACAAGTCTTTATGTTAGGTTTAGTTTCACTTAAAGCGCATCTCAAGTCATGTTTCACATTGAGACGATTTCTGGCCTTTGTTTTTAATGTAACTAAAGTTGAAAAACCACTTTCACATCTATAGGTGGTGGAAAAGGGTATTAACATTTTTAAAGCTCTATTAGCTATAACAGGATATTCGACACTTGCTTTACGCCAAAATGTGCCGAGATCATAATTTTGAAATTCTACTTTTAAAGTACTATTCTCGCGCAGTCCGAGAAACTCCACTTTGGCCGCCACATCTTCGTCTGTAATAATGTCATCATCAGTAGAAAATGGTCTTAATATCCAAGAGTTGAACTGACGGGTATCCATGTCCGGAAAATATTGCTTCAGTGAGTCTATTGCTGCAGATAAATGCTGAAGCAAGAAAATTTGAAACGTAATTTTATTTGGTTCGGTATTTACCAATTGCTCATACAGCTGTGTGAACATCGACACATCGCCAACTTGCACTCTGCGTTGGTAAAGTTCCAATTTACGCACAAAACTTGCAACTTTATCCTGCGCTGTCAAAATATGGCTGTTAATTTCACTGAAAATATCAGCAAGATAGGCCAAGTTTTCGATAAATGTTTTATCGTGTATTTTTGAAAAAAAAACTTTTTTTTTTGTTCTCTGTTTTTCCAAAAATAATCCTATTTCTTCACGGAGCTCGTAAACTCTGTTCAGAACTTTTCCTCGGGCGTACCAGCGTACCTCTGTGTGATATAAAAGTGAATTAAATTTGGCACCAACTTCATCGCATAAAACTTTGAATAATCTCGAATTTGTAGCACTACCACGAATATGATTCACAATTTTCACAACGTCATTCAATGTGCTTAGCAAATCTGGTGGAAGTGTTTTAACAGCCAAAGCGTAGCGGTGTATCAGGCAATGATAAGATAAAACTTGAGGAGCAACTTGTTTCACGAGTGCTTGAAATCCCGAACGAACACCCATCATGGAAGGCGCCCCTGTACAAACTGTCTGTACAAACGCCAGCCAACTTTAACCAGTCCAGTCCGTTGTCTAAAATAAACTGCTTTAGCGTTTCGAATATGTCTTCACCACGAGTAGTGGTGAGCAGAGACTTGCAGAACAAGTATTCCTCTTTTACATGCTCATCTTTAATATACCGAGTAAATACCAGTAATTGTGAACACGAAGCTACATCCGTTGACTCATCTAATTGCAGCGCAAAGATATGACTTTCATTAATTTCATAAATAACAGTTGCCAAAATATCGTTACTCAAGTCTGAAATGCGACTTTGAACTGTTGTATTTGAGAGTGATATTTGTTTAATTTTAGCCACATGTTGCTCACCAATAACGAGCGATACTGCATCACACAAACAAGGTTTGATGAGCTCCTCTCCTATAGTGAGCGGTTTTTTGTTCATAGCAATGTGATAAGAAATCTGATATGAAGTTTCAAGACACGATTCATTTGCCTTTTGCATATTTCCTGTGGAATCCAACCGCGAAGACATCAGAAGCCTCTCCTTTTTCTTAAAAAAATCTATATCTTTTCCTACGAACTCTTTGTGAACTTTCTCGAAATGTTCTTTTAATTTGCTTGGTTTCATGCTCTCTGGATTAAGCACTTTATTACATAAAACACACTGATGCTTTTGTATATTCCTCTCTACAATATTCGTGAAGCCCCATTGTAAAAATGCTTCTTTATAAGAGCGTTTTTTTCCGGATGTAGAAGCCATGTTACATGCAAGACTAGCAATAACTCTTGAACTCAAAAAATATTTAACACAGCTTTTTTTTAATAAATGTATTTATGTGACTGTACACTTAGACTTCTACAAATTAACTAACTTACAATATTTCATGGAGGGAAAATTGGTAACCAATTGCCGCGGCAACGGGCAACTGTAGCGGCAACGGGCCTTTCATAAGAAAACTTTTCAAAGAAATTAGTTTTATGGTAGGGTCGTTGCTATAATACCCGAACAATTTCTAAAAGATTTTATATTTGTGTTTTATGGTAGGATTGTTATTACAATCTCCACAAAACAAAAAATGCAATAACAAAAAATAAATATAGTCTGGTACCATATATATGTTAATTAATTAGTATGACATAATAATTAAACTCTTGGTTACCCCCGCAGAAAAGCTGATTTACCCCCGTGGGGGTAATTACCCCTAGGTTCGGAACCCAGGATCTAGGGCGGTTTTAACTCTATATCACGAATTTCTCGGTCAGGACTGCATACTATCTCTAAAAAATACTTCATTATCCAGCTTCCATCAAATAATTCTGAACCGTGTATTAATAAAGAGTCCATGTATTAAGTATGTACAAACAATATTGTTCCAGCTATCCAGATATTTCGATAAAAATCAAATCAGTATGGGAAAGATGAATCAAGTATGGAAATTTCAATTTTTAGCTAAGACAATGTGGCTCATACGTCCTTGATAAAAACAGCATTCAAAAAATTACCTGCACATTAAGAGAAAACCAGCCTTTCCGATTTCGAAATGCTTCTCTATTATTTCCTCCAGGCTTCGCGATTCGTATATGGGTGCAATCGGTGCATACAATTACAGCCGGGAAGTTTGCCATCACATAAAATTTGTTCTTGTGGTTTGATTAAACTTCGATGCCAAAGTTCTTGAAACTCGAGGCACGGTTCGTGATACAGACGGTTGACTATATCCTCGCAGATCTCCATTAACAATCTGCAATGAAAGCACAACGCAAATAAATAAAATGTTAGTAATGCGTTTTCATATTACATTATACGAGAAACATAATTACTAACCTGAAAACTACTTGTTGCATAAAAAACGCAACGTTCTTAGGAGCTGTACCAACGGAGTCATGGACAGCCCACGATTATTTAATCTTCTTAATTGTGCATTTACCAACTGCAACAGAAGTTCGACCACATCTCCTTTGCTGAACCGATATCTTCTTCGAAAATGAACATCTGCGTACATTTCTATAGGATTCTGAAAGTCCCGAATGTACCTTCTGGCGAGCCGCCATCGAAATCTATTTTCATTTCTTATTGTAAGCATTGTTAGCATCCTCGTCAGCATAGAGCCTTACACTATACAAGAGTACCATACGAATATAAAAGCCCCAATATTCCAAAACTTGTGACATATTACATTTAGCATACAGTTGTAAGTATGTGAACACATTATTTATTTCGACTGTAAAGCTTATATATTGTAATAAATATATTTGTATTTGTAATTTCTTCAAAACCATCATCAAACTCACTATCAATTTTTTTTTTAAAATCGTTGTTCATTATGCGTTTTAACTGTGTCTGAGGTTAACCCAGAGACAAGTATCTAATTTATAACAGAGATAACGTCGAGATAGGTAACTACGAGTAAATTTTTACTCCGCATAAGTTATCTGGTCGACTGTAATATAAAAGGTAGTAGATGTCGTTGCCGGTAAACTAGCGCGAAAATATGAATTTCATTCTGTGCAGAAAGTAATTTATTCAGTTATTATATCAGTTGCAATGGAGTCGGTAGTTGTTGCTTCCAGAGGTGTGAATCCTTCAAGGTGTGAATCAACCACTCTTGGGGAATCCTCTCTGACAGTGGTAATAAATGATTTTAGATTTGTGAGGAGTTCGCTATCATCTTCCTCACAATTTGTCCCAGAAAAAGATTGCTTTGTTAGCCCATTTAATATTTGGGTCTTTATGCTAGCAACAAATTGGGGTGGGGTTGGATTATGACAACCCCCACAGCCAGCTCTCACCAACCCAAACAAATTCTCCAATGAATCTTGGTTCATAACCCTAGGACATATATAGTCAACACCTTTGGTCTGAATATATCCCCATATTGCTTGTATGGCTTTAATGGACATCATCCAGCCATATTGTGAAGGAGGTTTCTGCACGAATGTTGCCTTTTTTGTGATTCGTTTGTATGTCCAACTTTTGACGTTGTTGTAGGCCCTGGACCAATAATTAATGTGTTCAGAATTCTCCTTAATGGAACACTTTAATGGTTTGCCCTCTGGAGGATTCTTCTGGGAACCATTAAAACTTTCAAATAATTCGTCCACCTGATGGACGAAAGTTGCTGTCGCAATTGCTCGTTGCTCTAATTCCCCTGTAAATAATATAGAATGAATACAAATGAAACAAAAAAATAAAAAAATATGTACCTCTAGACATTAGAGTATACAGGAAAGCGGCCACAGTCCTACTTAGAGTCTGCGCAGCAATGTTTACTTTCATTGCAAACTTCATAATTGGTGCATGTAATGATCCTTGAGTTTTGGCATGGACCTAAATATCAAGGGTGTGTTTTTATCAATATTATAAGCGGTTCTTATATCAGAAAATTTGGCTTCCATGTTTGTAGTATTTGTCCCCACTGTTATTGGCAAGGAAACGTCATGTTTTCTGAATAATGATGCCGTGCATTTTAAGAGATGGGGTGGATCAAACATGGTGTATATTTTTTTCCCATTATATACAAAAAACGGATGCTGCACAGAGATGTTCAGAATTTTTAATGCCCTTACATTGCTGACTCCCATATCACAGTTGCAATAACATCTAGCCCTCCTATTTCCGTTGCTGCATGCTGAACTTCCTTAATGCGTTTTACTAAATTCTCTCCACTAGCGCCGTTATTTGTAAAATATTAGGCCATGGGTTGCTTCCATTTCTTGCAAATTCCTTGGCACATAAATACTAAGACACGATTAGCGAAACTGTGCCCAGTATTTTCATCACCAAAGTCTTCAAACCCAATTATTCTGTCTGCGCTGATGTCATAAGATAGGTTCTCTTTTATGTCCATTTCATCAAACAGCAAAATACAGAGTTTATCCTGTTCTCTAGGGAGGCATTGATTCACGTGCTGAAATAAATTTCTGTTTATACCAACATGGAAAGTCATTTTTGCTAAAAGCGCCAGTACAGTTTTCCTCTAAGTCATAGCAATAATCTTGCTTAATAATTTGTAGCACTGAGGACTCCTTTTTAGCAATGCCAAAAATGTCACAACTTTATCATCAAGAGTCCACCTTCTACCCTTTGGATCACGTTTTTCACAATGTAGTTGCGAGATTAAAAAATGTGCAGTAGTATTTGACATATCCTTAAACAGATGTTTGACAACACTACTATCTGTTAAGTCTGACAAAGCTTTTAGATCATGAGCTTTTTCTCTGCATTGAACTATTAATTTTCTAATGTGGTCATCTTTCTTACACACCAAGTCCATTATTTTTTTTGGCTATTATTAAGAATATGGGAATTGTGGAGTTACCTTCGCTAACTGTTGCTAATCGTCTTCCAAAGTGTATTTCTAAACGTGGAAAGTAAAAATGAATCTTCTACGTCGGCTGGTTCAAGAAATATCCGGGCTTTTGTAATCCAAAAAACTGACATTTTTTAATACAACAACAAATATAACTGCAACTTCTGTCCAGTTAATTGACAGAAAATGTGTTTCTGCAGCAGATCCGCTGTTGCCAAGTTCAATTCTTTTGCCGGGATTATACTTTTTTTCTGTGTCGCTACAATTTAAGTATTATATGTATTAAATATATTTAATTTTATTTTAATTCTTGCGCAGGGGTCATGTTAATCTTGAATGTTTGCGACCACGATAATGACTTGAATGTCGTCATAATGTGGTTCTCTTGGGAAGTATAATGGAGGTGATTTCCCGTTATCTTCCTCCATGGGTATGAAATTACATTTCCTTAATTTCAGTTCTAACGGTTAAACCGCCGTGACTCGGTCGCCAGAGCCTCATCTGTTATCTAGCAGGGTGTGTCGGATGGTCTCTACTAGGCCATCATGCCGCACGCATGTGGTTTAATTGAGAGTTGGTTAGGTTAGGTTTTTGTGGTCTTATCGACAGTTGCGCGTGCATAGCGAGAAATGCACTAAGATGGTTTCCTCAAGGAAGCTCGAGACTTGTTCTGTCAAGGAAGGACTATGAAATGCGAAATAACGAAAAAGTAATCCTTGTTTCTCAAGGAAGTACTATTAATACCGCTGGAAAACGCCGTTTATTAACATTTTCCATCGTTTTACCAAATACACTGTCTTATACGTTTAAAAAAGTTTCTCTCAAAATCATTTTTAGCCGCCTGTCGCAAAGTTGTATTCAAATCTATATACTGTTTGTTCAGATTGTTGAAATTCTATTATTGTTTGAATTTTTTAAATTATGATTCAAATTCTGATTTAAATTTCGATGATTTCACTTCAATTATGTTAAATCATCATATTATTCGATGTACTTCAATTATTTAGCTAACAATATACTTCTCTTTATTATGTAACACACGTATCACACGGATACACACGTATTCCACGCGTAAAACACGTTAAATTAACTTAAAAAAAAACAGGAATTTATTTAAACAAATGTTAATCTTACTTATACTATTATTACATAAATATATGAAATAAAATTTACATATTAAACATATTGTTCATCATTTTCATCACATTTAATACACAACATTTGGGAAATGTTTTTGATGTTCACTGCACACCCAGTTGTTACATTTTGTGCAGTAGTTTCGGGTTCGTTTATCCTTTTTTCTAGGGCATATATAACATCGACCATTTCCCGTTTTAATTTTTTTTTGTCACATTTGCTAAGTTGTTGGTTCGTCAATTTTTAGCATAAATCTACATTTTTCCTTTTGGATAATTTTTTCGTTGTTTTGGAATATTTTGAAGGTCATTTCTTCTTATAATATGCGGATTTATTAAGTCCTCAAGAAATCACGTCGTAATATATTTGAATTCAAATTATTTAATTTATATAATACAAGTGCATTTATTCCTGCAATATTCATGACATCAAAGAATATTGTAAGACGCCATCTTCTACTATTCCCACATACGTTGTACGACGAACACATCTTATCTACCACATCAAACCCGTATTTAGTACAATTGTAATCTATTATCATTTAGGGTTTATTGGTACTATTATCAATGCTATCATCTGTATGAGTTGTTAATATAAGAATCACATTTTTTTTTCTTAGGAACAAAGGACACCAAAGTGCAATCTTTATGAAATGCAAATAGACTACTTCCTATTGGTCTATTCAAAGTTTTACAAATTCTGGGGGTATTTCCTTTTTATTTATTTTTTTATAGTTCCCAGCAGGGATGTTATGGAGCTCTGTAACTGTAACCGAAACTATCGGATATCCGAAATAAAAATGTATCCGTAACCGTAACGGAATCCGATATAAAAGTTTCGAATAATTTCGGATAATTTTGATTGATATGTTGTAATAATTCCTAGAAAGATATTTCAATATCCAATAGAAATTATATAATAGAAAAAACGAATAATTTGTTTTTGTTTATTATAATTCTGGTTTTACATTTTTACGTATACTCGGGCCGGCGAGAAAATGCATCTCGTCTCGCGAGTTTAGCATTGTTCTGCGCATACCCCCACATTATTCCGAGCACGTGGTGTTTAGTTGTCCGTGTTTGAAAAACTGAAGCATATTTCTTAAAGTTTCTCAAATTAATCTGCGCGTACCTCGACGCGTCCCTCGCCCCTCATACCTCGGCGCAGTATAGCTGTATTCTCTCACCGGCCCGAGTATAGATAAAACTTAAACATAATTACTTATATGACATATGATTGTAGTACCTACTTACATTGTAGTACTTACTTGTCTGGCATAGTAGTACCAAATAATAACAGAAATAAATTCAAATTGTTTACCAATTAGTATTCTACTTTTACAATGGGCATGCTGGCTGATTTTGAAAAAGTGTTCTATGATATTCTAAAGTATCTACTATTTCCAAAAATATATATTATTTCTGCAGGAAACAAAGTTTTATTAAAAAAATAGCTATTGAAATTCAAAGTTTAAAATCCGTTCGAAAAGGATCTCAGGAGTCATGGCGTCTGCTTGTGACGTCAACACTAGGGAGCCAAAGAAAGAAATCTGCTGTTTAGCGTGTTATCATTTCTAAAGTGTATAAGCGGTGTGCGGTTTTGACCTTTCTAAACTCTGATGAACAAAAGTCTTTGATGCCAAAAACTCCTCAAACATCAACAAATCAACTCTAGGCAAATTAGTTTTTTGCCTTGGTAAAACCTTGTTCCATGTTGTGAGAACGAAAAACTAAGCAACTGATCAATGTTAATCACTAAATACTTTATAAACGCAGGTAATAACAATTAAAAAGTGCATTTCTAAAGTGTATAAGCGGTGTGCGGTTTTGACCTTTCTAAACTCTGATGAACAAAAGTCTTTGATGCCAAAAACTCCTCAAACATCAACAAATCAACTCTAGGCAAATTAGTTTTTTGCCTTGGTAAAACCTTGTTCCATGTTGTGAGAACAAAAAACTAAGCAACTGATCAATGTTAATCACTAAATACTTTATAAACGCAGGTAATAACAATTAAAAAGTGCAGACCTTTTTTGATCGTCGAAGTTCGTACGAGGTTTACAAACGCAAGACGTAATTTTTTCTGATTGATGTTTTATTAAAAGTATTATAAATCTCGTACTAAATATGAAAATAAATACATTTTTCACAATCTATTATTCCCATCTCATTAGATAAACACAATATTTTTCTGATTCCTGGTTACTGTCATCATGCCCATTCCTTAGAAATCTAATATCCGTAACCGAAACTATCCGAAACTAACGGATAATCCGAAAAAATTTCATATCCGTACCCGTATCCGAAACCGGTATAATATTGTTTCTATATCCGTATCCGTATCCAGATCCGAAATTTCATATCTATAACATCTCTGGTTCCCAGCATGGTAGGTTTATACATATCTTTGAGTTCCAAAGCTAGTGGAAAACTAGAAATCTATTGTTACATTATGCCAAGTCCCTTTGACCATATTAACAAGTTGTTTTACTATATCATCGGCTTTCAGGTTAAGTTCCAGCATATATTTCTAGATTCAAAGTAAAGATTATTTGAATCCACTAAAGAGAATATTTTTAGGGCATATTTTGCTGGCTTTGAGGGAATATATTATCAGAATGGACAGCTATAAATCAGCCTCTAAATGCCACTAGCTGTTCATCAATTGTTAAGTCTGGCCAATGAACAACTGATTTTTGACAATTTTCTAAGAACATATCAAAAATTTCTCTTATTGCTACTAACTTGTCGATTTCTCTTTGTTGTGGACTAGTATTTATGTTGTCTAATCGTAGATAAAGAAGATGTAGGCGAAATCGTTAGTATTACATTGTTCAACAAATAGCATCCATTCTTGTACCATCTAATCTCCAGATATCTTTTATGTTTTGTCTGCCTGATTTAGACATACCAATAAGATACAGTAATCCTAATAATGCTCTTATTTCACAAATATCAGTTGGTCTATGATGTAACCTTGAAGTTTGATTGGGAGTGGTTTTAGCTTATTGAAGAATTGATTATAATAAACTTTGTCTTTAATGCTTTTATTTCCTAACTCTAACTGTCATACACATGTCTATACTATACTATCTAGGTGACCCACATCGCATATTCTATATCCATAAATATTCGTAAAGGTACATTTACACTATATCCATAAATACTCGTAAAGATACGTTTACACTATAACAGTTCTCTTACGCTATTTAAAAGATTCAAATCGTTCTGATGGGATACAATTTACTTACAAAACATAGTCGTGTAAACGTGTCGGTAGCTTACGATCGGGTCTATTCTGTAACTCCAGTTTATTTTAACAGACCGTTAAAGCGTTGCCGCGTTGTCATATGTTTTCTTGGCCGAAACGTATGTCCTAACCATGATATAAATACAAGGGTATGCTCATCCTGTGAACGAAAATGAAACCTCTTCTGCGCATAGCTGGTTCAGCTTGCTGACGTCAGCTTCGTGTGCAAAAATACTTGTTGTAAACTAAAATAGTTCATCAAAATCTCTTAAAATTATCAAGGACCTAAATGTATTTTTCTTCCCAAAAAATCGCCTTTTTTTTTACAAAGAAAGCACAGTCTGGCCTTCATACTATTAAACAATTCAAATTTGCCGCGTAATGATGCAGTTATGACGTCAGCAAGCTGCTGCAACCTAATTGGCTGGCTAGATTACCATGCGCAAGAGCATACCCTTGTATTTATATCATGGTCCTAACCTAATTTTGATAAACCGATTTAGCTGTCAAAACAACTACATTGTACATGATTTCTTGTTATTGTGTCGTTATTGTTAACTATTTTATATTTGACCATTATTAATAAGTTTGTAAATTTATGTAAATTGAAATATTTAATAAGATAATATTATAATCTATCGGGGTATGTGAGTTGGAATTTTTAACCCCCAAAAGTAAAAGGGCTTGTATTTTTTTATGCGATCTTCATTTATTTATGGAATTTAATTTTTTACAGCATGCACATTAAAATATATAATAGGATAAGTGCTGAAAATAATTTAAAGCTGAGCCAATAAAGCCCAATGCTGAATAAATTACATTGTGCACATGGTTTAAAGAGATTTAAGGATTATAGGATTTATGTTTTAAATTAAAATCTAATTGCCTTCTTATACTTATTTTCAGAAAAATGTTTTGGGAAATACAGGCAAGTAATTGGGGAAGGGATTTGAGCTTTCCTGTTTTTTTAAAAATATATTTGCAATCACTATTAAAGTAATTCTTCTTCGAGTGCAAGCCTATTGTGTAATTTAAAAGAAAAATCAATTCAGCTTTTCTTAAAGTTTTTGTTTGTTATTGTGACATAAAATGGAAAACGGTAAGAAATTACTGGGACTACTGTCGAAAGTAACTGTGGAAGGAGCAGATATTCCCGAAGCAGGCTTAAGTTAAGTACAGACACAAATTTTGAATCGGTACATGATGTACTTACGATAGATTTGGAAGAGGTATATTTTTTATTTTTATTCTATACGTAATTGATAACAGAATTTTTTGTTTTTATTAGTGTAATGATGGAATCAATTCCCAACAATCGCTGTTGTCACCGCATAACAACTTACTGTTGTCACCACAAAACACATTGTTGTCACCACAAAACACATTGTTGTCACCACAAAACACATTATTGTCACCAGAAACACCAAACAGGAAAGGGCAGAGGTGACTAGAGGCTACCATAGCAAGCAGGGCCCGATCTAGCTATTTAGCCGCTCCGGGCAAAACTAATATTCGCCGCCCTTTACACCACAGTCGCCCTGGTGTTTACCACATAAGTCATGAGCTTGCTATTCCAAAGAAATGTGATATTGCTGGAATTGTATAATACTCACCTATGTTAGTCTACGGGGGCTTCTGAACAAGCATACAAAATTTCATGAGAGTATGTTTATAAGGATATATGTATGTCTGTTAAAGAATTTCTCAAAAACTACTGAATGGATTGAAATATTTTTTTAACGACATAATATTATCTTTCAATTTCATCATCATCATCATCAACATGTCATGCGGGATAAGTACTATTTTACGCACATTTTTCGGGCGATAAATGGCTCTTTATTCATTTGCGTGCGACAAGTATGAATAAAAGCATGCAAATTGTCATTGTCATGGAGACCAATTGAATGAGTTAAAAAGATTAGGAACAAACTGTTATAATATTTAAGTTAAGGTTCATACGTTACGTATAAAAAAACACAAGAAATGATTGTAATGATGATGATATGTAACGATACAAAGCGAATCAGTCATTATTAAAAATAATCAAATTAGGCAAATAAAACATTTTTCCTGTAAATATTAAACTCTACCTCGTAATTAAAATAATTTTCTTCGCACTTTTTGCTCCGCAAAATCTTTAATAATTTCTAATAAATTTATACTGTCGCAAATCTTGTGTTCTATCGAAATCATAGCCAATCCAGACAATCTATTCTGTGTCATGGTGGATCGCAGATAATTTTTTATTATTTTTAATTTGGAAAAGCTTCTTTCGCCACTTGCAACTGTAACTGGTAAAGTAAAAAGAATCCTGAGCGCAATACTGATATTTGGACCAAATCTTAAATCTGTTATGAATTTTAAAACGTCTCGAGGAGACAAATTACTAAAAAAAAAAGATACAAAGAACTGATAACTCCTCTGAAAGGTCTATTGCATTCACATCACATGAGTTGTCGTGGGTTAAAATAGTCTCCAGGTTCTTACAATGCTCTAACAATTCATATTTTGAAAGTTCTCTTAAGGCATATATGTTATATAAAAAAGCAAAATATTTACTATGCTCAGTAATCTGGGAAAACCTTAACTCTTAGGAGTTTATAGCTGTATCTATAATGTGAAAAATACTTCGATTTTATATTTTTGACGAGGTTCAATGATTGGTTCGTCACTACACTTGTAACCAAATTGCTTCTTTTTGGATCGAGCACGAAGTTTCGGCAAATTTTTAAGTCTAAGTCTAAGACCTCGCAATCAATTTCAGAAGCTAAGACTTTTGCGTCTTCAAGAACTTGAGTAAAATACTCATCTGAACGTGAGTTTTTAAAGAAATCTTGAGTATTTTTAAGTATTTTAATAATAGAAACGAAATGAAAATCCTTACTTTGCATTAAGTTACTAACCGGATTTATCCGATTCAAAGTTTCGTACCAAATTATTATGGAACAAAAAAATTTAAACTGTTTAATTTGGTTCAACAAACCCGAAGCTTCGTCTCGTGTAGAGGTATCCGTATCTGTGTTTTGGTAAACACTAAACAATGCATCGTGCACTTGTCCTATTTGGTGTCTTAGTTAGTGGTTTTATTGCCTCGATTCGAATTTCCCATCTCGTGTTACTAAGTGGTTTTAGAGTAATATCTTTTACATTCTTCAAAAGAATTGACCATCTCAATGTTGAAGAGGAAAAGAAAACATATTTTTTTGCACAGTACTAAAAAAATGTGTAGCTTCCAGTGAGGACTTTGCCATGTCGTTTGCCACTAAGTTTAAAGAATGACTACTACAAGGAACATAAAATGCCCGTGGATTGATGTTTTTTATCCTGGCTTGAACGCCACTTTGAATACCTTTTATATTAGATCCATTATAATACCCTTGCCCTATTATGTTTTCTAAAGACAATCCAAGTGCTGATAATTGTTCTAGGATAATTTCTGTTAGTGCCAGACCAATAGATTTTTCGATTGGTATAAATCCTAAAAAACTTTCATTTATTACAATTTCTGACGTTCTTGGATTGTCTTCGGTTTGATTAATAGAAATATACCTAATTATGAGGGTCATCTGCTCAGTTTTGCTAGCGTCCGGGGTACAATCTAAGATAATAGAATAATATTTCGATTTAATGATAGCTTCCAGAATATGTTTTTTTATGCTGTTTGAAATTGTATCAATAAACTCATTTTGAATAGTTTTACTTAAGTAGATTGCTTTTCTCTCCTCTTTCTTCAAAACTCTGCGTACATGTTCCTGCATAACAGGATCAAATTCGGCTAACAACTCTACTAGTTTTAAAAAATTACCGTTGTTATGTTGATATAGATTTTCAGAAGTACCTTGAAAAGCCAAGCAGTTTTTGGCTAACATTTTGATGATTGAAGCAATACGTAACAAAACTCCATTCCAGTGTTCTATTTCTGATTTAATTATTCTTTGTGACTCGGCATCTATCGTATGAGATGATTTCAACCTACGTGAAAGTTCGACCCATAATTTTACAGCTTCTACATGGTTTCGTGATGTCTCATGAGATTTAAGCATATCGCCTACATGCTTCCAATTTGTGTAGCCAGTTTCAGATAGACCGGAAGTTGTAGTTGCATTAAATATTTTGCAGCAAAAACAATATACCGAATTTTTTGCCACAGAATATACAAGCCAATCTCTCAAAATTTCTTCACCGTTGTTAAGCTTTCTCTTATAATATCTCGAAGTAAACCATTGTAAACATTCGACCATTGTTATCCCGTGGAAATTCATATTCATCCAGTGGGTCAGGAAAACCTCTTATTTATTATTTACTAAATATATTCTTTCTGCATCTGTTAATCTAACGGGCCACGTGGCTGGGTCGACATCTAAAAATGACGTTGATCCTGCAGGAACACTTGTAGTTGCAATAGCACCATCAGCTACAATAGCGCTTGACCCAGAAATAGAAGCATCAGGTTCACAGATTATATTGGGATCGGGCGTATGTTCAACATGTGATTTGTAGAACATGTGTGACTACTACATCGGTTTCTCGTATGAGTGACGTTGGTTTGTTAAGCTCACTTTTCTTTAATAAGGACTCTAAAGCCCCTGCTTGTTTTTGCCGCTCATCTTTTTCGAGTCTTCGTTTTTTATATTGGTATCCCGACAAGCGTGATCTACCGTCAGCCATTCTGTTCCGTAAACAATAAAAATATTAATTAAATTTAAATAGATATGTAATAACCTTACTAATATTATAAATCCGAAAGTAATTATTTGTCTGTATGTTACGTTTTTTCGCTTAAATCGTTGAATTAATTTTGATAAATTTTGCTATATAGAAATAAATTGGACTTTCAAAACGGAAATATGCTACTTTTTACCGCAGAAAAGTTACTCATTTCTTGCGGACAATGTTAAATTAAAACCAGGGTTGAGATGATTTTAAACACTTGATTTTAATCAGTGATTTAAATCGCGATTAAAATCAAGTGATTTTAAAAAAAATCGTTGATTTAAATCAATACCTTTTTTAACAACAAAATCAACCAAAAAATGTCAAGTGACTTCCCTATTCTTTTTTGTAAGTAGCATAAAATTTATTTATATATCTAATTATTTTGTATAATATTTTTTCAGTTATTTTTATTTAATACTATGTGTTCTTAGTATGTACCTACTTATGTACATATTTTTTATATGTAGAGGTACATACTTTATTATTTCTGAACGTTTGGACTTCGTGCAACTCGGCGCCCTCAATTTTGCCGCCCCTCATTTTTGCCGCTCTGGGCATTTGCCCGGCTGGCCCCCCCCTTAGATCGGGCCCTGATAGCAAGGCAACAAAAATCCAGTGATTACCTTGCTGACACTATAGCAAATTTGTCTGTCGCCCTAGAGAGGCAAAACAAGATCCTAGAGAGGCAAAATGAAACAAACAAATTACTTTCAGAGGCTATACTCAAGTTGGCAACTGCAGTAGAATCAATGAAATAAAATTTAATTGTAATTGTTTTTATTTAATATATTAGTATAAAAAACAATTATTTCTTCAGTTTATTTCTTCTATCAAAGAATTGCGCACATTTACACCCTGAACATACCATTGTCCATTTTGAATGGGCATTTCTGAAAATATTTAATAAAATATTATTTATTTAATATATATATATATATATATATATATATATATATATATATATATATAACTACATATATATTTTCATCAGCATTTTGTTCTTCTGGCAAGTTCACTCTATAGTGATTTGCTATATTATGCAAAACTCCGCATGCATATATAATTTGTCCAGCTTTTACAGGATGATAATTAAGTGTCCTGTGCCGCAATAAACATCTAAACCTGCTTTTAAAAACCCCACTGAAATGTTCAATACAATTTCTTGCAGAACAATGCAGTTGATTGTATCGACTCTCTGGAGAACCTTCCGCTGCTCCAACCACTGGAGTCATTAACCATGGTTCAAGGGGATACCCAGAATCTCCTAAATGAGTGTAACAAGTACAAATGCCATAACAAATAATTATAGTATGCAACCTATTAAATATGTATTCTGCATGCCATCCAAATGTTGTTGCTGAAGGTGTCTTTTGACATTAGACGACATCCAAATTGCAGAATCATGTGTAGATCCAGGAAATCTGGCATTCATATTAATGATTTTTAGATTTGTGTCACATATCTGTGAATTAAAAATTTATTATAATATATCCTAGTCTTCTTGTAGTGCTTACCACTGGTGTATTTATACTGGTATAACCTTTTCGGTTATAATATACACGTCCTGGGTAATTAGCATCTTCCGCAGGTGGGGCAATAATTGCAATATGAGTGCAATCAATTGCTCCTATGATGCATGGTAAATTATATTTGTTCAAGAATCTTAAAAAAAAAATAAAAAAATTGTTCACGAGTGATATCAACAATCTTACTGCTGTTTAATTTCAGTACGTGTAACATTCACTGTTGGAAATTTTATCCACTCTACCAATAAATGATTATTAATTGCATCAGTCACTTCACTAATACACCTACTTATTGACAGTTGAGTCATTCCCAACACATGGTTTTTACCAATATCTTGCTGGTAACTGCCGTGACCATAAAAATTGAGTGCAGCCAAAACCTGAATTAAAAAAAAAAAATAAGAAAACGTAACCCAGGGTAACAAAAGCAAAAAGTGAATAATCAAATTGCTGAATAATCATTTGATATTTTCTCGTATAACTGGTCATAGTTCATCAATGACATATAAGGAACTCTCCTTTGTCAAATGAAAACACTTGAAAAATTCAACATCTGGCAATTCAAACGGATTGCTGACATCGCTCAATTGCCTCTGATATATTCTTGAGTTAGTTCTACAATATGCATTATTATACATTATTTAAATTTTTATTTAATATAGAAATTAAATCCTTACATTTGTTGTAATATTAATAGTTTTCTAGTAAAAACACATTTATGATGCACGCCATTTTTCAATAAAAACTCACTATTCACAATTTTAACCCAAGCAACTTAACAGTACCTAAATCCCAGCCGTTAAAATTCGATGATTTTGAGGTTAGATTCACCTACTTCTGTTAATATTTGAACGGATTTGAATACCATTTAAAAATTTACTGTAAACGTTTCTCTTACAGATGTATAATGTAGTTGATGGTACAATCCTAGAATAGTATATCGATAGTATAGGCCACCTAATGTACAAACATTTATTGTCTCTAAAACTTAATCTGACCAATTTATTATCAATTTTCCATATTTTGGATCGAGAGTTCGGGCTGTTGCGCGATAGGTGGTCTTGGTTTATTGTCTCTAGGACAACTTAACTTGACCAAAATTTTCCGGAACCCTATAATGCGAATGAACCTAGTTGTTTTGACAGCTAAATCAGTTTAAAAATTAGGTTAGGACATACGTTTCGGACAAAAAGAAACGTATGGCAACAAGGCAACGCTTTAACCCAAGGGTGGGCAACTTTTTTCAGCATAGGGCCAATTTTCAATTTTCCTCTGACGATGCGGGCCTGATCAAATCGAGCGATTTATAATACTATATATATATATAATACTTTATATATACTATATAAATAAAACTATGAACATTTTTCGTGAAAAACAATGAAAATTCGGGGGCATTAGAAATACGGCACTGCAAATTAAGGGCTACCAAAAATTAGTTATCTAATTAAAAAATGTGAAATTATTTGAATAGAAAAACAATTAACAGAGTAGAAAATAAGAATAATAATAAATACATATTTACCACAATGGGAATAAAGTATAAATAAAATTAAAAATTTGCAATTAACACTTTTATTATTGCAATGATTACAATAAACTTTCCTCAATCTTCAATGTGATGGATTAAATTTAGAATGTTCCTGATCTATTATTACATCATACTTAGGATCTAATTCGCTAGTAGAAATTCGAAGAACTGCGTCCAAATTTTCATCTGTTATTCTCGATCTGATTTTACTTTTTGTATGTTTCATTAACGAAAATGTACTTTCGCACAGGTAAGTTGATCCAAAGAACGCCAGATATTTTTGTGCATGATCCAGAATATTTTTGAAAATTTCCGGATTTAACGAAGCATAAAATTCCGGTACTGATTTTTCAGTAAATTGATTTTTTAATAGTGCACTTGATTGTAAATTTATCAGTTCTAGTTGAATACTGGATGGTGCATCATCGACATTAAAAGCAAATGGTAGACTTACTAATGCAAGATCATTAGAAATTTTATTAAAATCTTTAAATCTTCTTTGAAATTCCGTGAATAAATCTTTTATTATCATTTCATATTTTTCATAATCAGTACTTTTTAAGTTATTTTCCCTTTGTTTTAAAGTTGGAAAGTGAATCAACTGTTCCTGTTGAAACTGTTGAGAAAATAATTTTAATTTACTTGTAAATGAGGTAACATTTGTGTACATATCATAAATAAAAAGTCCCTTTCCTTGTAATGAAACATTCAAATCGTTCAAATGTGATAATAAATCAACTGAGAAGGAAAGATCATTCAACCATTGTTCATTCTTTAGTTCTTCAAATTCATTAAGCTTGTTTTTAATATTTAAGAAGTTCACAATTTCATCTAACAAATTGTGAAATCGTTTTAATACTTTTGAAAGACTTAGCCATCTAATCTCCGTATGGTAAGGAATATCACTAAAATCACATTCAATTTCTTTCAAAAAGTTTACGAATTGACGGTGGTTTAATGCTCGTCCACGGATAAAATTTACAACCTTTGTTACAAGTGATATCACGTGCTTTAGTTTCAGAACCTTTTTACAAAGTGTTTCTTGGTGTAAAATACAATGTAAAAAAATTATTTCTTTTCCTGGAGTGCACTTTATGTCATCACTTATTCTTTTTAACAATCCAATGTTTTTTCCTGTAAAACTGGGACACCCATCGGTTGTAATATTGACAATTTTGTCCCACTTAACATTTTGTTTTTCCAGTACTTCTTGGATCGCTGTAAAAAAGTCTTCGCCAGTGGTGGTGGCTTTCATAGGACATGTAGAAAGTAATTCCTCGATAATTTCAAATCGATCATTTATACCTCGAATGAAAATTAGAAGTTGACTCGTATCGGTAATATCACACGACTCGTCTGAAGCCAGTGCATAATAAGTGCAGTTTTCCAATTTTAATTTCAATTGATCACACAAGTTATGTGAAATATTATTTATACGTCTTACAATTGTTCTTCGTGAGAGACTAATTTTTTCAAGAGTAGTTTTTTTATCAGGAATTAATAATTCGGCAACATCTAACAAACACTCCTTAAAAAATTCTCCATCAGAAAATGTTTTGCCTTGTTTCGCAATTTTATGTGCAACAATGTATCCAGCTTTGGTTAAAGCTTTATCTGTCTCTGACAGGCTTTTGAAAGTATTTTGTTGTTTAGTTAAACCATTTTTTAATTTCTCTGTTTCAACTTTCATTTGCTCTGGCGAAAATAATTTATATTTGTCGAAATGATTGGTTGAAAAGTGCCGTTTTAAATTATATTCCTTAAAAACGGAAATAGTTTTATTACAAACCAAACATACGGCTTTATCTTGTATATTTGTAATTATATATTTGAAGGTCCAATTATCATTAAAACTGCGGCCTTCGCCATCAATTTTTCTCTTCTTTAATTGGCTCATTTTATGGGCTGTAATAAATTAAAATTAAATTCATTACAAAAAAAATAATTTGCTATCTTTTCTGGAATACCTTATAAAAGTCCAAAATCTAAGGAAATATTGTTCGAATTGTTCTCTAGCTCACAGCACACTAATAAACAACCACGATGCACGTACGCACCTACCCGTGGCTCATGAAACACTAAAATAGTTTTAACTTTTCAACCACGTGTGTGCACGTGTGCGTCCGCGACCGCAGTCGCCGCGTTCGTCTCTCAAAGTCGCTCAAAGTATCAGGTTGCACACGATTGAAATGCACGTTTAGCTTGCGAAGTTCTCCATCTCACCCTTTTAATGTCTTTTGTCTTTGTCTGGCATTCACAATCATCATCATCTTTGCGCAAAGTTTTTCTACACCGCAATCTCGTCACACTGCTTGCACAATTTTTCATTTATGCCGCGGGCCAACTTTAACATCGTAACGGGCCGGATTAGGCCCGCGGGCCGGCAGTTGCCCATCGCTGCTTTAACCGTCTGTTAAAATAAACTCGAGTGACAGAATAGACCCGGTTGTCGGCCTGTGCGACGTGGTTCCTGTTGAGGAATTGACGGTTGTCGAATTTCTGGAGACGGTTCTTCAGCTTCGATTTGTCGCTCGTTTTGACCCAGATCCAGTGTAGTTGGAATTTCCACTAAATCCTCGATATTGAATCCCTGCTCGGCATCCCAGTCCGAGTCATCGTTGTCCACATCTGGAGTTCTCAGTTCTGGCAGTTTCGATATTACGTTCGAGGTACGTAATTGGTTAATGTGCCGTTTCAGCGTGTAGCCATCGTCAAGTCTGATCATGTAATGGAGTAATCCTAACTTTTAAATTATCGTCCCAGACTTCCACAGGTTCTTGGTCTTAGCATAATAACGTGCCTGGATACGTTCTCCCACGCTTAAATTTCGAGCCTTCTTGACTCGTGCCGTTGATGTCTGGAGTTTAGTAGGTCTGAGAGCGTCGAGGTGTATGCGAATTCTTCTTTTCAGGTACAATTCCGCCGGAGATTGAGCGCAGGCCAAAGGAGTTGCCCTGTACCGAAAAATAATTTCGCGTACTTTTTCCCGAATCGAGCTAGGTTCTTCGGTCATAGCTGAGAGTTTGTTTTTTTCGGATTGCGGTTCTGCCCAGAATAGGCGAGAATCCCTCGGGTACAATGAATATTTGTGCCTCACACGTTATTCCATTGAATTCCACATTGACTTTGATTTTTCCCTCTGGAACGAACGAGTCTTTGATGTAGGAATGAAATTCGACGGTCACCGGTAACAAGGGAATGCTGAGTTTTAAGCGAGAAAAATATCCCTTGGGAAGAAGGTGAAGCCCGAGCCTGTGTCAACTTCAAATGTTACTGGATGTCCCTCGATCTTCACAGTGGCTTCGAAACGCTCGTTGCTCCTTTTCTTGCTGTTTCCATCGTCGATTTGATTAACGCCATATTCTCGCACGTGCGTGATTTGATATGTGGATGTGTTATGCTTCTGCTCGAGTAGTGGTTTTATACACACTTTTGCTACGTGACCTTGTTTTTGACACGAAGTGAATTTTAAACGATCACGATTTGTGCGACAGTCTTTGGTGAGATGATTGTCACGTCCACATCGAAAACAGACGCCATCTAGGCCCAGTTGGACATAGTCGAGTTTTGGTGCAATATGTTTCGTGATCTTGAATTGATTCGATGTTGATTGTAGCGTAGGTTGAGTTTTCTTTCGTTGCTCCTTCTTCTTGTTGGATTCGTGTATTTTGTTGATCTCTGTTGTTGTAGATGATACCAGGGTTTTCTGAGCCAGTTCATTTGAATCAGTTTTTGCTGCTTCCAGAGTAATGGACTTTTCCACAATGGTTTGAAAAGTTGTCGTTTCGGACTGTAACAGTTGTTCTCTTATGTAATTGTGTCGAAGTCCGCTGATGAATTGGCCACGGAGTAAAAATCTGCGATAGAATTTTTGCAGGTGCACTTGAATTCGCAGTCTCCGATGTCCGCTCTTAAATCTGCCACGTATTCTGCGATTGATTGTTGACTCGTCTGGTATTTCAGAAGGAATTGATGCTGTGCGACAAAGATATTCTTTTTGGGGGCCAGATGATCTTCTAGAAGTTTGATTAACTCTTCGTATTCTAGTTCCCCGGGTAACGTTGGGGCCGCTAGAGCCGTTATCATCTTGAAGTTTCTGACACCAATCGAGTTGAGAAGTAATTTTGCGCAGTATTCCTTGTTCTTAGTAAACCCTTTTAAGGAAGTGTAATTTTCGAACCTTTGTTTATAGATTCGGAAAGATTCTTTCTTTGAATAAAAATTATCGAAATTTGGTAACAAAAGCTCTGACCTTACTGCTGGGGTTTTTTCTGAAGATTTCGTGTGCTGCGATGATTGATTGTTGTTGTTGAAGTATCGCCTGTATTCCCTCGGTATGCATCTTTATAAATCGAGCGAATTGTGTCGCATCCATGGCTGTTTTCTCGCCGTTGAAATTGTGAGATTTTTTTCTTTTTAGGTTAGGAATCGATCGATATCTCTCGTAACTGTTTAAATTGTTATTTTCGAAACTGTTGGAATTTTTCACACTCGTCGCCAATTTGTTGTAACTTTGAAGTTTGATTGGCAGTGGTTTTAGCTTATTGAAGAATTGATTATAATAAACTTTGCTTTAATGCTTTTATTTTCTAACTCTGTCACATACACATCAGAATACACATGGCTATACTATACTATCTAGGTGACCCACATCGCATATTCTATATCCATAAATATTCGTAAAGGTACGTTTACACTATATCCATAAATACTCGTAGAGGTACGTTTACACTATAACAGTCTACTATCCCATTCTCGTTTGATTTAAGATTATTCAGATAAATATTCGTCGAATTAGTTATTGGCTGTGTGAACGAGAGTAGCGCCCCCTAGCATGCGAAAGTATTCGGGAATATACATGTGCTTTATTGCTTAAAAATAAATAAAGCGATTGAGACAGGAAATTAGAAAGAAAGACGGCAAGTAGTATTTTTAGAGTTTGTTAAAAACAATACAGAAAATGGATGTTTTTATAAAAACCGGGTTTGAAAGTGTAAAACACGAGTTAAATTTAACCCCGAACCCTGATCAAGGGAAAAAAATTGTTTTAAAGTTAAAAAATAGTTGGGTTTTTAATACGATTTATTAGTTATTTAATACGAGCCCAACTCATTCGTCAAACATCAGTGACATTAACACCCTATAAAAAAAAATTAATTTGTTTGTGATTCTTGTAATGAAAATAAAAGAACTTGGCATCGTTTTATTTCTAATGTTATTGTCAACTAATGTCTCAGTAGAGACCATAGTAGAGACTCTAGTAGAGACAGTGTGTAGAATGCCGCCTTTCAACTCTCGTGGCTCTTAGGCTAGCTACACACGTACCGTGTGGATGTGACCGGAACCGGACATCTTACATACATGCCGGATGGGTTTTTCCGGAACCGGGCCGGTGGCCCACGAGGTCGAGCTACAAGCAGTGAATTTAATTGACTTCAGTACAAAATGGATCGCGAAAGGGTTATTTCTATGTGGTTACTTTATCGGCGGTTACTTCACCAGAAAAAAAAAGTAAAGAAAACATTGGGTGCACCCAATGGTTTTAGAAAGACCTCTTGTTGGGGCATTTTTTACAAGAACATGACCATAAATTCTTCAATTATTTTCGTATGTCCATCCCTTCTTTCTATGAGTACATTACAAATTGAAGGACGTTCTTCAGCGTCAAAATACTGTGATAAGGGATTGCATTGAACCTATGCAGATGTTAGCCGTAACATTAAGGTAAGAAAAAAATCATTACACACTTCATTTTTAACTTGTTGTTTTTGATTATCACGAAAAAAAGTAATATAATGAAATAGTAATAATAGTTTTAGTTATTATAGTTTTAGTATTTAGTATAAATTCAAACACTAGATTTATTTAAAAGAAACAAAAAAAGGTTAAATCTTAATTTTGGGTATTATAGTAGTCATTCCCGAAATCCTTGGATGATTCTGATGACGCATCAGACGTTTCTCCTGGAGACAGCATTTGGTGACCATACGATGAATAATATTGATTCGTGGACATTGTTTGTAACTCAGCAATTTGGGTGCTTGACGCCACCCGTCACTCCAAAAATGGGCGTTCCCTTGGAAGTGGTGTTTGTGCGATTGGTAGTGACTGGTGTAGCTGACCAATCCCAGGCTTTGCGAATGTTGTTGTCGCTGACATCATGTGGGTCATAGCTGATGATGATTTTTTTTTTATATTCGAAATTAATTGTAGAACACCCATTTGAAATTCGATTGTATCTTCGACAAACGAACTCAATGAGGGGATTATGCCGTTGAAAAAGGATGCCGATTTTGCACAACAGATGTTTATAAAACGTCCAACAGCCTTTCTTCAACGGAATCCGATTTTTTTTTTATTACTTTTGGGGCGTTCAGCATCCTGGCGCGTTTTTTTTTGGAAACATTTTCACTTTTTTCTCATGAGACATTTTTGTCTCATCAGCGGTCAAATCCTCCACTGGGTTAAGACTGTCTTCAGTTGGTCTTTCTTCAATTATCTTTTCCAAAAGCTTTAACTGGTCACTGTATACGTATTCTTTTTTATGATTTTTTTTAAATTTCATGTATGAGTCTCGAATGTTGCCTAATCTCTGCTAACTTCTTTACCTGTAACAGATTATTATTGTTTCAGATATCTTGCTAGTGGCTGAACCTTCACTGATCTGCGCTATTCATTTAGACTCAGTGTATCAACAATAAGTAATATAGTTGAAGAAGTGCCCTTTGGACTGTTTTAAGATCAGAATTAGGGCATCCAAACCGGTTAAAACCGAACCCGGTTAACCTGTTAAAATTTACGAAACCGTAAAACCGGGTTTTTTCGAAAAACCGAAAGTCGGTTTTTATTTATTTTATTCTTTTCTTCAAGTAAAAATAATTTTATGTTTCTGTGGTTATTCATGAATTATATTGTAGATTTATTTATACTAAAATAAAACGTAAGGGGTCGTCCATTATGCACTTGATGTTTTTTAGCAACTTTTGATACCAAAGTTTTAAGAACTTCGTGCCAAGAAACTCTCCAACTTCTACATGCGTCCTCTCTAGCTGACCAAGGTGTCAAATTTACTCTCTTTACCGTTTCCCTTTCTTTCTCTTTCACAATTTCAGTCATTAACTTTTACCAGCGTTGTGTCGAATTTATAAAAATGTTAGTCTTAGATATTCTTAGATAATAATAATTCTTATTTAGTCTTAGAATTCAGCTAACAGTTCGAAAATCATACAATAATTTCCGTTATTCGGATCACTGAACTTTTTATTTTTCCCTCTATAGCACACAACGGAAGAAAAATTAATACATATAAGAAATTGCATGACTCAATCAAAAGAGGCGGCTTTTCTATTCGTCGGCTTTTTCTTTTGTAGCGCCGCTCTATATCTGTTTTTCTCAGATTTAATGCCACTACGCGGCATATGCGGCTAACAGCTCGGCCCCGTCGATCCTGCTTCGGACAAACCACTACTAGGCAAATTGTAGAAACAAATTAATTTAACAATACGTGGTGAAACATATTACATGTTGAATTGTTTGTGTGGACCTAATAACATTTACATTAAGGTATATAAAAATGAATCCTTTTAATTTCTGTAAAATTTGCCGCCCTAGGCTTCAGCCTACTCAGCCTGCTGGTGATCGAAAATTTATTTAATGCACTGAAATCGATTCTACCCACCTCAACAGATAACGGGAGAATTTTTTCGGTCGGCGGTAATTTCTGTACAAAATTTCGATCGTCAATGAAATATGACCTCTTAGATGCGTTTTTCTGAAATTTTCCTGAAATAATTTGTGTTTTTATTATCATAAAATAATAAAATTATGTTTTTTTATATATATACCTACTCTAATAAAAATTATTTTAAATCCTATTTGAATATTTATATAAATATCTTTACGTAAATATAATGAAACAAAACAAAAATATTTTTTTATAAATTAAATAATTATAAATAGTGAATAAATATTTATTTTATTTGGTTTACAGCCGCAATTTATTTATTTTTTAACTTAAAACCGGGTTTTAACCGGTTAACCGGTTTTTTACTTTACGAAAAACCGAAAACCGGTTTTTGAAATATCATCGGTTTTTTGGATGCCCTAATCAGAATGTCTACCTGCGCCTACAACGCAAATTTTCCTCATTGCTTAGGGGCAGTTGATGGAAAACACATTAGAATTGTAAATCAAGTTGGTTCAATGTATTTTAATTACAAAGGATATTCTTCTGTGGTGTTGATGACGGTAGCGATTACCGATTTATTAATGTAAACATTGGAAGTTATGGGAAAGATTGCGATTCTTCAATATTCAAGAATTGTTCACTTTGGAAATCCATTTTATAGGGGGAACAAAACCTACCGGAAGCAGAATTTCTTCCCGGTATGACGGACAAAAAGTACCGTATTGCCTTGTTGGTGATGAAGCATTCGCAATTCACCAGCATTTACTGCTACCTTACGGTGGGCATAATTTAACCACAAAGAAAAGGATATTCAATTACTGATTAACCAGAGCTCGGCGATATGTGGAATGCACATTCGGCATTCTATCTAACAAGTGGAGAATATTTAACAGACCAATAAATTTAAAACCAGATATTGCTGTGCTCATAGTTAAAGCTTGTGTTATCCTACATAATTTTGTAAGAGAAAGAGATGGATACAAAATACATTCACAGTGGAAGGCTTTGAGAGTTACCAAACACACCAGTTGTACGCGGAGGAATAACAGCTAATGATATTAGATATAATGATATTAGATATAATGATATTAGATATAATGATATTAGATATAATGATGTTAGATGTAATGATATTAGATGTAATGATATTAGATGTAATGAGATTCGATATAATTTTAAAATGAGATGTCATGGTTTGAACCAAATTAATAATAGAATTGAAAGTAGGAGATTACCACTACGATATCTTCAAATCTGTCAGTAGCTACAATTACACGGAAATCTTCTGTTACTCTTTGGCACACCCCGCTGAAGAAGCGTGGTGTGAGCCGTTCGCTGCGTCAAAGCAAGTAACGGGAACGGTCAAGACCGATTTGTGTCAGGGGCTGAAGGCCAACAGATGTTATGAAAGAGTAAAGAAAATAAAGTTAGAATTTGTGTAATTACTACATTAGAGTCCAAGATAAGAAGATCTGGTCGGCTCCTCATCCAACGGGAACTCTTATCTAATGGCAAACTGACAGATGATCTGTAGATATAATGATATTAGATATAAATATATTAGATATAATGATATTAGATATAATGATATTAGATATAATATTAGATATAATTTTTATAATAAATTTAATCTATCAGAAACAATTTTAAAAACTATATAATAATCAATATAATAATAGAATCTAAATAAAAAAGGTTATAATAATTTAAAATATGAAATGTCTATTCTAATATAAACTTCCCATAACAAATTGACCACTTTGAGCCTAATGTCTCTCATTAGGCAAAATAATTTATTAAAATTTTATAAGAATCAAAAAGTTTTAAAGTTGTCAATTTGTTATGGGATGCTTCTATTAGAATAGACATTTCATATTTTAAATTATTATAACTTTTTTTATTTAGATTCTATTATTATATTGATTATTATATAGTTTTTAAAATTGTTTCTGATAGATTAAATTTATTATAAAAATTTTATATTAAAATTATATCTAATATTATATCTAATATCATTATATCTAATTTCATTATATCTAATTTCATTATATCTAATTTCATTATATCTAATACCATTATATCTAATATCATTATATCTAATATCATTATGGAATATCATCTCTGGAGAAGCCGCCTTGACCTCTACCAATTTTTTTTGTCAAATTACAGATTAATTATATTTTTAAAAAAAAAACATTGTTTGTCTTGAAAAGCCGGCCATAAAACACAAATTGAGCAAGTAACAAGTATGGTTGTTCTTTGTTTAAATTTTTTTTTATATAAAAAATTTAGAGATATTTACAATATAATTTTTAGGTAGAAAATGTAAATTTCGTCAATATTTACTTGTTTTTATTTGATTTTCTATTTTATTAAAAATGAATTGCATGTTTGCTGAAAAATTTCAGAAGTTTTAGAGTGGTCGGAGACGCATGGAATGTTCTATAAATTACTAATATTGCGAAAAAATCGAAATTGATAGTACTTCAAGAGTAGTAACAGACAACTTATTAAATATTTATTATATATAATATATATATTATATATATATTATATATAATATATATATATATATATATATATATATATATATATGTCGATGTCACAAATTTTGACATATTCTTTTTATTTCAATTGACGTCTAATGAACCTAGCTTCCCAGAAACAACGTAATTTTATAAATATTTTTAAAAATAAATCAGTTGATTCCAAAGAACACAATCGAAAATCTGTACACTCATTCGATAATTTTGAATGCAAATAAACTGATACTTTTTTTCTATAAATGTAATTACCAATGATCTGTTTAAATTTTTTATCCCATCTCAACACAGCTGTGAAAAGCATTTCAGTAGAATAATAAAGTACATTTTTATCTGCATAATCTTTCATTATTGTAAATAATTTATATTCATGATACGTAGAGTCACTTTTCGGTAAGATTAACAAATCAACACATTTTGGGCATTCTTGAAGACTTCAAAAATTTCCGGGATAAGTACCCACAAATGTAATAGATTGCATTTTCATTAGTAAATGCAGACATATTGGTCAGTATCATGTCTGATTCGATTTATTTAACAAAATCTATCACTATTGTGCTGTCTTTCGATGTCTCTGAAATTTGTGGATGGTCATTTGCTCTGATCCGAGAAGTGAAGAAGAAAGAAATTCTACTGTCTCCACATTGTTATTGTTGTTCTTTAGTAACTGCATCTTTAATCATGCTTAACTTATTTATGTTGTCATCATCTTGACAATTAGCTGCATTAGATACTTTAGTTAATTGAGTGATGAAATTGTGATAGCTGTTTCAAAAGATCTCGTGGAAGGAGTGTGTGACGCACGGCGAAAGTGTAAACTTTCTTAAAAACTCCTTATTTCTCCTCAGTGTACTACATTGAACAAGGGTCTGCAGCTGTAATGATTGCTCAACTTCTTTTTCTTTGAATATGACACCTCTGTCATTATGTGAGGAATCACCTACAAATGCAATATAAATATTAGTATTATTCTCAAGTATTTAGTTATTAGTAAAATTCTTTATATTTTTCTATATTTCTATACATAACTCAGACACAATACCTTTCAAAGACGGACGTTCAAATATATTTCCTTGGTCATTGGAATCCATGACAAGAATTTTTGTACTTTTTGTTTGGGGAGTATTTGGCACAACTTTAGGCATCTCGAAAGTCTTTTGAAGTGGCACTGTAGTTGGATCTCCTTCTGACCCCTCCAAAGTATTAATAGGTGGAAGTAAAGTAGGCATAGCTTTTGGAAGTAATAATCGCCTTGGTGGAGTATTTTTTAAATATACTTGCTTTCAAAATGATCCGAATAGATTAATAAATTTTTTGCAGGTCCCTCGTACTGAGCAAACTCTTTCCATTGTTGGCGTCTATATAAATATATTTATATATTAATTAAAGTATTATTTTAATGTCTCTGATTAAAAAAAATGATTGAAAACTATTAAAAAATGCAGTGCAGACTATTATTTTGTGCAGGGCCGGACAAAGGGTCATTGGCGCCCTGATGTCAAACATACTTGGCGCCCTATTAAACAAATATTTTTAATTTTTAAATTTTAATTTAAACACCTTTTATTGAACCATTGGCACATTAAATACAGTAACAAATATTTACATTTTAATTTTTTCTTGCTTCGACAATGCTAAATTTACTTATAATTTCGGAAATATTTAATGTTTCGCAAACATCATTTTCTATAGCTATAATTGCTAAATTTATTAATCTATCTTGTGACATAGTAGAGCGTAAATAATTTTTTATTAATTTAAGACGTGAAAACGACCTCTCTCCAGTAGCTACGCTTGTGGGTAGAGTGAGATAAATTCTTAGGGCGATATTTAAATTCGGAAATGAGTCAATCACATCATAATGATAAAACATGCAATGGATTTTTGAATTATTATTCGGCTGAAAAATATTAGTTCGGCTGAAAATAAAGTTTTAAATACTAATAGTTTTCGTCCTTATCGCTTAAATGGATATGAAGATCAAAGCAATATTTCTTTAGCACCTCCGAGTTTGTGTCGCAGAGATTACTCAGGTTTGACAAAAACGCAAATTGCGCATTTTGACTTTTCATTTGATCAAATCTATCGCCTAGCGATGAGATCGTAGTGTCTAATATGGAATAAAATATATTTATTTTAAATACCTCTGCAGGGGATTGAGGCCCTTCATCATTATGTTCATATTGAAACATTCTACGTTTTTTACGTTTTCTAACTTCATTGTTACTTTTGAAGTGTGGTTCTCCATCCAGATCTTTACACATTTTTTTAGCTGATCCTAGTAGTGAATTATATGATGAATCCTTACGGTAATTAAAAAAATAATCTTTTAAGTTTTTTTATGGCATCTAAAGCAATGGGAATATTCAATTGTGGATTTTGTAACATTTTACTAAGGATTGAGGATTGATTTAATTTAATATATCATACCATAAAACAAGTGAACATAGAAATTCATAATCTTTCAATTTTGAACATAATAGTCCGATTCGTGTTTACTTTCTTGATCAAAATTATCTTCTGAATATATTTCATATAAAGCATCATAGATTTCCCTTGCTTGATGTCGTAATGGTTGTAAAGCATTAATGCGACTTTTCCATCGAGTGTCCGAAAGTGGTTTTAAGGTTATTGATGATACATATTTTTTTTAAAATAGCCCAACGCTTAGTGGATAGTGCAAAAAAATTATATATTGCCTGTATTGTTCCAAGCTTCCAAGCTTATTGTTTTGCAATTTACTTTTGCAGCATCGTTGACAACTAAATTAAGGCTATGGGCTGCACATGGTACAAAAAAAGCTCTGGAATTTTGATTCAAAATCAATTGTTGCAAACCATTTTTTCTGCGTTTCATATTGGCACCGTTTTCATATCCCTGGTCTCTAAAATTTTGAATGTCTAAATTCCAACTGTGCAATTTATTAATTATCACATCACATAGACCTTTGTCCGTAGAATTCTCTATAGCCTAAAAATTCTAAAAAGTGTTCTTGAATAGATACTTTTTTGTCAACTAATGAAACATATCTAACAATAACTGACGTTCAGTACGACTTTTATCGGGAGTACAATCTAATATAATGGCAAAATATTTAGCTAGTTTTACATAGGATAAAATTTTATCTCAAATATTATCACCTAACAATTGAATAATTTCATTTTGAATACGTTCACTTAAATAATTAGTTTTTTATTTACATTTTAAAGTTCTATTTATGTGAGTCTCGACAACTGAATCGAACTTTGCCAACAATTCAATTAATTTCAAAAAATTACCATTATTTTTATCATATAACTTATAAGATGTCCCACGCAAAGCTAAACATTGAGAAGCAAGAAATTTTATTATTTCCATAATTCTTAAAATTACATCTGACCAATGTTTTTTTTCTAACTCTATAGGTTTTTTATTTTCCCTGTCAAGTGTTTTATTGACTTTCAGTTTCTTTCTTAAATCATACCACATTTTTAGGCGTGTTGCATGAACCGAACTTTTTTCATGTATTTTTAGTATTTTGGATAAATTTTGCCACTGAATGTATCGATTTGATATAAAATTTGAAGCAGAACCGTCATAATTTGTTGAGCAGAAAAGTTTGCAGCTAAAGCAAAAGACACTATCTTTTGACACGGATTAACTTAACCATGACCTGTGTACAGTGCCGTTCCTGGCGGGTATGCAGCGAATGCCCCGCACGCAGACGCCCAATTTAAGGGGCGCCAAATTCAACTATTCGCTACTCTTGCAAAAACGCACTTCTAATTGGAAGAAAAATCGGCATTAAAGGTATTAAAAATCAAATTATAGCAAAGCTGTAAACTTTGATTACAGGAAGAAACAGTAAACTAATATAAGAAGTAACTTCTACACTGGAATTTACATTCAAAAAATCTGTTGTCGGCGTGTCGGCACTCGGCTTACGGGCGGCGGCGTATCTTCAAAGGATGCCGCTCGCTTTTGGCGGCTCGCTCGACAAATAATATACATGTTATTGTTTTTTATGCATTTATCGGCGGCGTGTGCCTCAGAGAGGTCGAAGGTGCAAAAAATATTATTTTCTGAAAAGTTCTCCAAAAAAGCCTCTTTTCGGCTCCAGATTTTTCCACCAGATTTTAGCGGTGATATAATCGAATGTGGCTTGTTTCAGTCAGTCAGTTCAGTCATCGAGTATTCGTCGGTGATTTTTGACGATTAATAATAATTTCATTTGAATATAATATTACGTGTTGCCGTTGTGTTGCTGATTTTAAATCTTAAGGTAAGAGAAGATGAAAGAAAACGTGTTATTAAATCAAGTAATATTTCGATTCGAGAGTTTTCTGATTGTATTTTGACTCCGGTCAGCTTTTTTCTGATTATTTTTTTTATCTCTTCAGAAATGAGTGATGGCAGTAAAAAAAAATTGTCTGGAGCCCAAAATAAAAAACGTCGATTGAAATTGGAGGCAGAGCGGGATAAACTCAGCGGTTCGCTGAACAAATTCCTTCAACTCAGCAGTTCTTTGGCGAATCCACTTCTGTCAAGAGAAGAACAAGTTGTTGCAGAACCGATGATTATTATCGAAGATCAGCAGCCATCCACGTCTGGAAGTTCTGGAACGCCTGTTTCACCTGATCCAACTCCTGCACTGGGTCATCCGGTAAGCGAGAATGAAGAAAGATCTGAACACAGTGACATTGCTGATATTAGTGATATTGATATTGCTGATCCATCTACATGGCCAAATAATTTGAGTCATCATCTAATCCAATCAATCGTGACAAAGGGAGCTGTTCAAATTAAAGAAAATTTTCCTGTTGATGAGTCTGGTAGGAAATTTTCAGCAACGCAATATCTTAGGAAGTTTCCAAACGGCGAAATAGTCAATAGGGATTGGTTGGTGTATTCTAAAAAAAATAATTGCGTATTTTGCATTTTTTGTAAAGTTTTTAGCGCTTTGTCTCATCAATTGACCACTGGGTACTCCAATTGGAGGCACTTTTCAGTTAATATTTCCCGACATGAAAATAGTATGGAACATATGAAAGGGGCTCAAAAATGGCACGAAATAAAATTGCGTTTGAGCAAAGATTGCACAATTGATAAAGAGCAACAACATCATTACGAAAATGAAAAAAGACGATGGCGTGCAATTATCAAAAGAATGATTTGTATTGTGCAATATTTGGCCAGTCAGAATTTAGCATTCAGGGGTGACAGCTCTAATCCTTTCGAATCAAATAATGGTAATTTTCTCAAACTGGTCGAAACTGCCAAATTCGATCCGATTATGATGGAGCACCTGAGCACTATTCAAAGGTCTAAAGAGTTGAAAAAAAACATGCCCCATTATTTAGGCAATCACTTTCAAAATGAATTAATTAATCCATCTATTATCAAAAAATATTCGCATATAAATTTTGAACTGCCTCAAGAAAGCAAAATATTATTCAATAATTTTGGATGAAACTCCAGATGCTAGTCATGTTGAGCAGTTGACTTTCATAATTCGCTTTGTTCATTTTTCTTCAAATGAGGTTGAAATAAGAGAACACTTTCTGGGGTTTTTTAAAGTTTGGGATAGTACAGGAGAAGGGCTTTTCAATCTGTTGAGAGATGAGATACTACCAACTTTTGAAATTGATTTTCTTAATAGAGAGGTCAGGGTTATGACAATGGCGCAAATATGTCTGGGAAGCATGTGGGCATTCAAGCTCAATTTAAAAAAGTTAACCCGAGAGCTATTTTTTGCCTTGTTGTGCTCATACATTAAATTTGACAGTTAATGATGCAGCTAAAATCTCAGACGAGATTGTAGGTTTTTTTTCAATTATTCAGGAGCTGATCAATTTTTTTTCTGCTTCACCCTAGAGGTGGAATATTTTAAAGCGAAATTTACAAAATCTCTCTTTAAAGTCAGTGAGTAAAACTCGATGGGAAAGCAGAGTCAGAGCCGTTCAACCTCTTAGATTTCAACTTCTCGAGATTTGTAGGAGTTTACTTGATTTGATGGAAGATAATTCAAGAGACATGGATACCAAACATTCAGCAAAGGTACTTTTAAAAAAAATTAAAACGTTTAAATTTATTTGTTCCATCATTATTTGGTACGATGTATCGTCAAAGGTCAATATAGTGAGTAAAATGATGCAGAATCCAAATACAGTTATTAATGAATGCCATAGAGAAATAAAAAGTCTCATCAACTACTTCACTGAAAAAAGGTCAGATGAAAATTTTGATGTTTTTGTGAATGAGGCTAAAGCCGAAGCTGGAAAAAATGATGTAGAGCAAACATTTCTTTCAATTAGGGAACGAAAGAGAATTTTCATATGAAAGTACAGACGATCCAGTTCTAGATCCAAAGCGAAAATTTAAAATCAGTTTTTATTTTCAAATTTTGGATACAACAGTTCAATCCCTACAAAGTCGTTTTGAGAGATTAAAGCGATGCAATGATTTATTTGGATTTTTGAGTGATTTTCAAAACCTAAATTCTGATGAGATTAAACGATCGTGCATAGATTTGGATTTGGCTTTGCAAATTCACCATGAAGAAAATGTTTGCAAGGATATTGATGGTCTTGATTTGTACAATTTGCAGTCTTTGTTTCCAAACCTGTCTATAGCATTAAGGATATTTTTGACGCTGCCGATTTCTGTTGCGTCTGGCGAAAGGAGTTTTTCAAAGCTAAAACTTGTAAAATTTTATTTGAGACCTTCGATGTGCCAGGAAAGGCTTTCAGATTTAGCTGTTATTTCAATCGAAAATAAAATATGTGAAGCCATCGATCACAATGAAATGATCAATGAGCTTGCATCTGCAAAAGCAATACGTGTTATGTTCTAAAACTACCTTGTTATTTGATAACTAGGTACTTAGGTATTAGACAGATCTTGCACATTTTCAAGTTAACGAATTTGTTTGCGTTGAGCGCCGTTTGAGAGTTTTAACTCAATTCACTCAGTTGAGTGAATTGAGTTATATTAGATTTTTTGTTAATTTCCGAATGGACGTGTTTTATTTATGACCTATATTCGGGTCTATTCTGTAACTTCAGTTTATTTTAACAGACCGTTAAAGCGTTGCCGCGTTGCCATATGATTTCTTGGCCGAAACGTATGTCCTAACCTAATTTTGATAAACTGATTTAGCTGTCAAAACAACTACATTGTACATGATTTGTTGTTATTGTGTCGTTATTGTATTTTATATTTAACCATTATTAATAAGTTTGTAAATTTATGTAAATTCAAATATTTAATAAGATAATAATATAATCTATCAGGGTATGTGAGTTGGAATTTTTAACCCCCAAAATTTAAAGGGCTTTTATTTTTTTTGCCATCTTAAAGGCTTTATTTCTGGAATTTAATTTTTTACAGCTTGCACATTGAAATGTATTATAGGATAAGTGCTGAAAATAATTTAAAGCTGAGGCAATAAAGCCCAATGCTGAATAAATTACAATATGCACATGGTTTAAAGAGATTTAAGGATTATAGGATTTATGTCTTAAATTAAAATCTAATTGCCTTCTTATTTTCAGAAAAATGTTTTGGGAAATACAGGCAAGTTATTGGGGAAGGGGTTTGAGCTTTCCTGTATTTTTAAAAATATATTTGCAATCACTATTAAAGTAATTCTTCTTCGAGTGCAAGCCTATTGTGTAATTTAAAAGAAAAATCAATTCAGCTTATTTTAAAGTTTTAGTTTGTTATTGTGACATAAAATGGAAAACGGCAAGTACTATTTTGTAATATGGATATATATGGACATACGTTGAATAGTAGACAACTAAAATTAACCCTAGATAGCTAATGTTCGTCAAAATGATGAACATCTAAATGTAGTTTATCATAGAAGTTAAGGGACATTAGCTATGTAGGGTTAAAGAACAACCTAAATAATTGCAACTAATTATTTGGGAGTAGATTGAATCATTTAGAAGCCTACTACTTATTCTTTATCCTACAATATAACTAAATTTGTTGTAATTTTAGATTCCAATACTTCCAAAAAAAGGTGTCCTAGAACATCAAAAAAACAAATTGAAATAATAATAAATTATTTCCACGACAACCAAATTATGTTGAAATCCAAATTCAGTCTCAAGGACCAGTCAACTCTTCAAAAAAAATGGGAGGAACTATCCCAAATTTTAAACAATTGTGGGAAAGGTCCCATTAAAACTATTTCCCAGTGGAAGAAGGTGACACATAAAGAGATTAATTATTTCTTGCAATTGTTTATTTACATTATATTTTAGACATTTGCGGAACTGAAGGGAAACACTAAGAAACGCGCTAGGCAAGTGTACCTGTCACGGCATGCCACTGGAGGTGGCCCATCAAAATTAAAAGAACTGTCTGATCTGGAGGAGAAATTACTGGGACTACTGTCGAAAGTAACTGTGGAAGGAGCAGATATTCCTGAATCAGGCTTAAGGAACCGTCACAGTGTGACTCCCCGAAAAATAGCTGATTTTCGCGATTTTTTTTTTGATGGTCAGGCTAAACTAATCGGTCTGATTTTTTTTTTACAAATTACAGCACTAATGGAGAATAGAAAATGATTTTTTTTAAATTGATATATTTATTGTTTAACAGGAAGATTTCAAAAAAAAAAAACGCTTCCATAGCAACATAAAGAATGACGTGAAGAATGTTTAGCCAAAATTCCAAAGGGGTAGCTTGAAAACTGTTCCTTTGAGAGTGGGCACCGTTTTGAAAAACACCATTCCGAGAAAAACGCGTTTAAAGTTTGGAGTGAGGAATTTTCAGATAAATCGCCTACATACGATCAATCGGCGATGCCAGGTCCATACAATATTCCTTCTGTTTCCTCAAAGTCTTTATTTTCGGCAGAATGTTTTTTTCGACGAGCTGTCCTGGCTTCTTTGCTGTCCAGAGAGCTTCGGCGTTCCGCGGCTGCGATGCGCTCGTCCCTGTACTTAGCAGCGAAGTCCGCGGCTGCCGGCCCTACGGTGACCTCCATTACCTCCAGGACTTTTAGTATTGGATCATATCCCTCATTGAACGTACAAGCGGACCTTTTTCTTTCCTGTCGTGGACGGTTTGTCCTCGAGCCTTTTCTATCCAGCGGCACTGATTTTTCAGGCGTTTTATTCGTAGGTCTATCCATACTGGCTGTCGCAAGCGAACTGATGTACTTTGCCCATTTACTGCGACAGGAAATAGGAACAGGACAATAGGAATAACGGTTCTACGGTGGACGGACACGCCAGACACTCTAATCGTTTTTTCTAAGAAAGGCTGTAGCGAACGAAATAATTCGAATTTCGATTTAAAAATTGGGGAGAATGTTTATAACAGTGTATACTAACGGAAAAAAAAAAGATTTTTTGAAAATTTCACACTGTGACGGTCCCTTAAGTACAGACACAAATTTTGAATCGGTAAATGATGTACTTACGATAGATTTGGAAGAGGTATAATTTTTATTTTTATTGTATACGTAATTGATAACAGAATATTTTGTTTTTATTAGTGTAATGATGGAATCAATTCCCACCAATCGCTGTTGTCACCACATAACAGCTTACTGTTGTCACCACAAAACACATTGTTGTCACCACAAAACACATTGTTGTCACCACAAAACACATTGTTGACACCAAAAAGGAAAGGGCAGAGGCGACTAGAGGCTACCATAGCAAGGCAACAAAAATCAAGTGATTACCTTGCTGACACAATAGCAAATTTGTCTGCCGCCCTAGACAGGCAAAATGAAACAAACAAATTACTTTCAGAGGCTATACTCAAGTTGGCAACTGCAGTAGAATCGAAGAAATAAAATAAAATTTAATTGTAATTGTTTTTATTTAATATATAAGTATAAAAAACAATTATTTCTTCAGTTTATTTCTTCTATCAAAGAATTGCGCACATTTACACCCTGAACATACCATTGTCCATTTTGAATGGGCATTTCTGAAAATATTTAAAAAAATATTATTTTTTTAATATATATATATATATATATATATATATTACCTAGTGGTTGAAATTCTTCACCAATATTATTTTCATCAGCAATTTGTTCTTCTGGCAAGTTCACTCCATAGTGATTTGCTATATAATGCAAAACTCCACATGCATAGATAATTTGTCCAGCTTTTACAGGATGATAATTGAGTGTCCTGTGCCGCAATAAACATCTAAACCTGCTTTTAAAAACCCCATTGAAACGTTCAATACAATTTCTTGCAGAACAATGCAGTTGATTGTATCGACTCTCTGGAGAACCTTCCACTGCTCCAACCACTGGAGTCATTAACCAAGGTTCAAGGGGATACCCAGAATCTCCTAAATGAGTGTAACAAGTACAAATGCCATAACAAATAATTATAGTATACAACCTATTAAATATGTATTCTGCATGCCATCCAAATGTTGTTGCTGAAGGTGTCTTTTGACATTAGACGACATCCAAATTGCAGAATCATGTGTAGATCCAGGAAATCTGGCATTCATATTAATGATTTTTAGATTTGTGTCACATATCTGTGAATTAAAAATTTATTATAATATATTCTAGTCTTCTTGTAGTGCTTACCACTTGTGTATTTATACTGGTATAACCTTTTCGGTTATAATATACATGTCCTGGGTAATTAGAATCTTCCGCAGGTGGGGCAATAATTGCAATATGAGTGCAATCAATTGCTCCTATGATGCCTGGTAAATTATATTTGTTTAAGAATCTTAAAAAAAAATTGTTCATGAGTGATATCAACAATCTTACTGCTGTTTAATTTCAGTACATGTAACATTCTCTGTTGGAAATTTTATCCACTCTACCAATAAATGATTATTAATTGCATCAGTCACTTCACTAATACACCTACTTATTGACAGTTGACTCATTCCCAACACATGGTTTTTACCAATATCTTTCTGGTAACTGCCGTGACCATAAAAATTGAGTGCAGCCAAAACCTGAATTAAAAAAAAAAAAGAAAACATTACCCAGGGTAACAAAAGCAAAAAGTGAATAATCAAATTGCAACTTTTACCTTTAACATAATAGGTATTCCATTTGATCTTATATTTTCTCGTATAACTGGTCGTAGTTCATCAATGACATACAAGGAACTCTCCTTTGTCAAACGAAAACACTTGACAAATTCAACATCTGGCAATTCAAATGGATTGCTGGCATCTCTCAATTGCCTCTGATATATTCTTGAGTAATTTCTACAATATGCATTATTAAACATTATTTCAATTTTTATTTAATATAGAAATTAAATCCTTACATTTGTTGTAATCTTAATAGTTCTTCAAGTAAAAACACATTTATGATGCAAGCCATTTTTTCAATAAAAACTCACTATTCACAATTTTAACCCAAACAACTTAACAGTACCTAAATCCCAGCCGTTAAAATTCGATGATTTTGAGGTTAGATTCACCTACTTCTGTTAATATTTGAACGGATTTGAATACCATTTAAAAATTTACCGTTTATCGATAGTATAGGCTACCAAATGTACAAACATTTATTGCCTCTAAAACACATAATCTGACCAATTTATTATCAATTTTCCATATTTTGGATCGAGAGTGGGCTGCCGCGCGATAGGTGGTTTTGTTTTATTGTCACTAGGACAACTTAACTTGACTAAAATTTTCCGGAACCCGAAATCAGTTTAAAAATTAGGTAAGGACATACGCTTCGGACAAAAAGAAACGTATGGCAACAAGGCAACGCTTTAACAGTCTGTTAAAATAAACTCGAGTTACAGAATAGACCCGATTGTACGTTAATAGTCTATTTTATTTGATGTCGAAAATAAATTTGTTGTCATATTTTTTCATTGTTTTGTTTTATTACGCCCATTTTCATAATCAAACACTTACACTAAAGTGACTTTAGTCTATAAGGAAACTATTCAGTTTAAACCTCAAACTAAAAATGATTATGAAAATTGGCCTTATCATCAAAATTTAAGCATAGTATATTGGGGCGCACAAAATTATTCTTGCACGCAGGCGTTCGCCACCCCAGGAACGGCACTGCCTGTGTACTAATTCGCCATTAGCCAATTTCTTTTTGTAATATGCATTGCCAAATTTTCGCCCTTTTAAATTTCCAGATTAAAAATATTTTTTTTTGTGTGAGTCCAAGCTCAATTAAACTAATTCGCATACTATCAGTCATTTTAGGCCAATTTGCTATATCTTCTAAATTATTAATAAAAGAATTAGAAGTAGGTTTTTCTTCATTGTGCCGTTTTTCATTAAGTTGTGCTTCATTGGTTTGTTCTTCTTTGGTTAGTTCTTCATTGATTTGTTCTTCATTGGTTTGTTCTTCATTCCGTTGTTCTTCATGGCGTCGTTCTTCAATAGGTTGTTCTACAAAAGTATCTTCATTTCGCTGTTCTTCATCATTTGAATTATTTAGTTGGTCGTCATTAAAATCCTCCTCCAATCCCTCATGTAAAATCACATTTTTAGATTTCATCTTTGTAAACTTTGCCCACTTTCATTAGAAACATTATCGTGAATTGAAACTTTAGTTTTTTCTATAAAATTATCAAGTGCTCCAAATTGTGTTTGCATAAATTTTTCTTTCGCAGCCTTTCTTTTTAAATTTTGATAACCTGATAATTTTTTCTTCCCTTCCATATTATTTCAAATAATTGATTTATAATTAATTCTAAGGGAAAAAGTAATTAGAACTAATATAAAGACTATATTTATATATTTAACCCGCTAAAGGAAAATGACTTTTAATAATTCTTATATAATTTTTTTTTAATATTCGATTTTCATTTTTTTAGTGGTTTAACTGAACTGAACAAATTATGTGTTTAAGAAATTCATTTTTTTTTTTCAATAACCTGTTAACAAAATTGTTTATTATTAATTTGTTTATTAATAATTTCAAATTATTTAAAAAACTGCTTTTATTTTTACGTTTTTATAAAATTTTTATATTCTGAATGTATTTTAATAAAATTCTTAATTTCTTCAAAATTAAAAAAAATAAACGTTTCTTGAAAATTCTAAAAACAATATTTATTGAAATTATTATTAAAGAAATCCATAAATTTCTTAAATATATTAGAATTGTCTTATCTAACAGATTAGAATTGTTATAAAAAAAAAGGATCAAAATTAAAGATATATAATTAAAAACGTAAGCAAATTAAATATAATTCGTAACAAAATAATAAAATTTAAATTTTTAAGAGAAATTAAAAAAAAAAAAGAAAAATGTCCATAAACGTTTGATATTATATGATACAAACACGAGTTTTTTCAGCTGATCGAAAGAGTCAGGAAGACTATTCCAGGCGTTGAACATGATCATGTCTTCCTTCTCCAGGTCTTTTAAAGCAGACCATTTGTGTTGAGAAATAAGATCATATTTGTTTTTTTCTAATATTTCTAAATCAACACAAAGATGTTCAAATCTAGAGCTCCATATCTCCTTGTTTTTTAAATCTAGCAATTGTATTTCCAAGTTACCAATGTCAATACCAAAAGGAGATAAGTTTAACTCGGTTATCGTAGCATTAAGAGGTTTTTTTACGAATGCTAAAGTCGCTCTGCTGTTTTTAAATTCCTGAAACCTGCTGAGAAATGCGTCTCTCATATTTAAAATTGTAGTTTTGAAATGGTGTTTGTCAATTGAGGAATTATTTTCTTATAATAATTATATTTTTTTATAATAATAATTTTCTTATAATAATTTCTTATAATTTGTTTTCAAATGTAATGACTTCTTCTAACATCGAAAAAATTGTGTTTCCTTTCCCTTGCAGTTGACGATTAAGCTGATTTAGATGAGACGTAACGTCTACCATGAAATAAAAGTTTGGAATCCACTGATCGTCTGTTAGTTCTGGATAGTGAACACCCATCTCAAGGAGAAATGCTTTGATTTCTGGTAATAGGGATGCGAAACGTTTTAAAACGTTCCCTCTTGATAACCAACGTACCTTGTTATGAAGCAGAAGATCAGCGTACTCACTCTCCATTTCAACTAAAAATTCTTTGAATTGGCGATAATTAAGAGCTTTAGCTAAAATGGAGTTTATAATCCTAATCACCAATTCCATAACTTGACAAATTTCTTCCGGAAATGTCTGCGCACAAAGCGTTTCTTGGTGAATGATGCAATGGTAAGCAAGAATCTCGTGATTAATTTTTTCTTTCAAAATAGCAACAAACCCTTTTCTTATGCCAGTCATACTTTTGGCCCCGTCTGTTGCAATCGAAACAATTTTATCGAGAGGAATGTGATGTTTAGCAATACACTCAATTACAGCATTTGCGATATCCTCTCCACGAGTCTGACCTTTGAGTGGCAATAATCCTAAAAGTTCTTCTTTAGGACCTGAACGAGACATAAATCTTACAAAAAGCGAAACTTGCGCTGTATCATTTATGTCACAAGACTCGTCAACCGCTATTGATAAAGCCGAAACCAATTTAAGATCTTCGATTTGTTGGATGGTTATATCTGAACATATTTTAATTGTTAGATAATGGTAACTCTTTAAATTTTTTTTAAATATCTGATTTGTTCTTAAAACCCCGAAATAGCTCTTCTGATGCATTTATAAAACAACTTTTTATGTATTCGCCGTCTGTGTACGGTTTTCCTCTCTTTGCCATCTCTTGGCTAACAACAAAACTTGCCATATTAATATTGCTGGAAGATTGCATCCAGTTCTTAAATACAGAAGTTGATGACTCTTGGCTCTTCTGGAGTTCCTCCACTGCTTTCTTCCTTGCATCACCGGCAGGATATTTGATGCTAAATGACGAGTGCTTTTTTGTAAAGTGTCTCTCCAAATTTGATTTCTTGTTTTGCGCGAATTTCTCCTTACAAATAAGACATGTCGGAAAGCCATTCATGTTTCGAATAAACGCGAAATTCTCGGTCCACTCATCTTTAAATTCACGGTTTTCATCTTCCGTTTTTCTTTGCTTCTTTTTGGTAGCCATGTCAATTGGGGCGCCTTTAAAAATATTCTAAATTATACATATATTTTTCAGAAACAATATCATTGTTATATTGATGACAAAAATACCTGTAGGATTTGCCTATATAGAAAAATACAACGACAAAGAAGGTTTAAATCCTAAGTTCGAGCTCTGACCACTGCAGACAAAACTGTTCACGCTGTTCACAATGCGACCAATGCGTATGCTTGCCAACGCCAACCAGACTAGTTGCAACGCGCGAGTCTTCCCCGCGCCTCGTACCCCGCAGTTGTAGACCGAGAAATTCAGTGAAACCTTGCGCACTTGAGTGCCCTTGAGTGCCTGAGCGTGCGCCGCGCGCTCGCTGCGCGTTTTACCATGAGTGCGCGCCCAGTGTCTCTAAACCCGGATTATACCCCAATACTTTTGGCACGATGCGCCGGCCGTGGATATTTGCGTTAGTGCCGCACTTAAGGGGCCAAAGAGCCGCATGCGGCTCCGGAGCCGCACTTTGCCGACCTCTGGTATAGTCCATAAATTAAAAAAAATAATTTATGGCTTAAAAAATACTCTATCTTGAAAAGGATGTTTGTAATGAAATTAAAAAAAAATCGAATGCGCTTTCCATATAACTCGTTTAAGAAAATATTCACTACGTTACGTTTATCGTTTATCTTGGTTTCAAATAAGTAATGAATTAATAACACTGTAAGTAATTTTTGTTGTTGTTTTGGCATCCCTCTTGTGTAAGCGCCCTGATGCCTCGCACAGGCGCGGTCGCAGCTTGAAATTTTGGAGGGGGTCACTCACTACACTAATAAAAAATAGGTATCTGGAATAAAATAAACATTATTGCACAAGACACAATTTTATTTTATACATTACCTACCTATAAAACAAATGGAAGTCGTCTTTTTGTATTTGCGAATCGGGTGATAATATTTGAGACGTCTGGTACTATTTCCGGGTGAATGTTTAGAAGAGCTAAACCTGTTAATCGCTCTTCTAACATGTTAACTCAACCACGTTTTTACACGCCTAAGCGTAGAAAAGGATCGCTCTGCTGTAGCACCACTTATGGGAAGAGTTGCCAGAATTTTGAGAAATGTCTTTATATTTGGGTATAATCATCACAAACTTCGATAGTAGAAACTACACACTTAGGAAGTTTCGTATCAGCATTTTCTGTGACCTCCCGTTTCCACTTCGTAATCCATAGCTGATACTCTGTAACGACAGTGGCAGCAGGAACATTTAAAAAATGGGAATAGAATTCTGATACTTTCTTGACAATAAGGAGATCTTCTTCTGTATATTCAGATTTCGGCATAAAAATGCCTAATCCGAACAAGTTTATTGTATCCGCAGAAAGTCGGTCTTGTAGGTCAGTAATTATGCTATCTCTAAGTGGAATATAAACAGTCTTTCGAAAATATTCCTCGTTATTTCCTTCATAATGATCGCGAAGTGTCTGCCGAGGCGCAGTACGAGGTTTCATAATAACAATATCCAGCTTTTCAGCTAGCTGATTTGCCACAACAAATAAATTGTGAAAATTTCCTTCAGCATTTTCCGGTTTACGTAGCAAAACGTCCATCGTATCTTTAAGAGCCTCTGATGCTACCTTTAAATCTAATGTTGTTTTTTGTAAGAAGCGGCTAAGGGCAACAGTTGCACCTGAAATTTTTACAATAAATTAATGAATAATAAATGTATTTATAAAAAATTGCTACAAATAAAGAAAGTATTTTTTTTACCTAGTAAATCGGATAAGCAAATAGATGCGATTATAAAATCTGAACTGCATAAAGCATGTCGCAAACAATTAGCACCAGATGCAGATTTACTGTCTCGCCAGGTTGAAATTTGAGTAAGTGCATCACATTTTTACCAATGAGTCGCCTTGAAATTGCAAATAACCGTCGTGACGTTCTACCCATCGCGTGTCGCATAAACTTTCCAGTTTACTACCAAGAACTTCTTTAAAAAGTCTGCTTCTCTTGACCGAAGCGTTAGCAAATGCCACTAACTTTCTCATTGCTGCTGATGCATTTCTGCAACTAGTGACATTCGATGACTTTGCTAAAGAGTTATTGAGGATATGATTATTACAAGGGCATTTTCGGGCATGGGTAGCAATTTTGGTCACTTCGCTTACAGCTCCTTTAACCTCAGACGCCATAACGGAGCAACTGACTGTGCCAATTCCAACACAGTCTGATAAATCTGCGCCATGCATATGACAATATGCGCCAAAGCAACACCTGTAAGCTTAAGTTCATCGTTATGCACATCTTCTTTTCTTATTGCTGAGTAAGCATCACAAAATAAAAGAAAGTCCTCACGAATGACATTATTTTTAAGATATCGAAGTGATAAACTGAGTTGTTCTGTGGCTGAAATGTCGGTTGTTTCATCGAATATGATAGCAAAATATTTAGCCTTTTTTACATTATTTATTATAGTTTCCTGTATCTCTTCTTTACACAAATCAATTATTTCGTTTTGTATGTAGCATTTGAAGAGCTTTCTAAATGTTGTTTTAACATCACCTGCATCGATACTAAACTTTAATAAAGCCCTAAAATTTCCTTCATTTACAGGACTAGCAGTATCATCAGAGTCTTTAAAGCAAAGCGGGCCTGAATCACGATGACCTCGTAGGGCAATGTTTTGTTGTCCACATAAAATAATTGTTTTATTTATAGGTGCTAAACGATCCCTATTATCTTTTACTTGTTTTGCTCTTTGTGATGATATTTGATTTCTTATTTCCATTGAAGGATTATGAAAACTAAGGAGAAAGTTTTTTCCAGCTTCTACTGCTTTATTATGGTACTGGTTTTTTTCGTGGACAACCAAGGCACCTTTAGCGCCCAAAAGATCATCAAAAATTTTTAACGGCTCTCTAACTAATCTTTTTAATGGCGTCTGAAGACCTTTTCCTGCAGTGGTATTAGCAAATAACACACAGTATTTGCAATAAAGACCACGATCTTTATGTGAAAGAACCAACCAGTGATATTTATCAAAATGAGACCGCTGGGCGTACTTTTTTAAATCCTTTCCTTTTTTACGCACAATACTGTATGGAAAATCGTAATTTACAGGTGGGATCCAATGTCTTTCCAGCAGAGCAGCTCTCGTTAAGTAATCTAAAATCTCTTTACAATTAAGATGATAGCCAATATCAGTCTCAGAAGATGTTAAAAATGTTTTTTCAGTTATAGCAATGTCGTTAGTATGAGATTTGTTAGGACAAGCCAATGCATCATTTCCGGAAGAAGCACATTCATTAGAAGGATAATAAGAGTGTTTTTAGTAGTATCTGGGATCACATGCTCATCTGTATCATTTTTTTTAATTTTTTGTTAAAAAAAGCTATCAATTGTTCTAGTTCGTTTTGAACCACTCGCCAAACAATCACCCTGTCACCAACAAAAAACAAAACATAACAAATACATATATAGGTAAACACCAAAAAGGACACTGTACAAAAATAAAACAAGCTTTATTCACCTATTAGAAAGTGGGATAATAGTTTTGCCCACTTTAGGCAATAGCACAAAAATAAAAAGTGGGTTAAAGTACTGTCTCTACGTAAAATTAAATGAATGCTCTGACCCAAAATAGGATAAAAATAATATCTTTGAGATTTATAAATAAAAGTAATTTTCATTAGTTGACAAAATATAGGTAGGTAAATAAAGTTAGTTTTAAGATTCAAAAATTTAAAAAAACATAAATTCCATGATCAAGTTAATATAGGTACGCGATCCACTTACACATGCACATGACATGATTTTATTCGAATAAACCTTTCATACAAGCTTGACACAACCTTATCCATGTTATAAAAAGCTCAATAGGTACATTACATAACCTACAAACTCATCCATGATCCACACACCAAAAGTCATAGAAAAAATAATATTACTTACAATGACTTACCATTATTATAAAATTATCATTAAATGACGCACTGTTCTTCAAATTAAATTATATGTAGTAAGTATTCGACAATTAACTAATATTTTAATTTTTCCTCAATCACAAAACTTAACAACAAGAATCACAATTCACAACTAAGTAGACAGCCTAAATCTTGAATCTTTACAATAAACCGACAAATTACATTAGATTATTAGAATATTGTTATACAATCTTTATCATAACGACCCATATCGACTATCGATTTTGCTAGGATTACCAAAACTACGTAGTTCGGTTCTTCTTCTTCTAAACTAAGTGTCATTTCAAAGTTATTTCGGCCATCGTACGTAGTTCATAAAAACACCACTAGATGTCAGCAAATTATAAATTTATCGCTATTAGGGGATAGCTACAAATTTCCTTTTATTATTTGGCATATTTTTGAGATTGGGGGGGGGGTCCCCTGTGACCTCCCCCTCCGGACCGGGCCTGGCCTCGCATCAATTGCTTACCGCCTTTGTCCGGCCCTGATTCTTGTGATGAACTTTGCATCGTTTTATTTCTAATTTTACATGCCGGATGCACACATGACGGATGGGTTTGTCCGGAACCGGCCCGGTGGCCCACGAGGTCGAGCTACAAGCAGTGTATTTAATTGACTTCAGTACAAAATGGATCGCGAAAGGGTTATTTGTATGAGGTTACTTTATCGGCAGTTACTTCAAAAGAAAAAAAAAGCAAAGAAAACATTGGGTGCACCTAATGGTTTTAGCAAGACCTCTTGTTGGGAATTTTCTACATTGTATAAGGAATTATAAGAACATGACGATAAATTCTTCAATTATTTTCGAATGTCCATCCCTTCTTTCTATGAATTACATTACAAATTGAAGGACGTTCTTCAGCGTCAAAATACTGTTATGAGGTATTGCATTGATCCTATGCAGATGTTAGCCGTAACAGGTAAGAAAAAAATCATTACACACTTAATTTTTAACTTGTTGTTTTTGTTTATAATAAAAAATAGTAATATAATGAAATAGTTTTATAAATTCAAACACTAGGTTTATTTAAAAGAAACAAAAAAATGTTAAATCTTAATTTTGGGTATTACAGTAGGCATTCCCGAAATCCTTGGATGATTCTGATGACGCATCAGACGTTTCTCCTGGATACAGCATTTGGTGACCATACGATGAATAATATTGATTCGTGGCCATTGTTTCTAACTCAGCAATTTGGGTGTTGTTCGCCACCCGTGACTCCAAAAATGGACGTTCCCTTGGAAGTGGTGTTTGTGCCATTGGTAGTGATTGGTGTAGCTGACCAATCCCAGGCTTTGCGAATATTGCTGACGCTGACATCATGTGGGTCATAGCTGATGATGATTTTTTTTTTATATATATTCGAAATTAATTGCAGAACACCCATGTAAAATTCGATTGTATCTTCATCAAACGAACTCAATGAGGGGATTATGCCGTTGAAAAAGGAGCCGATTTTGCACAACAGGTGTTTCTAAAACGTCCAACTGCCTTTCTTCAACGGAATCAGTTTGTTTTTTTTTACTTTTGGGGCGCACAGCATCCTGACGCGTTTTTTTGGAAACATTTTCAATTTTTTCTGTCTCATCAGCGGTCAAATCCTGTACTAGTTTAAGACTGTCTTCAGTTGGTCTATTTTTAATTATCTTTTCCAAAAACTTTAACTGGTCACTGTATACGTATTTTTTTTTAATGACTCGCAGAAGCGCCGGATTTTATGGCATCCTGGATTTTTTTTTGATTTTATGTATGAGTCTCGAATGTTGCCTCATCTCTGCCTAACTTCTTTACCTGTAACAGATTATTATTATTATTGTTTCAGATATCTTGCTAGTGGCTGTACCTTCACTGATCTGCGCTATTCATTAAGACTCGGTGCATCAACAATAAGTAATATAGTGCCCAATAAAGAAGTGCCCTTTGGACTGTTTTAAGATCAGAATGTCTACCCGCGCCTACAACGGAAAAGTGGAAAGAAATTTCTTCGTCCTTCTAAAAAAAGAGCAAATTTTCCTCATTGCTTAGGGGCTGTTGATGGAAAACACATTAGAATTGTAAATTAAGTTGGTTCAATGTATTTTAATTACAAAGGATATTCTTCTGTGGTGCTGATGGCGGTAGCGGATAGCGATTACCAAGTTATTAATGTGAACATTGGAAGTTATGGGAAAGATTGCGATTCTTCAATTTTCAAGAATTGTTCACTTTGAAAATCAATTTTAAAGGGGGAAATAAAACCTATCGGAAGCAGAATTTCTTCCCGGTATGATGGATAAAAAGTACCGTATTGCCTTGTTGGTGATGAAGCATTCGAAATTCACCAGCATTTACTGCTACTTTACGGTGGGCATTATTTGACCACAAAGAAAAGGATATTCAATTACTGATTAACCAGAGCTCGGCGATATGCGGAATGCACATTCGGCATTCTATCTAACAAGTGGATAATATTTAACTGACCAATAAATTTAAAACTAGACATTGCTGTGCTTATAGTTAAAGCTTGTGTTATCCTACATAATTTTGTAAGAGATAGAGATGGATACAAAATAGAAGACACATTCACAGTGGAAGGCTTTGAGGAGTTACCAAACACACCAGTTGTACGCGGAGGAACAACAGCTAATGATATTAGATATAATGATATTAGATATAATGATATTAGATATAATGATATTAGATACAACTAGTACATGTGGATCGTATTTTTCGGAATGGAATAGTTTTTGTGGATGGAAGAGTTGAAAAGAATGGAATAGTTGCTAGTTGTTGGAATAGGTGGAATAATTGATGAGGGTGAAATTGTTTAATGAATTTTGACATTTGTATATGAAAGAGTAATCAGAATTACGAGCTGCGCGATTCTTGTAGAAAGCGCATCAGCTAAGGTTGTATGAGTTGCAAGATGTACAATTCCTACTGCACAGAATATTAACTAATAATTCATCCGTCTCAAATGATTTTAATGCTGTCAGGTTTGTAAAATAATATAATCAAACACTTTTGAGGTGTACTTAATCATATAATGTTACCAATAGTCTGAAATCAAAGTGACTTTAATTTAAGGAGTGATATTAGAAATGAAAAGTTCCCAACGTTCATAAAAAGGTTACTATATCTAACGATGTGATATTAGTTCCTAAGGTGTACAACATGGACGATAGAAAATCAGCTGTGGAGTAAAAAGTTACTGAAAATCTCACTAAAACTTTTATAACCTTTAAATTGATTAAGTAACATTGATGTTGTCAACTTTGACGTTCAACATAACCAACATATTGTTTTAATCAAGTTGGTATCTTGTGTTTTTGAGTTACCAACATACTCAAACATAATCTCACCAACTATTTGTTAAAGTTACATTGTTGCCTTTTTTTTCGTCAAAATTGCAAGCCTTAGTTACTAACGTCACTTCATCATATATAGTAACCTCCTTTTATGAAGGTTGGCAACTCTTGATTTCCAATATCACTCCTCCAATTATAGTGAGTTTGCTTTTAGACAATTAGCAATACTTAGCAAAATTATGTTACTAAAAGTTTCACCAAAAACAATAATAACCAATAAATTACTCAACTGACCTTAATGTCAACTTTGATTTAATTTTCATGCATTTCTTTATTTAAAAAATCCAGTGTCAAGGTTATCGGCCATGAAAATACCAAAATGGTCAAATTGTTTCAATAGAAATATATATGATCTTAATAGATCTGAAAGAGTTTTTATTATATCTATTGCAGTTTTCGAGTTGTTGCTATTTGAATCCATTAGTATCAGTTCCGGTTTAACTTCGAGGGATACATATGTGGTCTGAATTTCTATGGCGGGAAAACCAACGGTCCTTTTTCACATTGACCTATATTGAATCCAGAGTTCGCGCTGCCGCGCGTATGTTGTCTTGATTTATCTGTACGCATCGCGGCGGGAAACCTAATCTACGGGGGTTAAACCAACGGTCCTTTTTCACATTGACCTATATTGAATCGAGATCTCGCCCTGCCGCGCGTCTTGGTCTTCATCGGATAAATCAAGACCACATACGCGCTGCCGCGCGTATGTGGTCTTGATTTATCTGATCTGATGGGGTGAATCAAAACCAGATTAGTCAAGACCAGATATATTAAGACCACATACGCGCTGCCGCGGGTATGTGGTCTTGGTCAGAAAAAATAAATCTAGTGTCAAGGCTATCGGCCCCGAGAATACCAAATTTCAAAAGAAAGATCTATAAGCTACGCCGAACTGAAAGAATTTTGAACACAACTGTCCAAGTTTTCAAACTATAGTTATTTGAATGTCTTACCTCGTGTGCGACTTTGAGTTTGAGGGGCGGCGACTGCCGCCAGATAAAATATTTTGCAAAACTAACTGAGGGATATCATAGACTGACTAATTCTCTACAAATGTGTGAAATTTTATTGTTCCACGTTGTGTGAAACTTACTAAAATAATTTTCCACTTCTCCGAATTTCGTTTTTGATTTTTTTCATTTATAAAAAAAAAATCGGCCAAACGGTTCGCTTTGGAAAGATGTAAATGACACAACATTTAGATGAAAATGTGCTCTATAAAATAGCGCTAAATGCATGTTTCTTAGACTCCGGAAAATTGGACAAAAAATATATTTGCAAGTTTTCAATGAATATTTCTTTATTAAAACAATTATGTGTCCAGGCTATCGGCCATGAAAATACCAAAACGTCAATTTCAATAGAAAAATGTATAATCTATATAGATCTGAAAGAAATTTAAATACATCTCTTGCAGTTTTCATTTTATAGTTATTTGAATTTATTAATTTCTGTTACGTTCGAGTTTGAGGGGCGGCGGCCGCCGTCAGATAAAATATTTTTCAAAACTAACTGGGGGATATAATAGACTGACTAATTTTCTACAAATGTGTCAAATTTTGTTGTTCCACGTTGTGTGAAACTTACTAAAATATTTTTTTCAAAAAATCCAGACTGTCAATCACGAATTCCGATCAAAAACGAACACGAAAATTTAAAAATATTCAAAAATTGCAAAAAAATATATTATTCCTTGAAGGATTTCAATGAAACTTTTACCGAATGTGGGTATTCACCAGAAGTAACTGCTGATAAAATTTGAACGATCCCACTCCAATGGGGACTGCGTGAGGAATTATTTTTGCATAAAACCTTATTTGCAAATTATTCGTCAACGCCTCAAGGTGGAACATTATAACCGGGATATCCGTATGTAAGAAGTCGGTGTCTACAAAAAAGTATTCTTTGAAAATTTTGTAAAAACCTTCAGCTTGGTCGCAAAAGTAAAAAATATATAATTGAAAAAATTTTAGACCCCTTCTCTGAATTTCGCCACTCAATTTACACGGGTGTTAAATGGGCTCTTCCGCCAAAACGGTTCGCACTGGAAAAATGAAAATGACACAACTTTTAGATGAAAATGTGCTCTATAAAATAGCGCTAAATGCATGTTTCTTAGACTTCGGAAAATTGAACAAAAAAATATATTTGCAAGTATTTCTTTATTAAAAAAATCCTGTGTCAAGGCAATTATATATAATACAATTTATATATAACTCTTGTAAACTATATAAAACTTAATGCGTTTGTTAACGAAAGTGCGCTCTATTTATCTGAGTTAAAATTTTTTAACACACATTTCTAAACGTTCGTCATGTCGTGGCTATCAGCCGCAAAAAGTTTGCATGAAGCACATTTCAATGGGTCTCAATGAGCACTATTCGATTTTAAAAAGAAAATCCGGATAAATTTCGAGATGGCTTTTCCTTCAGCCGTCAAGTGGTAGAACTGACCGTTTTTCAACAAAAACTCTCTTGTTTACCCGCTAGGAAGTCGAGGAATACACCTTTAGATTCCAAATTAAATGTAATTTTTAACTATTCTTGTAGAATACTCTTAATTCCCACCGTTTGAAAAATGGATTTTAAATCACCAGATGACCGAAAAACTTACATCGTCCCCCATGTAAAATTATCCGAATCACGAATCAGCGGCAGAAAATTCATGCTACATATTTTAATAGAACTTGATGATGAGTTGTATTCGAATTTGAATCGAAAATGTCAATAAATATTGAAATGGCTGTTCCTTCCTCAGTGAAATGGTAAAACTGACAGCTTTTCGCCAATAACTCTGTTGATATACATTCGAGGAAGACGCGTGTTGTACCGTTGGAATCTAAATTCAATTCAAAAGCTCCAATTATTCTTAAAAAAAGTCGTAAATATCGCGGATTATGAAATAAATTTTGGAATTCAAATGTGAAGGGAAGCAATGTTTCTGATGTAAAATGGTCTGAATTTTAAGAATCTGCTAAAAGAAAAGTGAAAAAACTTCGTTTTCTTGTAGAAATTTGTGAAAAAATGCGAATTTTGACGTTGCTATGTGTTGCTAATCAAGAGCCAGAGTCGCCGAAATCTGCAATTTAGAGATTTCAAGATATCTCTTTGAATTTTATTTGAATTTCAACCTAACATTGAGCGAAAAATCGGTATTTTGATTTAAATTCTTTTCTTTAATTTTATCTTTTAACAAGCTCACGAATAATGATAAACGGATAAACTTCTACAATGGCATTTCCACATAACCTGAGCGAAAATAGTGTCAGAATGATCAGCTGTAAGTGTAAATTGGCGATTCAGCGGCAAGCAATGGTCGTAGTATTTTTGACCTGGAGTGCGAAGCCGTTGAGGGATTTGAGAAATTCAAACGCCATACTGTTGGCCTTTTCACCGGGCATGCACTTGTTGGACTGGAAATGTAAATTTTCTTTTAAGCGTTTCCGTTTGAAGAGGTGAAAAAAAAGTGACTTCGCGAATTAGGACCTGCGGAACGTCCCCGGAGGTGTAATGCGCCGTGACTGGTGTCGTTCGAAAGTAGACACGTGGGGCTATAATTCCTGAAAAGAGCAATACAATTCTAAAACATTTCACCGAATATTGAAGGTTTAAATTTGCTCAATTTTGAAAAATTCGTTTCAAGTTTGGCCGGGCGTCGAGACCCCCAAATGCGATCGAGCGATGCATCGTTCCTATCGCCTTATAGACCCTTTCGTTCTATATTCAGAAACCACCACCTCGAGGCCCTGCTATTTAATTTAGCGAATCCCAGAGGATTCTCGCGTACTTCTGCAAAACATGGTTTTTCGGGCCTCCCGGCGCCATCCGGCACGCAATCGCAATTAAACTCCAAAACAAACTTAAAGACACTATGCCGAATCGATTGGTGCCGGTCCGGTCCCGATCCGACTGTTGGGTATCCCGGGAGAGGCATCCCCGCAAATTAGGTGAAAAAAACATCGCGTTTTTTCGATTTTTGTGTTAAAATTGACCCAGAGAGGGAACAGGATGCCGAAGGTACCAGATTCTTCCACTGCCGGTTGCGGGTAAATATCTCGCATCGAACGAACCGGTTTGGAAACACGGCGCTCTCAATCAAGAGAACGGCATCCACAGATGTGATGAAAAAAACGTTTTTTTTCCGCTTACATTTTCCGCCGCACCGGGTGAACCGACGGTCGCGTACTTTTCCGCATGACGTCAAAAAACGTGAAATCGACGCGGCAAGAGAACGCAGTAAAAAAATCGAGCCGCGGACCAAAATTGCTCCTTAAAGGTGCTAGAAACGATCTCCTGTTTTTGGCACCTAGAGGACGCCATGTGGGACTTGCGAGCGGCAGACGGACACGTGTCGAAGGCCTGTTCAGTTTTACAACAGAAAATGACCATTTCCCGTTTCGACGCCCAAGAGGAACGGAGTTTTTACGGAAAAAGTGAAAAATTTAAAACGCACCTACAGCCGCCCCCTGCGGGGGCGGAACTTGGTAAGGCTCGTCAAAAAAAAACCTATTTTTTTGTTCAATTCATTGGAAAAAATTCAAGACGTAAACCGCATTTTTTGACAATTTTTCTTATATTTCAAGAAATCTTGACTTTTGACCCCTTTCGAGTTCAGTGACGGTACCTTACTCGATTAGTATATTTCGACGATGATATTAGATATAATTAGATATAATGATATTAGATATAACGATATTAGATATAATGATATTAGATATAATGATATTATATATAATGATATTAGATATAATGATATTAGATGTAATGATAATAGATGTAATGATATTAGATATAATGATATTAGATATAATGATAATAGATATAATGATATTAGATATAATGATATTAGATATAATGATATTAGATGTAATGATATTAGATGTAATGATATTAGATGTAATGATATTAGATATAATGATATTAGATATAACTAGTACATGTGGATCGTATTTTTCAGAATGGAATAGGTTTTGTGGATGAAAGAGTTGAAAAGAATGGAATAGTTGCTAAATATGGTATAATTGATGAGAGTGGAATTGAGGGTAGGAATGCGACACTGATACATGATACCACATGATATAGTCAGAAAAAGTCAGCTGTTAAGACTTTTTTTCGTCAAAGTTGTAAGCCTTAGTTACTAACGTCACTTCATCATATATAGTAACCTCCTTTTATGAAGGTTGGTAACTCTTGATTTCCAATATCACTCCTCCAATTACAGTAAGTTTTCTTTTAGACAATTAGCAACACTTATGTTACAAAATTATGTTACTAAAAGTTTCACAAAAAAAATAATAACCAATAAATTACTCAACTGACGTTAATGTGAACTTTGAATTGATTTTCATGTATTTATTTAAAAAATCCAGTGGCAAGGTTATCGACCATAAAAATTCCAAAATGGTCAAATTGCTTCAATAGAAATATCTATAATCTTAATATATCTGAAAGAGTTTTTATTATACAGTTTTCAAGTTATTGCTATTTGAATCTATGAGTATCGGTTCCGGTTTGACTTCGAGGGATGCGTAGGTGGTCTGGATTTATATGGCGCTTTGCGACATATAACCTAATAGCCCAACCTAGGTTACATTTAGCTTTATAACTTTATGTTATTTTTGATATCTTGGGTCGCGCTACCGCTTGTAGTTCGCCTTAATTTTTCTGCCGTTTTGCGGTATGCAACCCAACCTAAGTTAGGCCTTAGTTAGAACAGACTTTGCCACTTTAGCTTATTTTAGATCGATGTGTTCTAACCTAACCTAGGTTTAACAACACCTCTTGCTACTTATTATTTTATTATATATATATATATATATATATATATATATATATATATATATATATATATATATATATATATATATATATATAATTTGCGTATAACACTGCTCGATAAAGCAGATTTTTTTTTCTAAAAAGTGTGCAATTTTTATTCTTCCAGATCAAATCTTGTACCTTTTATATATATATATATATATAATATATAATATATATATATATATATATATATATATATATATATATATATATATATATATATATATATATATATATATATTATATATATATATATATATATATATATATATATATATTATATATTATATATATATGATCTGGAAGAATAAAAATTGCACACTTTTTAGAAAAAAAAATCTGCTTTATCGAGCAGTGTTATACGCAAATTTGGTAGGAATCAAAAAAAGCTTTGAAGAATTTCAATATATAGTTTTTTAATTAAATCCTGCGGCAAGGCTTTTGGCGTCAAAGATACAAAAACGAAAATAGAAAATGTATAATCTATATAGAATTAAAAGATTTTTTAATGACCGATGCGACTGTTACTACATAGTATTTATACTTACTCTGAATTAAAAAATTAACTACGTTTTTAGCACTAATTGCGTGTAATTAGTTATAAAAACATTGTAAATTTTCAATTCAAAGTATCGTTATTAGAATTTATTACTCTCTGTAATGGTATGAATTTGAGGGCAGAAGTCTGAGCCCAGAATCGCGAAGATGTTAAAATATCAACTTCTATAGAAAAATTTATGGTCTATATAGAACTGAAAGAATTTTGTAAAAATCTGTTACAGTTATCAACCTATGATATATGAATTTATTGTTTTCTCTTCGGGTTTGGCTTTAAGAAGGGACGGCCGCAGCCAGATAAAATATTTTGCAAAATTGACAAAGTGATTTCACAGAACGATGCCTTATGTACAAATGTGTACAATTTTATTGTTCTACGTGGGGTAGAACTCATAAAGGCTATTTTTTAAGGAAATCAAAAATGTCAATCACGAATTTTATCCAAAACTGAACGCGGAAATTTGAAAATACTCAAAAATAGCGAAAAATGCATTAAACCTCCAAACGATTCCAACGAAAATTTTACTGTACATGGATACCTATAAAAAGTACACTCGGACGAAAATTCAACGTTCCGCTGACGACGAGACGACGCGGCAAATTATTTTAGTTTCGGAGGAATTTGGCAAATATCTCTGCAGAGTCTCGAAACAGAAAATAGAGATTTGGTGCACCGTATGTGGAATTGTGGTATCTACAAATAAGTATACTTTGCAAATTTAAACAAAGTCTTTTGGTTTTGTCACAAATGTGAAAAGTGATATTTTTTTCAATGGGTACCCCTTCTCTGAATTTGGTTTCACATTTTACATAGGTTTAAATGGAGAATGAATTCGGAGTTAAAAGAAAATCCCATGACCAAACAATTAACAGCGGAGCGATGAAATTAATGCGTTTTATAGATCTGTATTAAAATTATTTCTTGCAAACCCAAAAGGAAATGAGGCATATGATTTTTCGAAGATGAAGCAGAAAAGTAGATGACATTTATAAACGCTCGGCATGTCGAGGCTATCAGCCGGAAAAAGTTCATGTAGCACATTTCAATAGGCCTCAAAGAGCACTATTCGATTTTAAAAAGAAAATCCGGATAAATTTCGAAATGGCTGTTCCTTCAGCCGTGAAGTGGTAGAACTGACCGTTTTTCAACAATAACTCTTTCGTTATACACGCTAGGAAGTCCAATAGTGGCTAGGAAGTAATTTTTAGCTATTCTTGTAGAACACTCGTAATTCTCACCGTTGGGAAAATGGATTTTAAATTACCAGATGACCCAAAAATTTACATCTTCCTCCATGTAAAATTACCTGTATTTCAAGAATCTCCAATCAGGAATTTGTAAAAAAATAATTTTCTTTTATAAAATGGGTAAAAATTCTAATCAAATATGGTCGAGCTTACTTTTACTCACAAAAAAGTGTGAATTTGCAAGAATATTCAATTGTTTCTAATATAGAATTTTCCAACTTTAACAAATCTGAGAAATAAAATTTTCCCGGACACCATTCACCACGGAAAATGCAAGGAAACTTCGGGGGCAGAGTTGCTTATGCAACCGTTGCTAGCCACCCCGAATAATGGCAAGTGAATTGTATTTAAAAGAAAATCCTTGGAAAACGGTTTGCAATGGAATGAATTGATGAAAATCAATGCAATGAATTTGCTCCACTGGTAGAGTAAAGTTTACTCTATCGACTCATGCTAGAAGAATTTCTTGGAAATGTATGGAAATGAAAAACGTAAATGTTTGAAAATCAAGTAAACAATTGGAGGGGAACGGCCGTCGGCCACGTGTGGACCGTCAGCCGCAGAAAATTCTTGCAACATATTTTAATAGAACTTGATGAGTTGTATTGGAATTTGAATTGAAAATGCCGCTAAATATTGAAATGGCTGTTCCTTCCGCAGTGAAATGGTAAAACTGACAGTTTTTCGCCAATAACTCTGTTGCTGTACATCCGAGGAAGACGCGTATTGTACCGTTGGAATCTAAATTCAATTGAGGAGGTTTTTTGAAAGGCGGTTTTAAGTTTTGGCGGTTCTTTAGTGATTGGTTAGTGCTGATATATGTGCGTAATTTGAAGCAACTATCCTGAAAAAGAAAGCATCAGGCTTGCTCCCAGTGTCTCCCAAATTTTAGACGGTTTTGGAAAAACATCAAATGTCCAAACCGATTTGTGAAAAAATAACGTATGTCCATTATCCTACCTGCTCCATTGTAACCTTTCATCGTTTGTGTTTCGTGTTTTCGTTCTTTCTGATTTACATTTTATTAAATTTATTGTTTTTAATTTTGTGAGTACCTATTTATTTTGGTATATTTCGTGAATTATGAACCATTTTGGATTTGAAATATGTGAAATAGCTCCTACTGATAAGCCTAAAAAAAGTACAGTTATGGTTATATGTATTTGGGATACATAATGTTCTAACAAGCGAGGCTGATATGTACACTTACTATGAAGGATGTGCCAAAAGGGGCCAGAACGAAGAAACATCAATGCTTTTTCATTATTAAAAAAAAATTAACAACTTAAAGAAAGGTAGAATGTATAGAGTGACAATGAACAATCCAGAATTTGTACAGACACGCCTAGCATACCACGGATCCTGGAACTTGCACAGAATAACAAAGAAAGGCAAATTATTGCCCACAGAAATTCAGTTCATTTCTGAAACTACAAGTGTGCTTATAGAATTCTTGAGGAAATTCGAAATAGTTGGGTTAGTGGAGACCTGGGTTCAAGAGAAGGAATGGGAAGCCTGTAAAGAGAGACTCCCCAAGGAGTACAATTGGAGGATACAACCGGCACGGAGAGAGAGTGACTACGGAAGGGCAAAGGGGGGAATAATAACAGGGGTCAGAAGAGGCATCAAGGAATCGGAGAGAATTCTAGAAGAGGTGGAGGGTCTAGTTTTTAGGGAGGTAGAACTGGAGGGGGAGTGGTGGCAGATAGCAACCGTTTATAATAATAAGGGACTGGAAAAAATTAAAGAGGGTATAAAGAGGAATTTAGAAGATATAGTAACGACAAACTTGCTACTAGGAGGTGATTGGAATGTTAGGATAGGAGAAGAGCAGGTCAATACGGTGGATAAGACGGGTGATGTGATAAGAAGGAATTCTAAAGACAAAATTAAAAATGCAGAGGGAAATGTTTGGTTGGCGTGGGTGTTAGAGAACCAATGGGATATTTTGAATGGGTGTATTGAGGGCGACTGGGAGGGAGAATTTACGTTTGTGGGTGCAATGGGTACCTCAGTTATTGACCTAATAATTACATATGATGCGACAAGACGGCAAATAAAACTGATGGAAATCGGAATAAGAAGTGAGTCGGATCATATGCCGGTAGTGGTGTCGTTGAAGCAGCAAAGGGAGAAAGATGTTAAGGCGGAGAAATGGGTGGCCAGATGGGATAAGGAGGCGACAGAAGAATACAGAAGGAAATTAGAAGAGGTAGAGTGGAACGCCATAGAGGATATAGACATGATGGCAAAGAAAATGGAATCTGCTCTTGTGAAAAAGAAAATCAAAGAAGCGTTTCCAGGCCGAGCATGGTACGACGGGGAAGTGCGGAACGCAAAGCAAAGGTTTCGAGAAGCTATGAGAGAATGGAGAAAGGGAGAAGGGCTCAAAGTGCACGTGCTGGAAGCGAAAACAGAATTGCAAAAAATGGAGAAGAAGAAAAAGGAGCTTTGGGAGGAGAAGGAGAAGCAGCGGGTACGAGAAATCAAGACGGAAGCTGAGCTGTGGAAATACGTGAGAGAGAATAGGAAAAGGAAGGAAAGATTACCCAAGAGCATTGCGATAGAAGAATGGCAAAACCACTTCATGAGGATGCTAGGAGGGGTGGAGATGCGGTCAGAAAGAGATGATAGTTCAGGAGATCGACAGAGAAAGCAGGAAGAGCTCGCCGAGGATATCACCGTGACAGAGGTGGAGGATGTTATTGATTCCATAAAGCCAAGAAAAGCGGGAGGTTTGGATGGGCTCGGAAATGAAGCGTGGAAAGAAGCACCTGGAATCTGTAGGGAAAAGTTTACGGAGGAATTGAGAAGGATAGGGAGAGGAGAGAAAAGGATACCAGTCAGCTGGAAAGTGGGGATAATTCAACCGGTGTTTAAGAGTGGAACGAGGGACGCGCTAGAAAATTATAGAGGTATAACTTTGATGAACTCCTCATACAAAATATTTGCTAAAATCCTGGATTGTCGCTTGAGGAAGGAAATCAATGAAAGGAAGCTTTTGCCGGAAATACAAGCGGGGTTCAGAGAAGGAAGGAGCACGGTGGAACACGTGGTGACCTTAAGAGTCATCATAGACCAAGGAATAAGAAAGGGATGCCTGTTTGCTCTTTTCATTGATTTGAAATCCGCATATGACTCGGTGAACAGAAGGAGACTTGACGAGTGTTTGGGCAAGCTAGGTATCTCAGAGAGTGTAAGAAGGAACATCAGGAATTTGTATGAGGAAACGGTCTGTAAGGTAGTAGCGAATGAATGGGAATCGGACTATTTTGAGGTGAGGAAGGGCCTGAGACAAGGCTGCCCTTTGAGTCCCACGCTTTTCAATCTGTATGTGGCGGATATGGAAAAGGTTCTACAGGCCGGGCAAGCTGGAGGAGTGGTGATTGGGAAAAAGAAGGTGTGGAGCTTGGCATATGCGGATGACATGGTGGTATTTCCAAAGTCGGCTAGTGAGATGAAGGACGTGATTGAAAGGCGCGGCAGGTATTTCGAAAAGAGGGATTTAAGGGTGAATGTTGGTAAAACAAAATGGATTCGGTTTAAAAGGGGTGGGCGATATAAGAAAGAAAGGTTTGAATGGCAGGGTACTGAAATAGAGGAAGTTAGTAAATTTAAGTATTTGGGGTATGTCTTTGGGACTGGATACAGTAATAAAGAACACATAGAGTATGTTACAAAGAAGGCATGGGTGGCGGCGGGTCGTATCTGGGAGGTTTGGAAAAGGAACTTTGATGGAAACTTTAGAGCAGCAGAGACCATATGGAAGGCATGTGTGCGAAGCGTGTTACTGTATGGATGCGAGGTCTGGGGAACGAAAGAGGAAGACAAGATCGAAAGGGTGCAGCTAAAGTTTTATAAGCTAAAGATTTATAGGAAATCTTTCGAGTAGTGAATAAAGAGGGGTTAAGTGGTAGAAGAGAGAGCGGTTGGGGGTTGAATAAAAGGAAACTGTATGAGAGAGGCGGTTTATCATCCGAGGGGTTGGAAACGGAAAAAAGTGCGGGTGCTCAGTGGAAACGGATGCTAAAAGAGAGGTTATTAGAAGTGGACTTCCAAGAGCGCCAATCGAAAATAGAGGCTAGTAAATATCACCAAGGCTACAGTCAGATACAAGTGCACGGCCGTGTTCCTGGTTATTTGAGGACAAGTAAAGGGTCGGACGACCAGTCAGTGTTGGCGAGATTTAGGTGTGGCAATGAAGAGCGTGGAAGGAGACATTGGATGAAGGAGGAAAGTAGAAGGTGTTTGGTGTGTGGGTTGAAGGAAGATATGTGGAGTCATTGGTTGGAAGAATGCACGATGGCGGAGTGGAATGACCAGGAGAGAAGGCGAGGAAAGGATTGGAGGGAGTGTATGGACGAGAGCGGGAAGGGACTGTCGTTTTTACACAGAGTGAAAACATGGAAAGAGCGGATGCGACGGGGTAGTTTTTTGAGTGTTGCGGTTTAGTTTTTCTTTTTTTTTGTGAGCTTATGTCCGATGTACAGGTGTTGAAGTATAGGTTTATAGGGTGGTAAAATTTCTTTTTTTCTTTTTAATGGGGTTTTAGTTTCACAACTTTTTTATTATTTTTATTGTTTTATTTTGTATGTATATTTTGTATGGAAATTATTTCAATTATGCCAATAAAGGTTATTATTATATTATTATATATTACAAGTGTGCAGATTAGCGAAGCCAAACTGAAAGATGTTAGAAATTTCAGCCGGTTTTTATCCTTTATCCGATCAAAACCATGTTTCATTTTACGAAGGTTTGAGTGCACGGAATGGTACTGCAACTGACGAACGGCCAGAAGTTGATAGCAAAGATAACAGCAGCGGCGTAGATGAATAGGCATTATTTCTTTATTTTTAATAATTTTTGTTTCTAAACGAATTCCTTAACTTTTAACATAAATGTTACTTGCTTTTAACTTTTTTTTTCTTTTAACATAACTTTATTGATTTAATCGTTTTCCTGCGTTAAAAAAACTTTATACAATGAATTTTTATTTATGTAATATGTCTACAATTTTTTAATAATTTTTAGGTATTATTCTTTTAAACCTAAAAGACCAAGTGGTGGACATATGTTGTTTTTCAGAAAAAATTCGAAGACATATGTTGTTTTTCAGAAAAATTTCGTGGACAAACGATGTTTTTCCAAAATATTTTGGAACGCAATCGCAATTAAACTCCAAAACAAACTTAAAGGCACTATGCCGAATCGATTGGTGCCGGTCCGGTCCCGATCCGACTGTTGGGTATCCCAGGAGAGGGATCCCCGCAAATTAGGTGAAAAAACACCGCGTTTTTCCGATTGTTGTGTTAGAATTGACGCGGAGCGGGAACAGGATGCCGAAGGTACCACCGATTCTTCCACCGCCCATTGCGGGTAAACATCTCGCATCGAACGAACCGGTTTGGAGACACGGCGCTCTTCAATCAAGAGAACGGCGTCCACAGATGTAATAGAAAAAACGTTTTTTTTCGCTTACATTTTCCGCCGCTCAGGGTGAACCGACGGTCGCGCATTTTTCCGCATGACGTCAAAAAACGTGAAATCAACGCGGCAAGAAGACGCAGTAAAAAAATCGAGCAGCGGACCAAAATTACTCCTCAAAGGTGCTGGAAGCGATCTCCTGTTTTGGGCACCTGGAGGACGCCGTGTGGGACTTGTGAGCGGCATACAGACACGGGTCGAATGCCCGTTCAGTTTTACAACGGAAAATGACAATTTCCCGTTTTGACGCGGAAGAGGAACGGAATTTTTGAAGAAAAAGTGAAAAATTTAAAACGCACCTACAGGCGCCCTCCTGCGGGGGCGGACCTGTATAAAGCTCGTCTAAAAAAACCTAATTTTTTGTTCAATTCAATGGAAAAAATTCAAGACGTAAACCGCATTTTTACACAATTTTTCTTAATTTTCAAAAAATGTTGATTTTTTTACCCATTTTTTGTTCAGGGAAGGCGCCTTACTCGATTAGTATATTTCAACTAGTACATGTGGATCGTATTTCTCGGAATGGAATAAAAAAAGATTTGAAAAGAATTGAATAGTTGCTAAAGGTGGAATAATTGATGAGGGTGAAATTGTATAATGAATTTTGACATTTGTATATGAAAGAGTAATCAGAATTGGGAGCTGCGCGATTCTTGTAGAAAGCGCATCAGCTAAGGTTGTATGAGTTGCAAGATGTATAACTCCTACTGCACAAAATATTAACTAATAATTCATTCGTCTCAAATGATTTTAATGCTGTCAGGTTTGTAAAATAATATAATCAAACACTTTTGAGGTGTACTTAATCATAGAATGTTGCCGATTGTCTGAAATCAATGTGACTTTAATTTAAGGAGTTATATTAGAAATGAAAAGCTCCCAACGTTCATAAAAAAGTTACTATATCTAACGATGTGATATTAGTTTCTAAGGTGTACAACATGGACGATAGAAAATCAGCTGTGGAGTAAAAAGTTACTGAAAATCTCACTAAAACTTTTTTAACCTTTAAATTGATTAAGTGACATTGATGTTGTCAACTTTGACGTTCAACATAACCAACATATTGTTTTAATCAAATTGGTATCTTGTGTTGTTGAGTTACCAACAAACTCAAACATAATCTCACCAACTATTTGTGGAAATTACGTTGTTGTTGTCAAGTTTGACAGATAACATAACCAAGTCAGAAAAATTCAGTTGTTAAGACATTTTTTCCTCAAAATTGCAAGCCTTAGTTACTAACGTCACTTCATCATATATAGTAACCTCCTTTTATGTAGGTTGGCAACTCTTGATTTCAAATATCACTCCTCCAATTATAGTAAGTTTGCTTTTAGACAATTAGCAACACTTAGCAAAATTATTTTTCATTATACCTCTCCCAAAACCCCCACTTTCCGATCTCTTAAGCGCACAGAAAATGGCTCTTTTCCGGCCTAGGCCGGAAAATATTATTTGAATAACGAGCCGCTAGGTGGCAACCATTTTTACAGCGCTTACCCTTACAACTCCACGATTTGTTTTTATCAAAAACAAATCTTACAAGATTATTTGTTATTTTTGGCTGATTCTTCTCATATGCAACATGTTGCAAAATGTTCAAGTGTTAGATTTTTTTTTTTAATTTTTTGATTTTTTTGGATACTTATCACCGACCTCTGGCGCTCAGTCTGTTAACTGCTAACAAATAACTACCCTCCCGGGTTGCTCTCTTCTTCTCTGTTTACAATTTCAATCTGTCAATTTTTTCAAACGTCAACAGAAACGATCACGATAATCACTGTTGATTCAATGTTTTTTTCAAAGTCTCCAGAAGAAATAATAGCAGCTGAAGCGGCAGAGGTGAGTGCTGGTTTACTCCCGAAAAAATCTAGAGAAAAATATGAAAATGAATACAACATATTTTATAAGTGGCGTCAACAACGAAAAGTTCACGCAGTAAGTGATGATATTCTTCTCGTTTATTTATCAGAAATGGCTAAATCCAAAAAATCGTCTTCAGTCTTATGGTCTCGATTTTCGATGATAAAAGTTGTCTGACAGTGAAAGAAAATGTTAATGTTACTAATTTCCCAAAAACTACTGCATTTCTCAAACGACAAAGTGTTGGTTACACACCAAAAAAATCCAAAGTGTTAACTATAGCACAAGTCGCCAAATTCATACTTGAGGCACCAGATGAGAACTGGTTATTAACTAAAATAATATTAATATTTGGAATTTTTGGTGCATGTCGAAGAGATGACTTGATACGTTTAACTTTGGAAGATGTGGAAGATAATGGCCGTTTTTTGATAGTATTCCTTCGAGATGGCAAAAATCACAAATCAAGAAGTTTCACAATTACAAAGGAAGGATGTCCCTTTGATCCATATAAAGGACCTACAAATATGAATAGTAGAAGACTATTTGTTGCGTACCGCAATGGTAGATGTTGTGCTCAACATGTAGGTTGTCATACTATAAGTGCGGTACCAAAACAGATTGCAAAATATCTAAACCTAAAAAATCCTGACGAGTATACTGGACACAGCTTAAGACGATCTTCCGCATCTATGTTAGTCGAAGGCGGAGGGGATTTACTTACTCTAAAAAGACATGGAGGTGGGCGTTCCTCAGCTATAGCCGAAGGCTATATCGAAGAATCGGTAAACAGAAAAATAGACATTTCACATAAATTGTTCAATCATCCAGAAATAAAAAATACAACGTCAACAACAATAAACATTGTAGATGAACCTTCAACTTCATCAACAATTCAAAACGAAATAGAGGCTAAAGGATTGAATATTTATAATAATACCAATTGCAGTATAAATATTTCAATTAACAAAATTTAAAAATATATAATTATAAATAGTTTATCAGTAGTGGAAATTTTCAAATAATTTATTATTAAATTTATATTGTTTTGTTAATAAACGTATTTCCAGGTAATTTATTTATCCTATATATTCATTGTTTCTCAAATCTTTGACCGACGTTAGCATTTATTTGTTCATAAAAATAAAAGTTTTTAAAAATGCATAGGTATTTTTTTTAACAAGTATTTTTGTTATCAGGGAGGTATAATGAAAAGTATCGTTCATTACTCGTCCAGAAAGGCTTTTTCCAGGCTTGCATGACTTCCCGGGAATTTGTCACGCGCGCCCGGAAAAAGCCGATTTTCTGACCTCGTGATGAAATATACTATTAATAAAAGTTTCACAAAAAAAAATAACCAACATTCAGCTTTATCTTATTTTTGATCTCTTGGGTCGCGCTACCGCTTGTAGTTTGTCTTAATTTATCTTTCGGTTTGCGGCATGCATCCCAACCTAAGTGAGGCTAACATACTTTGCCACTTTAGCTTATTTTAGAGTAAGCTGTAAGTGCATGTCTGGTAGACTTTGAAGAGTTGGACCAACAAATCTATTTGCAAGTTTTCAATAAATATTTTTTTGTTAAAAACAATCCTGTGTCAAGCCTATCGACCACAAAGGTACCAAAACGTCAATTTCAATACAAAACTCTATAATCCATATAGATCTGAAAGAAATTTCAATATATCTGTTGCAATTTTCAATTTATAGTTATTTGAATTTATTAATTTTTGTTATGTCCGACTTTGAGGGTCTTGATTTATCTGCCGCTTCGCGGTGTGCAACCTAGTCTAACCGGGGTTAAACCAACGGTCCTTGCAACACTGGCCTATATTGGATCGAGAGTTCGCGCTGCCGTGGGTATGTTGTCTTGATTTAACTGTCCGCTTCGCGGCGGGCAACCTAATCTAACCGAGGATAAACCAAAGGTCCTTGCCAAATTGTCCTATATTGGATCGAGAGTTCGCGCTGCCACGCGTATGTTGTCTTGATGTATCTGCCCGCTTCGCGGCGGACAATCTAATCTAACCGGGGTTAAACCAACGGTCCTTGCAACACTGTCCTATATTGGATCGAGAAGTGGCGCTGCAGCACGTATATTGACTTGATTTATCTCTCCGTTTCGCGGCGGGCAACCTAATCTTACCGGGGTTAAATCAACGGTTCTTTTTCACATTGACCTATATTGAATCGAGAGCTTGCGCTGCCGCGCGTGTTGGTCTTCATCAGATAAATCAAGACCACGTATGTGGTCCTGATGGGGTGAATCAAAACCAGATAAATCAAGACCAGATATATCAAGACCACATACGCGCTGCCGCGGGTATGTGGTCTTGGTCAGAAAAAAAATTCTGTGTCAAGGCTATCGGCCACGAGAATACCAAAATATAAATTTCAATAGAGAAATCTATAAGCTACGTCGAACTGAAAGAATTTTGAATACAACTGTCCAAGTTTTCAAACTATAGTTATTTGAATGTCTGACCTCGTGTGCGACTTTGAGTTTGAGGGGCGGCTACCGCCGCCAGATAAAATATTTTGCAAAACTAACTGAGGGATATCATAGACTGATTTATTCTCTACAAATCTGTGAAATTTTATTGTTCCACGTTGTGTGAAACTTACCAAAATAATTTTTTAAACAAATCCAGACATGTCAATCACAAATTTCAACCAAAAACGTACACGAAAATTTCAATATATTCAAAAATTGCGAAAAAATGTTAAACATTTGAGTGATTTTAATGAAAATTTTACTGAATGTGCTATGCACCAGGAGTATCAGTTGACAGAATTTGAACGTTCCCACTACAATGGGGACGTCGTGAGGAATGATTTTTCCTCGTGAACGCCTCAAGCTAGAAAATTATAACCGGGATATCCGTATGTAAGATTGCGAAGTCTACAAAAAAGAATATTTTGCAAATTTTGTAAAAAACCTTCGGTTTAGTCGCAAAAGTAAAAACTATAAAATCCAAAAATTTATCCAAGGGGGTACCTTCTCTGAATTTCGTTTTTGAGTTTTTTCGCAAAAAAAAATTTCGGCCAAACGGTTCGCTTTGGAAAAATGAAAATGACACAACTTTGACATGAAAATTTGCTCTATACAATAGCGATAAATGCATGTTTCTTAGACTCCGGAAAATTGGACAAAAAAAATATTTGCAAGTATTTCTTTATTAAAAAAAAATCCTGTGTCAAGGCTATCGACCACAAATATGTCAATTTAAATAGAAACATGTACAATCTATATAAAACTTAATGGGTTTGTTAAAAGAAAGTGCGCTCTATAGATCTGTGTTAAAATTATTTGAAGCAAACCCAAGGAAATGAGGCATATGATTTTTCGAAGACGAAGCAGAAAAATACATTTTTAAACGCTCGTCATGTCGAGGCTGTCAGCCGCAAAAAGTTCATGCAGCACATTTCAATAGGCCTCAATGAGCACTATTCGATTTTAAAAAGAAAAACCAGATAAATTTCGGTATGGCTTTTCCTTCAACCGTCAAGTGGTAGAACTGATCGTTTTTCAACAATAACTCTTTTGTTATACACGCTAGTAAGTCGCGGAATACACCTTTAGATTCCAAATGAAATGTGTAATTTTTAACTATTCTTGTAGAAAACTCGTAATTCTCACCGTTTGGAAAATGGATTTTAAATTACCAGATGACCCAAAAACTTACGTCGTCCCCCATGTAAAATTAGCCGAATTTCAAGAATGTTCAATCAGAAATTTGTAAAACAATAGTTTTCTTTTATAAAATCAGTAAAAACTCTAATCAAATATGGCCGAGCTTACCTTTACTCAGGTAGAAGTGTAAATTTGCTAGAATATTCAATTGTTTCTAATTTAGAATTTACCAACTTTAACAAATCTGAGAAATAACATTTTCCCGGACCCGAAAACTTCTGGGGCGCAGTTGATTATGCAACCGTTGCTAGCCACCCCGAATCCTGGCAAATGAATTGCATTTAAAACAAATCCTGGTAAAATTGTTTGCAAGGGAATGATAAGTTTACTCTATCGATTCATGCTAGAAGAATTTATTAGAAATGTAGAGAAATGAAAAACACAAATGTTTGAAAATCAAGTAAACAGTTGGAGGAAGATTTCAAACGTCGGCCCCGTCTGGACCGTCAGCCGCAGAAAATGCATGCAACATATTTTAATACAACTTGATGAGTTATATTCGAATTTGAATCGAAAATGCCGATAAATATTGAAATGGCTGTTCTTTCCGAAGTGAAATCGTAAAACTGACAGTTTTTCGCCAATAACTCGGTTGCTATACGTTCGAGGAAGACTCGTGTTTGTATCGTTGGCATCTAAATTTAATTTAAAAGCTGCAATTATTCTTAAAAAAAAAACTTGTAAATATTGCGTTTTATGAAGTAAATTTTAGAATTCAAATGTGAACGGAAGCAACTGTTTCTGATGTAAAATGGTCTGAATTTTAAGAATCTGCTAAAAGAAAAGTGTAAAATCTTCGTTTTCTTGTAGAAATTTGTGAAAAATTGTGAATTTTGACGTTGCTATGTGTTGCTAATCAAGAGCCAGGGTCGCCGAAATCAGCAATTTAGAGATTTCAAGATCTCTTCGAGTTTAATTTGAATTTCAACCTAACAATGAGCGAAAAATCAAAATTTTGATTTAAATTCTTTTTTGTAATTTTATCTTCTCACAAGAACACGGATAATCAAAAACGGAAAAACTTCAACAATGACATTTGCACATAACCTGAGCGAAAATAGTGTCAGAATGATCAGCTGTAAGTGAAAATTGGCGATTCAGCGGCAAGCAATGGTCTTAGTTTTTTTGACCTGGAGTGCGAATCCGTTGATGGATTTGAGAAATTCAAACGCCATACTGTTGGCCTTTTAGCCGGGCATACAATTCTCAGACTGGAAATGTAAATTTTCCTTTTCGCGTTTTCGTTTGTAGAGGTGAAAAAAAAGTGACTTTGCGAATTGGGGCCTGCGGAACGTCCCCGGAGGTGTAACGCGCCGAGAGAGATGTCGTTCGAAAGTAGACACGTGGGGCTATAATCCCCGAAAAGAACAATACAATTCTAAAACATTTCACCGAATATTAAAGATTTCAATTTGCTCAATTTAAAAAAATTCGTTTCGAGTTTGGACGGGCGTCGAGGCCCCCAAATGCGATCGAGCGATGCGTCGTTCCTATCGCCTTATAGACCCTTTCGTTCTCTATTCAGAAACCACCACCGCGACGCCCTGCTATTTAATTTAGCGAATCCCAGAGGATTCTCGCGTACTTCTGCAAAACATGGTTTTTCGGGCCTCCCGGCGCCATCCGGCACGCAATAGCAATTAAACTCCAAAACAAACTTAAAGACACTATGCCGAATCGATTGGTGTCGGTCCGGTCCCAGTCCGACTGTAGAGGGATCCCCGCAAATTAGGTGAAAAAAACATCGCGTTTTTTCGATTTTTGTGTTAAAATTGACCCAGAGCGGGAACAGGATGCCGAAGGTACCAGATTCTTTCACCGTCGGTTGTGGGTACACATCTCGCATCGAACGAACCGGTTTGGAGACACGGCGCTCTTCAATCAAGATAACGGCGTCCACAGATGTGATGAAAAAAACGTTTTTTTTTTCGCTTACATTTTCCGCCGCAGCGGGTGAACCGACGGTCGCGTACTTTTCCGCATGACGTCAAAAAAAACGTGAAATCGACGCGGCAAGAGAACGCAGTAAAAAAATCGAGCCGCGGACCAAAATTGCTCCTCAAAGGTGCTAGAAACGATCTCCTGTTTTTGGCACCTGGAGGACGCCGTGTGGGAGTTGCGAACGGCAGACAGACACGGGTCGAAGGCCCGTTCAGTTTTACAACAGAAAATGACTATTTCCCGTTTCGACGCGCAAGAGGAACGGAGTTTTTACGGAAAAAGTGAAAAATTTAAAACGCACCTGCAGCCGCCCCCTGCTTGGGCGGAACTTGGTAAGGCTCGTCAAAAAAACACTAATTATTTGTTCAATTCATTGGAAAAAATTCAAGACGTAAACCGCATTTTTTGACAATTTTTTTCATAATTTTCAAAAAATCTTGATTTTTTGACCCCCTTCGAGTTCAGTGACGGTACCTTACTCGATTAGTATATTGTAATATATAATATATAATATATAATATATAATATATAATATATAATATATAATATATAATATATAATATATAATATATAATATATAATATATAATATATAATATATAATATATAATATATAATATATAATATATAATATATAATATATAATATATAATATATAATATAATACTACCTCTGTTCCATAATAAGTGAGCCATTACCGTTTTACATTTTTTCCAAAATAAGTGAGTCATTACCATTTTATATTTTTTCCATAATGATTGATTGAGCCATTACCAAAGTTTATTGTTTACAAAATAAGTTAGTCGTTTTCATTTCAAAGTACTATATTTATACTCAAAATAACATAACTAATAAAAAATGTTAATATAAACGAATAGTAGGCAAGCGCTTTTCCCTACGAAGCTTTGCCTTGCTAATATGTTGAAGTTTATAATTATTGTTACCGTCACAATCTATAATCGATTTCATAACAGTTTGTAAAGTTATAAACACATTATCTAATGTATGTCTAGTCACCTCTTCAAAAGATTCTTCGACAACTTTTATTAATTCGTCAATATTGCGCGGTGAATGCTGGTGTTGTAATGAGTGAATAGGCGAAAAAAAAGCCAAGATCAAGCACATTCAAATCGGGACTATTGGCCGGTTGAAAAGTAAACGAAATGTTCCAACCATCCCTCCTACATTCGGTCCGAAGCTGCTCATCATCAATAATGCAATGTGGTCTTGCATTATCATGCTGTATGATTATACTCCTAGAAGTTTTTGAAGAACCCCTTGGCCACTTTTCTTTAATTGCCGGAATCAATTTATCCATTAACATACGTTTGTAAACATCTTTACAGATTTCTACAGGTTTGGTTACCATTGCACCTTTGGGTCGATTTTTGCTATTTCGCGAGGCTGGTTCTTGTACTATAAATGGCCATGTTCCAATGTTTCCATTAAAGAACTGGTTACGATAACCATCGTACCGCGGTCGGGCAACAGCTGCCAAAAACATCACTTTGATCATGTTTGACTTACTTTGAACTTGACGATGTGGTTCAACTTCATCAGGCAGAAGATAGACGTTCTGATTTACTTTTGTGATATAAAACTACTTTTCGTCAATGTGGATGTAATTCATTAAATCCTCAAACTCGCCATTTTCTCCCACAAACGACAGACAATAATCCAGACGTGATACCTTGTTATCATCCTTTAAAAGCGGTTTCAAGGAATTGGAATGCCTCTTAATTTCACCATTTTTTAGCAACCTCCATAGCGAGGAAGGCGGAATTTCAACTGCAACTGATAACGACCGCAATGTCCCTCTTCTTTTGTTATCAACTAATCGAATATTGGCAATTTTTTCTGTTCCGTCAATTTTTTCCGACCCGACTTTCCTTTTTTGTTAGAATCAACATTCATAGGCGTATTTTCATCCAAACCACAAACAGAATTATTACCTTGTTTATATTCTTTTTGTAGTGGCTCTTGATGTTCTGAATACCGTCCATTTTTCTGATGTTTCAGTAAGAACTGAATAATAGCCGTTCGTTTTTGGTTGATTAAATTTGGTCTTCTCATCGTTTGAAACTTCCGGTGTTAGAAAACCTTCGCTTAAAAAATCGAATGTTAATTGTTGATTTTGAAGAATTAAACTGTCAAATATTTTGACGTCCATGGCACATTAGATTAGAGGAATATTAGGAATTTGGTGTATATTAAGAATATCAAAACAGAAATTGAAAAAAAAAACTAAGTGTCAATAAGTTTGAAAGAAAACTCAAATGGCTCACCTATTATGGAACAGAGGTAGTATAATATAATATAATAATATAACAATAACAATGATATTAGATATAATGATATTAGATATAATGATATTAGATATAATGATATTTGATATAATGATATTAGATATAATGATATTAGATATAATGATATTAGATATAATGATATTAGATATAATGATATTAGATATAATGATATTAGATATAATGATATTAGATATAATGATCTTAGATATAATATTAGATATAATGATATTTGATATAATGATATTTGATATAGTGATATTAGATATACTGATATTAGATATACTGATATTAGATATACTGATATTAGATATAGTGATATTAGATTTAATGATATTAGATATAATGATATGATATATATATATATATATATATATATGATATATATATATATATATATATATATATATATATATATATATATATATATATAAAATTTTTATAATAAATTTAATCTATCAGAAACAATTTTAAAAACTATATAATAATAGAATCTAAATAAAAAAAGTTATAATTTAAAATATGAAATGTCTATTCTAATATTAGAAACATCCCATAACAAATTGACCACTTTGAAACTTTTTGATTCTTATGAAATTTTAATAAATTATTTTGCCTAATGAGAGAAGCAGCCTTGACCTTTATCATTTTTTTTTGTCAAATTACAGATTAATTATACATTTTTCAAAAAAAACATTGTTTATCTTGAAAAGCCGGCCATAAAACACAAATTGAGCTAGTAGCAAGTCTGGTTGTTCTTTTTTTAAATATTTTTTAAAAAATTTAGAGATATTTACAATATAATTTTTAGGTAGAAAATGTAAATTTCGTCGCTATTTACTTGTTTCTATTTGATTTTCTATTTTATTAAAAATGAATTGCATGTTTGCTGAAAAATTTCAAAAGTTTTAGAGTAGTCGCTGACGCATGGAATGTTCTATAAATTACTAATATTTCGACAAAATTAAAATTGATAGTACTTCAAGAGTATTAACAGACAACTTATTAAATATTTCTGACAAATATATATGTAAAAAAGTTTGGCAAATCTAATTATCATCTTATCAATAATTTTTGGTCTTTATTATTGGTCTAATAAAAATAAAATAAAATTAATTGGTCTTTCAATCAATATCTTCTTAATGGTCTTCTTTTTCTTGAGGTTTCTTCGCTGATGGCCCTTCCGAAGTCGATGTCACAAATTTTGACATTTTATTTTTATTTTTCTTTGCAGCAGTAGTCTTTTTTTTTCAATTGACGTCTAATGAACCTAGCTTTCCAGAAACAACGTAATTTTATAAATATTTTTAAAAATAAATCAGTTGTTTCCAAGAAACAATCGAAAATTTGCACACTCATTCGATAATTCTGAATACATAATTGTAATTGTCGATAATTCTGAACTGATAATTTTTTTCTATAAATGTAATTATCAATGATCTGTTTAAATTTTTTATCACATCTCAATCAACACAGCTGTGAAAAGCATTTCAGTAGAATAATAAAGTCCATTTTTATCTGCATGATCTTTCATTATTGTCTTGATGTCTTGATGACTCTTCATAAATTTCCGGGATAAGTACCCACAAATGTAATAGATTGCATTTTCATTAGTAAATGCAGACATATCAGTCAGTGTCATGTCTGATTCGATTTCTTTAACAAAATCTATCACTATTGTGCTGTCTTTTGATGTCTCTGAAATTTGAGGATGGTCATTTGTGATGAAGAAAGAAATTCTACAGTCTCCACATTTTTATAGTTGTTCTTTGGTAACTGCATCATTAATCATGCTTAACTTTGCAAAAATTATGTTGTCATCATCTTGACAGTTAGCTGCATTAGATACTTTAGTTAATTGGGTTATGAAATTGTGTTTGATAGCTGTTTCAAAAGATCTCGTGGAAGGAGTGTGTGACGCACGGCGAAAATGTAAACTTTCTTAAAAACTTCTTATTTCTCCTCGGTGTACTACATTGAACAGGGAACTGCAGCTGTAATGATTGCTCAACTTCTTTTTCTTTGAATATGATACCTCTGTCATTATGTGAGGAATCACCTACAAATGCAATATAAATATTAGTATTATTCTCAAGTATTTAGTTATTAGTAAAATTCTTTATATTTTTCTACATTTCTATACATAACTCAAACACAATACCTTTCAAAGACGGACGTTCAAATATATTTCCTTGGTCATTGGAATCCATGACAAGAATTTCTGTACTTGTTTGGGTACAAGAGTTTTTGACGCCAACAATGGAAAGAGTTTGCTCAGTACGAGGGACCTGCAAAAAATTTATTAATCTGTTCAGATCATTTTGAAAGCAAGTATATTAAAAAAAATACTCCACCAAGGCGATTATAAGTTCCAAAAGCTGTGCCAACTTTACTTCCACCTATTAAGACTTTGGAGGGGTCAGAAGGTGATCTAACTACAGTTCCACTTCGAAAGATTTTCGAGATGCCTAAAGTTGATGCATATGCAGCTGGTCGCATGAACTTGTAAAAAAAACACTAAAATAAAGCTATAGTACGCCGGATGAAATTTAACTAGATGATTGTTTAGATAATTAAAAGTACGAAGACAACAATCAGCTGCGTGGGTAGCGGTGGAAAACCAGTCAGCTGACGCAGTAAAGATTAAAAATATTATAGCAATGCACAGTATCTTTCAGGGTCCAGCTGACAGAACTCCTCTGTCCACACCTAGCTGAACTATAGTTTTGGCAAACGTAACTATTAAACTATCATATAGTTGAATTTCAACCGGCATAGTGACAACTGAATGATAATCTCGGGAAGTATATAAAGTGTAAAACAATATCGTATGAAAATATTTGATGTTTTTTTCTTGTTTTATTTTATTTATATGAACAAAATGTATAATATGAAATAATATAGTGTAAAATGAAAATGACATAAACTAATATAATGGTAATATAAAAAAAAAGAAATGGAAATATAGAAAATTATAACTTTGCAGAAATTATTCGTTATCAGTAGTATCGCTATCGTAATCGTTATCTGATGATTCCTCATCAGAACTGTCCTCTATCAGATTGTTCTCTTCATCTTCTTCGATTTCTTGAGCTCGATCCTCTTCACCATCATCTGTAAATAAACATGTTAATCATGAAAATTAGGCTACCAAAAATATATACACTCAAAGAAAGTGTCATGTCCGACAGTGTCCGACAAAGTTACATACCGGCCATATTGCTGCTATCCGTTATACTGGTGACTGATGGAGGTACTTGATCTCCCTCGAACCATTTGAAGACATATTTCTCTTCTTTTTCTTCCCATCCCCAGTCAGTGGGAGATAATTGTGAAGGGTCTTGAATGTGAGCATGGCTCACTGTTAGCTGTTCTATATATGTCGTGCGCAGTAAATGCTGGCGTAGCTCACATTGACATGGTGGGAAGATTGCCCCATCGATAAGGTTTTTCCACTTAAGCATATCGTTCTTCTCATTAATTTGATAATTTTTAGTGAACGTAGCAACTCGTGTAGCTTTGACATTGTTTATCCCTTTAAATCCGTACAGACGACAAATAAATTCTTCAAGCGTTATGAAGACCTCGTCTAATGTATTATATGGGATGTTCGCAATATTACCCAATGCTTGCATATATGCCTCAGATTTTCTCAACAATTGTAAAGGCTTCTTTTTCCCTTTCCTGTAAAATACAGGATTGAAATCACAGCCTGTGAGGGCATGGAACCCTAGCAATGCAGTACATAAATTGTTTCCCAATTTTGTATGTAATTTCGTAATATCAACGAATCTTTGGGAATTCCCGGAACCAATGTGCATTGTAATTTTCAAAACATTTTGAATAGTATTCATATTGCCGAGCATTATAATAAAAATATCCGTGTCTGAGCATCTTATGGTAACGTGAGCATCGAAATCTAACGCAAACGTGGAATACAATTTTTGTATCAGCTTCTTCGTGGGCTGGACAAGATAAATTATAATCGGTTCTTATAACTTCATTACTTTGTACTTCATATTTATAACAAAACTCGTTGTTCACATAGATCGTTTTAGAGATCGTTTATCAGATTTACAAATGACCCCATCCGCGTTACACATAGCTTAGGGAACAAAACTTGTATGAATATTTAGTGTTTGCTTCAGAGAAATTAATAACAACTGTGCAAATATCAGATATAGTGCAAATATCAGAAATAGCAACGTTTTTTTTTGGTACTGTATCCACCAAAGTCAAAATTTTATTTCTTTTTATCGCCTTTTCAAATCTTTCTGCATCTTTCTCAGAACATTCCTTAATAAATTGTTCACGGAGCTCATTTCCGCGGTTCTCTACATTAAGCAAAAATTGTTCAATGTTCGCTTGTACTGCTAGACCTGTTGAAATATTATACAACAAACTTTTCTCTAAACCATTTAAAAAGGAATTGATGTTCTGTTTGATATTATTAATAACATTTTCGAGCTGCAACGAATTTCTTTTTATTCTACTCTTCTGAAGGTCAGCTGTAATGTCCTGAGACTTTTTCAATTCTGTTTGCTCCATGATGTGACTAATAATAGTTGAGCGAATGCTATAGCTTTTACACCAACGTTGACGAGCCGAAATAGAATTCGTAGTATGCATTATTCCCGTCAATTTATTTGCAGCATCTGCATTTATGGTTGGTTCAAGCGTTAGATCAATAGGCTGTCTCGAAAATGGTTTCTCAGTTTTCTTAACTCCAAACGACCCCCTTCCGAGTTGCAACTGTAACCCTGGGTGAGATTCGTGCACTTTCATCAATTTATCATGATATATCACGGTATAACGTGAATAATTTTGTTGATTAAAAGTGAAGTAGAGATTTACCATTTTAGGTAAAACAAATCGAAATAGATCAAGGTTTGCTGTTCGGATACTTCTGTATAGCATTAAATAATACTCAACAAATTAACATAAATGATATAAAATTGCGGAGTTTTGCCATACTCGCCATTGAGTGTTTGTTGTTTATACTCTTCATACTTTTCAAAAAAATTAATCAATTCTTTTTGCGCAACTGTTGGATTCACTGATTTTTCTTTCATGAAATCTGAAAATATTTCTTCATTTCATCCGCCATTTCGATTTTTTGATCAATCATGAATTTTTCAAAATGAAGGATTTGAAGAGACAAAGATAAAAGAGTGTGTAACCGTTTGCACCTGTTGAAGTGTCTACCTGTTATAAAACTATTTATGGAGCCGCTCGCAAGAATTTCACTGTTTAAAATTACATTAGTAATACCGCAACCGTCGATGAATTTTCATACTGCTTTAAAATATGCCATCATAATGTGAAATGATCCAAAATGAATAAATAAGTTATCAAATCGTGGTTTTTCCATGCTTTGAATCTGCAATGCGACTTTGGCGATAAATAAATCGTAAGTAACTTCCATATAATTTTCATTGCATTTGGAAGCTACTTGTTTTTTTTTTGTCTTTAGATTAATGAGGTGCAGGGGGGAACCTTCAAAAGGTACTCGCCTGGATAAACCTTCTACCTGCCAGGCGAGTTATGTGGGACTCTTACCGCACTAAACCTTCCCTAACACCTCTAATCCTGCTCCTGGAACGGTGGTTCCCCGGCGGCACTCTTTGTAAATATTACTTCGCCGGGGCGTTCTTACTTGATGTTCGTCTATTCTTCGTACGTGGTGCGAAGGTCCTTGATGATGGACTCCGCGTACTCTGCTATCTTATTCCATGCTGATTGGCTCTTCAGCATACACTCCACACTGTTTTCTTGACTGATGGTGTGGTCCAGATTCCTCTCTAGTTCCGCCCGTGTCCCTTCGTAGAAGGGGCATTTGAAGAACACATGCTCCGCATCTTCGGTCACATCGCGGCAATGATGACAGTTTGGGGAGTCGCTTGAATCTGTGCAGGTAGGCCCGAAAGCATCCATGCCCAGTCAAGAGTTGGGTGATGTAGTACCCGACTTCCCCTTGCTGGCGAGTGACCCATTTGGTGACATCTGGGATCAGTCGATGTGTCCACCGACCTTTCGTCGAGCTGTCCCATCTCTCTTGCCAGAGACAAAGACTCTCAGGTCGCTCCTCGTCACAGAGGACCTTCCGCTGCTCTTTCTTCTTCCTCCGATGTTGCCGTTGTCGTTCTCCTGCCAAGATGTCGATAGGCGGGCATGATGCAACGACATTGACCGCATCGTGTGATACCGTTCGGTAAGCTGGCGCCACTCTGATCGCTGAGAGCCGCTGGACTGATGACATTATCTTGCGGTAGGTTGTTAATTCTAGCGATGTGGCCCACACTGGTGCTCCGTACAGCAGGATGGAGGTAACTACGGTTGCCAGTAGTCGTCTCCGGATTTGCCGGGGGCCTCCGATGTTGGGCATTATTCGTGACAGCGCGCCCTGAACTGCTGCTGCCTTCCTACTCGCGGTGGTGATATGCTCCTTGTAGTTGAGCCTCGCATCCAAGACCACTCCTAGGTACCGGATGTGGGGTTGCGACTGGATGTCGTGGTCGCCTACCCTTATGGCGATGGTCTCCATTTTCTTCCGGCTACTCACTAGGAGTGCTTCGGTCTTATGCTCCGCCAAAGACAGGTCTGCCGATCGCATCCACTGTCTTATCCTCCTGATGGTGATGGAGAATGCGGCTTCCAGATCTTCCAGATGTTTCGCCACAAGGACAACCGCCACGTCGTCCGCGAAAGAAGCTACTTGTTGGCTATGTTTCATTGTTTCTATACAACTGCTGTATTCGTTGGAGAAGAATTTATTGTCGTTATATATGCAATTTTTTGTTTGCAACTGGTATCATGATAAATCATGCTATTGTATCCAACCCATGATGGAGTATTTGGCAATTTTAAAAATGGGAGAGTACCCAAGCGAGATCAAGATGTTTCAACGATCGAAGATTTTCAGAAATATATAATCGCAAAAGACTTTCGACTGGCGCTAAAGTTTCACGTAATTTTGGCTTTTTGTTGTACGGTTCCAATTCAAACGTTAAAGCATCAAAACTGCGCCGTTTCCTTTTCGAATTCTCAATACCTCCAGCATTTAGGGCAACAGTTTCTAAATCCACGATATTCTCAGAGATATTTCCGAAATCATGAAGGAGATCGTTTGTGGAATCATACTGAACAGAATCAACAATGTTCTGAAATACAATGCCAACAGTGTCATGCAAGGTGTCTTTGTTGGAGTATCTACAAACCGATCGAAATTATTGTAAGCTAATCCTGTGCATAAACTTCTTGAGCGAATGATATCATCAGGACAAACTTCTGATCGAAGAGTAGAAGAAAATGTCGCTTCAGTTTCTAATTCTTCTAAAACAGTGTAGCCACAGCAATGCCCAAACTTATTTGTGATGTTAATAATTTTTTTTTACTGTTTGTTAAACTTTTCAATGCCAGACAATAGATAAGCTATGACAGTTCTGGAGCCAAAATCACATAAGGATTTACATAGGGGAACATTACTTTTTGTAACCAGATTCCACTTTTTGTAACCAGATAATCAAGGGTCCGTTTAGGTTGGTATTACCCCTTAGTCACACTTGATATCCGACAAGACTAGAGAGACAATACTAGACGGACAAGACTAGACGGACTAGACTAGACGGACTAGACTAAACCATTTGATGAGAAAAATCAAATCTGGTGTCAGAACGGCTCTAGCATGTGCCCTAAGGGAGATACCTCCCGACCCCCTCCCCCTCAGTAGATGACGTCACCCGCCGCGGTAGATATTGCTAAACTAATTATCTCGATGCTGATTGGCCGATTAACGGATAAATAATTGCGGTTGGCCTTGTGCCTCAATTTATATGTAATGAATAAGACAAGACTAGATAGACAAGAATAGATAGACAAGACTAGACAGACAAGAATAGAGAGACGAAACTAGACAGACTAAATAGGACCGAGCGTCTAGCACTGATAACAATCCTGTCTCAACCTGTCTGTAAACGCATGTGGAACTAATAAATTATGAAGCGCGGTCTAATTAATTTCTTGAAATTATCCCGTGTTTAATTTAATCAGGATATTAAGATTTTGATTTATCGATAGTAGATTAGGCGCGACCGGACGTCTAGTGCTGATAACACCAGGCAAGAATAGAGGGACTAGACTAGACAGACTAGATTAGACAGACAAGCGGGGAAAATTCAAAATGAGTTGCGGGCGGGTAGCGGAGAATCGTGTATGCATACATAATTGATTGCAAACATATTACGAATTGATTCAAATGAGATTATTGGTTTTAGACTGGACAAGATCGGACAATACCGAACAAGGTAGAACAAGAACGGACAAGACTATACAAACCACATATTACCTATGATATTTATCCGAATAATTTCCAATGTGTAAGCGAAATTTCTTAAACTTGTCTGTGACCCAGATAGTATTAATTTTTTTCATTTATATAAATACCAAAGAGTTAAGTTTTCTGGCATCCACTTTTCATCTACTTGCATCCACTTTTCATCTAATTGCATCCACTTTTCATCTACATGCATTCACTTTTCATCTACATGCATCCACTTTTCATCTACTAGCATCCACTTTTCATCATGCTAAACAGGAGTGTGAGGCCTATGTAACCCCACGCTAAACAGGGTGTGAGGCCTATGTGACCCCACGCTAAACAGGGTGTGAGGTCTATGTGAACCCACGCTAAACAGTAGTAAGCGACTTATGATTTTTTCGAGCGAATTCTGGATTTTGATAGCGGAACTGCATGTAATTCAGGTATTCGGTCAAAAAACTTTACTCGCTTATAAAAAATCGACTATATTCGAGAAAAAACGTGTTTCTTGGTCTCTGTTTTATTGTGAAATTTATTAAAATACTTTAATTTTATTTAAATACTCTAATTAATACTTTAATTTTATTCAAAATCATAAAAAAGTGTACAGATAAGAGGTTAAAAGAAAATTAAAAATACGAGTGCCGATTGTGCCCGGTGCCGAATTTTTCCAGTGCCGAGCTGTCCGGTGCCGAGTCGTCCGGGTCCGTTGTAGATGGCTGTATCGTCGGCGCAGAGAGCTAGCTTTGTCTGGGGCATTTTGGGGATGTCATTAATGTATATGTTAAATAGAGTCGGAGCGAGGATCGACCCTTGAGGTACACCGGCGGCTATTTGTTTGTGTCCAGATTTTACTTCATTTATTACAACTACAAATGAGCGGTTTGTTAGGTAGTTGGCCAAGAGTTTTATTAAGATCGGTGGAAAAATCCAAACTCGGACGAAGGCTTTCTGTATGTCCAGGAGTGTAAGTCCTGTCACATTCTGTTTGTTAAAATTATATTTGATGTCTGTAATTATTCTACATAACTGTTGGACGGTGTTGTGCTTATGTCTAAAGCCAAATTGATTGTTTGTCATGATGTTGCGTTGTTTAATGTGCTTCTTCAGTCTGTTTAAGATTATTTTCTCCGTTACTTTGCTTAATGTATTTAAAAGGCTGATGGGTCTGTAACTGTTCGGGTCTGTGTCAGGTTTTTTCGGTTTCAGTATTGGAACAACCTTAGCGACCTTCCAAGACGACGGAAAATGTTGCAATTTGAATATTCCATTGATGATGTGTGTCATTTGTACAATGGCTTTCCTCGAGAGGTTTTTTATAATTTAATTTTGAATTTCGTCGGGTCTGGGGGCTTTCAGGGGTACTAAATATTTCAGTATATTATTAATTTCAGTTGGTGAGGTAGTCAGTTGGTGTTCAGGTTCCGTGGCTATTTGTCCGTCGATGAATTTATTTACTAATTGTACAATTTGTTTCTGTTTATCGTCAAGTTCGGGGTCAATTTTGTGTACGTTTTCAAACGATTCTGCAATAATTTCCGCCTTCTCCAGGTCTGTCATCGCTAATGTTGTTCCTTGTATGAGTGCCGGTATAGTTATGAACGGGCTCTTCAGACGTTTAGTTATCCTCCAAATGGAGTTGTCTACGGTTGTCAGTTTAGTTAGTTTGGCCCATTTGTCGTTTCTAAATTTGGAAATTTCCGTTCTTATTTGTCTTATCAGTTTCGTCATTAGGTGTTTCTCTGTACTGTCTCTGCGTCTTTGCCATTCCCGTCTGTGTCTGTTCCTTCTCTGTAACATGTCTTTGATGAGGTCTGGTAAGTTTTCGTTTGTTTTTAAAATTTTTATTTAAATTTAAATTTAAAATTTTTCTGTTTTTAATGAGTTTCTTTTTAGCTGTGTTAATTGTTTTTGTTTGTTTTACAGTTTCTGTTTCTATGTCTACCCGTCTTATCGTGATTCGTGTATCCAGTTGTCGTCTAAATTCTGTTCAATTCACGTGTTTGTAGTCGAGTAATGTTCGTCGGTGCTTGGTGTGGTGGGGTTTACCGAAGGTTATCCTCACTGGATTGTGTTTAGTGCTGTTCAGAAACGACACAAGCTCTCCCATTTTGCTTCGTATACCGTTAGCATTCCAAGTAACAAATTTCAAACCATTCATTCTAAATTCGCACATGAAGTAGAACATGATAGTTTGGAGTTGTTGACCCATTGTTTTGCAATTGGCTAGCTGGCTATTGAGTTTTTTTTAATTCTTGCACCATCCTTTGGAGATCGATAATCACTTCTTTGAAGTTGTTCATTTCTGTCAGTAGGTCGTTGTGTCTCATTGAACTGTTGGTTTGCGGTTGTGGTCTTCTCGTCCGGTTGTGTGTTCATCTGCCCGTGATTTTCCGTCGGGGCTGGGGCGTCTGGCCTTGTGGTCTTCTCTGCAGTTTGCGCACTTAGGCGGTTCTCCTCTAGGCACGCGTGGGAGTAGTGATTTTCTGCGCATTTCATGCAGACTGTTGTGGCGTAGCAATTTATGGTGGCATGGCCCCACTTTTGGCATCTGTTGCAGTGCGTGATTTTTCTCTTGTTGATGTAATGCCTAAAATTTATTTTTGTGTGTAATATGTATTTCACTAAGTTTTCCAATGTTTTCATTGTTATTTTTTTAGGCACAATCAACATAAATAGTGGTGACTTAGTTCCACGCCTTTTTGGGCATTTGGATGAAGGGAATTTCGTATTTTGATGCAAGTTCTTCTTTTATTTCGTCTTCTTCTGCGTCTCCGCGGAGGCCATGAATCACAAATGCGTTCGTTTTCTCTGCTCTAGGGGTGCATGTGTGAAAATCTTGAATATTTTCTTTTACTTTTTTTGTGGTCGTCTAGGTTGTTGTATATTTGTCTCCTCGGCATTATGTTTTATGTAAAAATTGTTCTCTCCCACTATTTTATTAATTCTATTACGGAGTGCTTTTCCCTCCTTAACGCCTTTATGTAAGACAATTGGCGGTGGTTTCTCGGTTTTTTCTTGCCTTTTGGGGTTGTGCTGCGTGCTTCTGGAGTTTCTGACTGTCTGAGATTTCCGTATCTTCATGATCGGATAGTTTAAATTTGTTTTTGAGTTGGGTTCCAGAAGGTCCAGGAATATCCATGTTTGTCTTGGATTTCTTCCTAGTATATTTATAACTTCATTTTAATTCTATAACTTTATTTTAATTTGGTCGGTTTAATTTTAATATTATGTCTGTTTAAATTTTGGTCTTAAAAATATTTTACTCTTCTCTTTGTCTGCATTTGCCGCGCGGCGTTTTTTGTTGCGTTTGAGTGAAGCGGTCGGAACACGTGTGCACTCAACGAAAGCTCGATTGCAACTGGACGAGAACTAGGGATGTGAAAAATAATCGATTTTCCTATTAACCGATTATTTTAAAAAAATACGCAATTAAGTTCACCAACATGAATAAGTCGATCAAAAGACGGCGACATTTGTATGTAACATTGTCCTTTGGAGAGTGTCAATAATTATTTAACAATAAAAATGTCTTGTAAAGCACCTAAAAGTGGCTGGCGGAAGTAATTTATAATGAAGAAGCATAATTCCATAGCACAATGCAAAAACTGCCCGAAAGAATTAAAAACATGTAGTAATACTACAAAAAACATATGAAGCGAAACCTCCCACTGCCATACAGGCTAACCAGGTATCACAAATTAATATATTTTATAATGGACTTAGCTTGGTCCTTATGGCAGCAAAATTCTGAAATCTGTAAAGTTTGGTTTTCTTGCTTGAGTCATACGTTTTATAACCTCAACATTTAAATTAAAAACAAACGTGTAGTACATGGTAGAATTAACTAAAAAAAATAATAGACTAAAAATTTTAAAAATTAATAGACTAAAATTAATAGAATAGGACTAAGAATTGCGTTCATTTGAAACTAATCTAAACATCTTTTAATTCAGTGAGCAATTTGCCGGCCTGAAACTTCGCTAAACATCTTATGAATACTTTGTCTTCATAGGTCACACTACGAAATTCTCTTTTCATGGCTAATAGATTTCTAAAATAATTAGGAGAAAAACTTTGTCAGATTTTGAACGAAACGTAACAAAGGCAAACAATGTTCAAGTTCAATGTTCAAGTGACAATGCTTGATCAGCTTCTTTTTCGAAAATTTTAGCATGCGCCTCAGATGGAGATAAAAATTAGGAAATAACTCAGAACATAGCAGAAATGATATACCAGGACAGTCTACCTTGCAGTATGGTAGATGGAGTAGGTTTCAAAAAATAATGAAGAATGTAGCTCCTTTGTTCAAGGATTTGCTCCTTTGTTCGTGCCGTAAAACTATCACAGATCTCATAGATACTAAATATGAAGAAAAATACATTCCATTTGTCAACAAGTCCATTTGTCAGGAACGCTTAATAAAGTTTGTTAAGATTGGGGTTTGTCTCACGAAAAAAATATAAGCGTTACTACTAACAATGGCAGCAACATAGTTAAAGCTATTGAAATTTTTTTTGGTCGAGCAAAACATGTTCGGTGCTTCCTTTCTAAAGGATTATTCCTCTTACAATCCATCTTTATTTTAGATATTCTTATGGGTATTTCAGTGCACATGCTCTGAACTTGGTGATTGAAAATTCTGTAAATACAACTGATATAAAACTTTTTCTGGACAGAGTGCGCAAAATCGTGATTTAGTTCCACCAAAGTGGTGTTGGCGCTGAAGAATTGCGACAAGCGCAAATGCTTCAAAATGTTTCCAAAGGAAAATTGAAATATTTGATAGGGGACGTATCCACAAGATGGAAATCGCAATTACATATGATAGAACGTTTCGTGTTAATGAGCAGCACTATAGGATTTGTTTTGATAAATCACCCAAATGAGCCTGGGGGCTCATTTGGGTGATTGCTCACAGCAAACGAAATTGTTGTGCTGAAAGAAATTGAAAAATTTTTAAAGCTTTTTCAAAATGTCACCGAAGAAATGAGTGCGGAAAAATATGTTACAGCTAGCAAAGCCATACCTATTATCAAATGTTTGAGAACTCTATTAGATGCAATAACGCTAACGAGTGATTTCGCAAACCAATTGAAAATTCCTTGCAAACAGAATTAAATAAAAGATTCGAAAAAATCCAAAACGTGCACCTTTTTACGGTTGCGACATTTTTGGATCCTAGATTCAGAAAAATATATTTAGATGAGGTAGTATCTTGGTCACAATAAATTATATTAACAGATGTTTGAACTTGAATACCAGGAATGATAATCCAGTAGCGGCTAATTCTGAATCATTTGTATCATCAGGAGCGGCTGTCGAAAAATTATGGCAGCTACAGTTTTTCTATTGCTTTTCACTATTCATCAAATGAATTTCCCTATTTGTCAAATAAATTTCACGCATGTCAATTGTATATCAAAAGCTTTCCCTATTTATCAAATGACTTTCACGATATGTCAAATGCTTTTCCCTCTGTTGTATATTTTCGTAATAACGCTGAGAAACGGCAACAAATCAGATTATTATTAATTATTATACATAAAAGTAAGGTAATACATATTTTATCAACAAGTTTATACTTTTAAGATTAAGTTTCATTTTTTTCCAATCACTCAAATATGTTTACATATGGTGTATAAAATTATTACATGTTCCGCTGTGATGTTATTTGAAGCTTCGTGAACTGCGGCATACAATTGCTTTTCATTTTGAGATACAGCTCGTCTAATTGAGTTTTTCCAAACGGAAAATATTTCTTCGATGGGTTTTAGAAATGGGCTGTAAACGGGTAAAAATTCCAAGTTGTGGCCGTGGTTTGAAATCAAGTTTACCAATTCCGCATTACGGTGAAAAGTCCAACACAAAGTGAGCTCCCTCAATTCCATCAAGAGCAAGGCTGTTAATTAAATTAACAATAAATTCGTTGAAATGAGTATAGGGCCTGTCTTGGATTTCAAATAAGTACAGCGAATTAATAGTCATAGCTGCAACAATTGAATAGTTTCGGCCTCTAACTTGAGCTATGCGGATATATGCCGGAGTGTTTTTAGTGGACCTACCACGAGAAACACGAGTAAACTTGAATTCCAAATTCGTCTAATTGTAAGAAAAAAATCTTATCTCTAGCTCCCATGATTCGGTTATACTGGACGGCATATTGAAGCCTACTCTGGATAACTTCCGGATTGTTCCTTCGTTCGGGCACGTTAGTTATGCGTTTTAAAGAAAAATGAAACTCCTTGAGAGCTCTATTAATAGTGCTGATCGAAACATGTAAATCCTACAAAGCTATTAATGGATATTCCTACAAAGCTTTGGCTTTCAAATTTGCAAGAGTCAAAGTGCAATCTGCGTCTACCCAATCACATGACAGTTGTTTCTGTACTTCAGACAATACTTCCTATGACCGGTATGTTTTTTTGCTGTTTCTCCAGAATTTTTGTAGGTAGAGTAAATTTTTCTTACCGTATTATCTTTTACACCGAACTGCACGCTGACTTGTACACTGCTTAAGCCCAGTATTCATTTGCCTTATTATGAGGCCTCTTATTTCATTACTGATTCTTGACTCTTCTAAATTATTTTCTTCCATTATGACTGACAGGGAAATATATTTGACATATAAGGAAATTGTTTTGATGTAAAGCTAAACTGCTAGATAAATAGTGAAATATAATTGAAAAATATGAAAGTCATTTGCCAAATAGGGAAATCCATTTGACGAATAGTGAAAAGCAATAGAAAAACTCTGTAACACGTCAATAGCCAAAAATACAGAATTGGACCTATATATTGCTGCACCGTTATCAAATCTCAAGACAGATGCCCTCAATATATTGAGAAGCTTTGAAGGAACTTTCCCTAACTAAACCGAATTGGCTCTAAAACCTCTCTGTGATAGCCAATTCCGCGCCAGCCGAAAGATTATTCTCCAAAGCGGAGAATATTTTCAAGAAAACACGATACCGTATTTTAGGAAAAACATTATTTTAGTTTTGAAACCAGAAGTTCGTCGATCATTTTTATTCTGATAAATTGATAATACAATAGAAATCTCTTAGTTCTATTACTATGGGAACCACTGCTATGGTTCCCAACGTGTGTTCCGTGGAACCCTGTAGTTCCGCGATAAAAAGTGGCTGTTCCGCGCTACAAATTTTATTTCTTATAAAAACTGAAAATTCCAACCAGAATATCAGTTAAGGAACATTTATAGCTGGATAAGTACAGGTCGACCATATAATTCAGATCGTATACAAAGTTTCAATATCAAAAGAAATACCGTAATTTCAAACTAAAACATAAACAAAATATATATTGCTGCACCACCTGAATGGTGTTGATGCTGCACCAGATATGTGAATTCAGTTATCAAACATAACGCCTAATTTTAATAGAATCATTGAATCAAAGAAGCAGGTGCATCCTTTCCATTAAAATTTTTTCATTTACTTTAGTTTATCTTTTATGTTTTTGTAAATTATTTCTAAGATGAATTTTTTTGCTGAGATGAGTTGTTTAATTCAATAAAATCTGAAATACCAAAAAAATACTACTACTTGTTTAATTTAATATCAGATAGTAAATTTTGAAAACTCGTTTAAAAAATATTTAGGGTTCCACGATCATTGAAATTTGGGGGTTCCACGACCAAAATAGTTTGGGAACCACTGCTTTATAGGAAAGCAGGCATTTTTTTTTTCGAATAATAGAAAAAAATCGATTTTAAAATCGATTATTTCTCTAATTAAAATCGATTTTTCCTAAATCGATTAATTATGAAAAGCAAAAAATCGATTTTTAAGAATTTTTTTTTCACTCAATGTCACATCCCTAACGAGAACTGGTGTGTTCATAGTGGTATGGCCGTTGCCTGACATTTAAGTCGCGTTAACTGTCGACTACCGTCGAAGCTTGTGAATTGCTCACGCAACTGACAATTGACACCTATCAAATGCCAAAAATGACGTGTGTCCGTTTAGAAAACGTCACGCAGTTATCCCGAGCGGTCACCCATTCGAGCGCTGTCCTCGCACATGCATACTTAACTTTCCAAGTTTTTCTCGGTTGATTGACAGTCGACACTTATGACAGTCGACATAAAAAAAAGCCATTGCACAACCGGTATTTCATACCTGAGGTGGCAGTTAGCTGACTACTGTCGAAACCGTCTGAATTAACAGTTGGCACATGTCAAATGTCATATTTGACGTATGACTGCTTAGAGAACGTCATGCCGCGAGCCCGAGCGGCAAAGCATTGCACAAACTGCATTTCATTTCACTTGCTCAATGAACTGACAGTTGACACCTGTCAAATATCAAATTTTACGTATGTCTGCTTAGAAAACGTCAAGCCGCAAGCCGAGCGGTAAAACATTGCACAAACTGCATTTCATTTCACTTGCTCACATGAACTGCCAGTTGACACCTGTCAAATGTCAAATTTGTTTGTTTAGAGAACGTCACGCAGCGAGCCCGAGCGGTAAAACATTGCACAAACTTCATTTCGTTTCACTTGTTTACTGAACTGACAGTTGACACCTGTTAAATGTGAAATTTGACGTATGTCTGCTTAGAGAACGTAATGCCGCGAGCCCGAGCGGTAAAACATTGCACTAACGGAATTTCGTCTCCGACTGGGCAGTTTCCCGACTACTGACACATCTGTATGCAACAAAACCACCATCTGTCCAAAAGGCAACGGCACGCGGTGTTCCCAAGCGGTCACCCATCCAAGTACTAACCGCACCCGACTTTGCTTTACTTCAGTGATCGGACGAGAACTTTTTTTGTTATGTAAAGCTTTTTATTTATAATACACACGATACAACAAGTTATTTACATATACAGTTTTAGTGTTATTGGAGTACCTACTTACAAAAGTAATAAACCCTAAGTTGGTCGGTTTTTGGCCTTTGTTTTGCCTCAGTGTGCAATTGTTAGAATTGCACAGAAACATCTAAGGTGGCCTTTGCAGATTTGGTGGGAATGAATATTGAAATGGGAATGGAATTATTGCTACAATGAGATTTTTGGTGTACCAAAAAAAAGGAAAGATATCAACCGGAGTGTGTATAATAGAACAAAATTAAAATAAGGTGTTAGGGTAAAACAATAATAAAATATAGGAAACTATTTACATATTATATACACTTTCATACGCGTTCACATCCATTCGCACTCACACGCATTGTCAGTTTCATTCACTCTCGCTTTCTTCGAAAACGGTTAAGGTCTGATAAGTGAGCTTATGTTGTAGGACAATGGTCGCGTTGTGTCTTCGTATGTTCGTTATGTCTCTTATAAGACTGTTATGATGTTTTCGGTTAGTCTGAGTCTTGGAAAACTTCCGTGCGTGTTCCCTAATGTAGTCTGTTAGTCGCTGTATATGTCCTTCTTGAAGTCTGTCAATTTTAGTATATCTGTCCACAGATTAGTCGGAGAGGCTCCGCACCAAGCCGGCACACCGTAGACCAAGACAGGTCTGCTAATAAATTTATAGAGGGGAAGTTTATTCTCTCTCTACATTTCGCTCCTTTTACTTATGATTGAGTAGATACTCTTTAGCACAGCGAATCCTTTAGGAATGGTCTTTTTAATGTGGGTTTTAAAGGAGAGTCGACTGTCGAGGTGGATTCCTATGTGTTTTACAGATTTTTTTGGGATAATTGGGTGGTTGTCAATATTGGGAGGAAAGAATATTTTGGTAAATGAATTTATGGTGAATTTTTTCGTAAATGTTATTGTCTTTTGTCCTCAGAGTGATTTTCCATAATTTAAAAAAATCTGTGATCAGTCTTAGGTGGATTTCAATTTTTTGTGTGCCGTTATAGCGCTGCAAGAGTGGCTGTAAACCACGGTGTCGTCCGCGTAGAGGGCGAGGTTTCTTTGTGGTATGGTTGGGATGTCATTTATGAAAAGGCTGAATAGGATTGGGCCTAGGATAGACCCTTGGGGAACCTCTGCTGTCACTGGTCGGTGTGTCTAGTAACTGTTGTTAATTTTAACTGTAAACGTTCTGTCACGTAAGTAATTCGATCAGTTTAATTAACATCGGTGGGAATTTTAGTTTTATCAGTTTATAGGTCAGTCCGTCTGTCCAAACCCTGTCAAATGCTTTTTCTATGTTAAGTAGTGTAACTGCAGTCACGTTTCCCTTGTAAAATTGTAGGTTATGTCTTTAGTTATTCTAGTCGTCTGCTGAACTGTATTATGTCTTTGTCTGAAACCAAATTGACAGTCCGTCAGAATGTTGTGTCTGTTTATGTGATTGTTTACTCGTCTTAGAATAACTTTCTTAGTCACTTTACTCATTTTCACCATGCTTAAAAGACTAATGGGCCGATAGTTAATCGGATCATTGTTCTTTTTACCTGGCTTTAAGTCAGGAATAATGTTGGCACCTTTCCAAGGGGCTGGGAAGTGACGGAGTTTGAAAATAGCATTGATTATATGCATAATCTGCACTACAGTATTCTGAGAAGTTTTTCAGTATTTTCTTTTGGATGTCGTCCGGTTCGCGTGCTTTTAAATGTTTCATGTGTTTTAAAATTCCCAGAATTTCTGTCGGGATCGTTCTGTAATCAGTTTCGTCCGTCACGTCGTTACCGTTCAAAAAGTTTCTGACTGTTTCTATAACTTTGGTTTGTGGTTCGTTGTTGTCTGCGACAATTTCGTGTACTTTTTGCAGTACGTCCGCTATCAATTCGGTTTTATCTTTGTTAGTCATTGCCATTTGGGCGCCTACTGTTAAAGTCGGTATAGGTCTGGATTTGTTTCTTAGTTTCTTTGTCAGTCGCCATAGGGAGTTGTCGGTAGCGTTGAGTCGATTCAGTTTGTTAGTCCATTTGTCTTTTCAGAATTTACATATTTCTGTTCTTATTTGTCTAGCCAGTCTGTTCATGTGTTGTTTGTCTGTCGCGTCTCGGTTTCTTTGCCAGTCGTGTCTGTATCTGTTTCTCGTACGTATCAAGTCATTAATGTATGTCGGTTATTCGAAGTTATGTATTTCGTCAAGTTTTTTGTACATAATCAGTTTCCGTTTCGTCACCGTTATATTGTGGGTCAGTTTTTCAGTTTCGTTCTCCAGTTCCTGAATACAGTCTATTCGTTTTATTGTGATTCGTCTGTCGAGTTCACGACGAAACGCTGTCCAAGTTTTTATAGACCGGTATTGTTCGTTGCTGTACTTTTTCGGGGAATTTCCCAAGAGTGAGGCGAAAGGGATTATGGTCGGAGTTCAGTGAATTCAGAGTCGCTGGGTCTGTAATTTCTTTGATATTTTTAACAAGCGCAAAGTCGATTGTCGTCGGGGAAAAGTTATCTGCGGGATAGTGAGTATGAGTGTCGGGAAAAAGGAACGTGGATCTGCTCGCTAGAGAGTAATTGAACAATCTGACTCCATTTCTGTTGTTTCTGCCGCAATTCCAGGCGCTGTGGGTAACGTTATGGGGACTATAACGTTACCCACAGCGCCTGGAATTGCGCTGTCACAAGCACTTTGTCTCCTATGTTGGTCAGTAAATCCAAGTCCTTGTACGTGATTTTGTTCGTCGGTGAATTGTAAATTGAGATTATGTGAATCTTGTTTATCAGTCGGAGAGCTAGGTGTTCGATCTTAATTTGCTTGTCTGTTTTCAGTCTGCTGTACGTTATGTCGTTCCTGACCAGCACCGCCACACCTCCGACACCGCTCTTACAATCCCGTCGGACCACAAAGTAAAATCTCACCCGGAGACTATAATATTGGTCAATTTTTGTTTCATTAATTAACATGAGGTGCGTGTCGGTGCTGCTCAGGAAGGACAGAAGCTCTCCTATCTTATTTCTTATCCCGTTTGCGTTCCAACTCACCACATTTATTGCATTCATTTTAGAGCCATACAAAAGAAAATTATGGTTTGGATTTGGTCGCCTACAGATTGGCAGGCAGCGAATCAGTTGCTCCCAGGCACCTACCATTTTGGGGATGTCTATCATGGGGTGCGTTCCATAAGGCTGGACATTCTAACTATGTTGCAGCTGGGACCAGTTGCCCTAGTGGAGGGTATCGTCGGTCCGGCGTCTGGGGCTGCCGGGGGACTTCTGGGTTGAGGTGAGAGTGGGGCTGCGACTGCTGGAGGACCTGTGTGGTGTGGTGGGACTGGCGCTGCGGCGACTCCTAGGGCTGGAAATTCTTCTCGTTCTGGGCCTGGTATTCACTGCCCCGCGTTTACGGCGAGGGCCGGCGCATCCACGAATATCGCTCTGCTTTGAGGATTTCTTCGGCACTCAAGCATCCTTATATACACGGGACAGGATGTCGAATTTACGGGGTGATCGCTTTAACAGTTGGCACATTTTGCCGGTTCTTTCCTGGGTTTCGTGCAGGCGTGTGTAAAATGCCCCTCCGCGCATTTCAAATACACTGGGGACGCGATACAATTGCTTGTGGCGTGTCCCCATTGCTGGTATCTATGGCACTGTGTTATCTTCTCCTTGTTCACATATGGCCTGAACGTAATTCTTGTGTGAAGAATGAATTTCACAAGATCTTCCAGAATTCTTAGTTATATTTTTCGAAACCGCTATTAGAAATAGCGGGTGTTTGGTTCCCTTCATTCTTAAGCACATGATCAAGGAAATTTGAAATTTACTAAGAAATTCCTCACTTATTTTCATTTCGTCATTTTCGTCTGTTAATTGTAACAGTATATATGTATTCCTGCTGCTTTAAATCCATTGGCTGCTTTTTCTATATTAGTGACATTGTTATATGCTCTGGTGAACAATTCAACAACTTCGTATTGTGTAATTCTTCTTCCTAAATGTTCAGCCATATATAAATCACATTGTCGGTATTATGCTCTTTTTAGTGAACCAAAAAAATGTCAAATCTAATGGTTGCAGACGATGGGAAGTATGAGGTGGAAGTGAAAGCAAAATTATTGCATGTTGACGACATAACAAAAAAGTTTCAAGAAGTGACTTTCAGGATTATCTAAAATCAATAGTACAGATTTTTCAGGCGTTGGTTTAGCATGTGAAATAAAATGGTGTAGCCACTCAACAAATAAATTACAATTCATCCGTTTCCTTTAAAAAATAAAGTACGGAGGAATGTATTTTCCCGAAGCACTAAATGAGCATACAAAGGTTGTAGTAGCTCCTCTTTCTCCACTCGTAGCCTTACCCACTTGTTTTTGACCTTTAGGAGCTAAGATTTTAAAATTTGTTTGTACATTTGTGATACCCATTTCATCAACGTTGAAAATACTATCTGCGTTGAAATGATGATAGTCTCGTTAATTTTCTAAATTATCAAAAAATATTGAAAGTTCATCTTGATTAAATGCAGTTATTCTATTTAATGAAGTAGCTTCTGGTTTTCTCAATGAAATTTCAGGGTTTCTTTTGATAAATACATAATACCAGTCTTTACCTGCCATTTGAGAGTTCTAATTAAATTTGTGATTTAATTTATTTTTTTCTGCAAACTTATAAGCAGTCTTCCGTACAGCTTCAACAGTCAATCCATAGAATAGTTTACTGCATTTGATAATATGCTCTGCTAATTGTTTTTCTTGTGCTTCAGAAAATACAGATTTTCATCCACTTTTTGGCTGAACTAAAACTTCTTTTTTTAAATGATCATGTATAGTTGACTTTGGTATAGAATAATTTTTAGCTGCTTTTCCTATAGTTAATTATTTACTTCTTACATCTCTTATTGCACGTTCCAAATTGTTTAAATCATATTTTTTCCAATTTTCCTTTTATATTTTCGAACCATCTGGAAAAAAAATTGTACAGTATGATTATCGATGTGGGGCAATTGCGAACGTCCGAGATTACCCACTCAATTCGTCCGCCATTGCCCCACAACGTTAAAAAATAAAAACTTGATTTTTTTAATGTTAGAAATAAATAAAAATAAGTATTTCTGTCAGAAATTTTTTCTTAAATTCTATTTAACACATCGTAAATAAATTATAATTATATAATTTATGTGTAGCGAGAATTTAACGAATATATACATGACATAAATTACATGCAAAAAGATAAAAATATTAAATAATATTTACCTTGAATAAAAAGCAGAACATGAGCAGCTGACTAAAGCAGGGGTTATATTAGAGCCGCCCCGCGTGTCGCAACGCTGCCTGACGCAACGGGCTGGTGATTATACTAGTGTCGCGTCGCCGCACGTGCTGATTAATTTTTGTATCAGTTCAGTGGCGAGCGCGTAAACGTCCGCACCTATTTGCAATGTTCTCTTCTGACTCTTTTATAGCAAATTTTATAGATTCGTTAAAATAATTGTTTAAAATATCTAGCCTGTTGCCAATTGGATGTAAAGCTCTTATTTCCTCAATTTTCCCCATGAAATATTTGCATACAGAAAATATTAATGTCATTAAAGTCCAGAGCTTAAGGCTTCAGAGCTTCATTTACGGGCTTTAGGGCATAATTATTGCGGCTTTTCACTATTGCGGATTTCAACAAAAACAAGTCTATTCAACAAAAACGATACAAATATTTTACAAATAGATGGTTTAATGATTATTCTAAATGTTTAATGATATCATACCAAGACAAGAGTCGACAAGACGAGACAAGATCAGACAAGAGCAATTTATAATCTCTTACTAGCTCAATAAGTTCGTCGGCGGACATCTTGCGCGCGTACCGTAATGTGGTATACGTCTGCTTGCTTGCTCGTCAACACACTGCGCCGAAATGCGCGTAGTCAAGTGGTGATTATACTAGCGCGGAGCAAGCCAACGCGTTACATCTCCCACCAGCGATGCCACGCCGATCGAAATCGAGTGGTGTGCGTGGAGTCAGCTCGCTCGGCTACACACGGGACTGAGCTAATGTAATCATGAACGTGATTACATTAGCTCAGTCCCGTGTGTCTAAATGTATGTAACCGATTGCAATCCCACGCGTTGCGACACGCGGCGTGGCTCTAATATAACCCTTGCTTTATTGCCTGACACTACGTATACATTAACCTACAATTCCATGTAAAAAAAACTTTTTTTCCTAAGGTACTGAAATCGTGGTGTCCGGGATTACCCCGCGTCCGCGATTACCCCACTCACCCCTATGTAAATATCTACATTTACCTTCACAACTCAAGTTTCGACGTTTAACGGTCATTTTTAATTGCAATGACCTTGAAAATGACCGTCAAACGTCGAAACTTGAGTCGTGAAGGTAAATGTAGAAATTTATACCCAAAGTACCCAAGTAGAAATTTATACCCAAGTTATTGCATTCTGCAAGTCTTAAATTTATATCCCTCCAGGCTTGTATTAATCTCGGCATATTGAAATTAAGTTCCCTAGTACGGGACATTTCATAAAATAATTCACTCTGTGGAGGTAAATTCTGGGTTGGGTTTCTTTCTTCTTGAGGTATACGGCCTACCATCGGTTGAGATTCAGATTTCTCTTTTAATTTTGAATGTATTGACGGAAGATTTGTTTTTCTTGTTTATCCATTCCAATCGTTTGGCATATACAAGGCATACCGTGGAATTGGATGTGTGCGCTCCTTTGCAGTTGGCACATTTTGCAGGTTCTTCGCGGGGTTTCTGACAAGCATGTGAAAAATGCCCCTCTCCGCATTTCATGCAAACTGGATCAGAAAAACAATTGGCGGTCGCATGACCCCATTGAAGGCAGCGATGGCACTGTGTCATTAATTCCTTGTTTACGTATTGCTTAAATGTTACTCTTGCATTTTGCACGTATTGAACTAAATTTTCTAAAATTTTGATAGTAATATTTTTTAGAATAATTATTAAAAATAACGGATATCTAGTATTTCTCAATTTTGAACATTTTACAATTTTTATTTGGAATTTAGAATTAAATTTCTCTACTTCCTCTACAATTTCTTCAATTTCGGCTGATTTTATAGTATATGTGTGGCAATCCTCCACAATTCTTGTCTTCACTTTGTTAAAACTGATAAAAATAAATATAAACTGATAAACTTATTAAGATAAATGTTCGTCGTTTCGGCTCCAAATTTAATTGTGAAATTATCATCACCCGTCGAGGCAGAAATTATTTTCCTTAGCGCTCGCCCCTTCGTAATTGTGGATGACGACGATAGGCGGTGGTCTTATTGGTTTTGGATTTCTTTTAGCCTTTCCTATTGTTCTCTGCCTTTGTCCGTCGTCAGATTCCCCATCTGTCCCAAGATCGTCATCTAGATCCGAGAGAACTTGGTAAGAGTTCCCTACCGTTTTTTTTAAGTCCCTGAAGGAACAATGTCTATTCTCGATTTCTCCTTTTTATTCCTTTTTGCTTTTTTTTCCAACACTTATAAATGTACTCCTTTTTTGACAATTCAAGCGTCTAATTAATTTAAAAAAAATAATTTAATAATTGTCCCCTTCTTTTTCCAGCTCGTCTACTTCGTCTATTTGTTTGGCGGTTGCCATGGGGAGGAGAACTGGTGTGTTCAAAATGGTATGGCCGTTGCCTGACATTTAAGTCGCGTTCACTGCCGACGACCGACGATGCTTGTGAATTGCTCACTCAACTGACAGTTTTTGCACCTGTCAAATGTCAAATTTGAAGTATGTCTGCTTAAAGAACGTCACGCCGCGAGCAGTAAAAGATTGCACAAACTACATTTCATTTTACTTGCTCGCTGAACTGACAGTTGACAGCTGTCAAATGTCAAATTTGACGTTTGTAATAACTACTGGGATACCCGAATAAAGAAATATTTTTCTTCAATTCTTGAATACTATTATTTGTGTCAATTTTCCTTGCATAAGACAAAATTACATACTTTGTGAAAGCGTCAACGGAGACAAACACATATTCTTTTTGGTCATTCTTACCACTCAATTTACCAGTAACATCCATGTGAATAGTATGCCACGGAATACTTCTTTTGGGTTTTGTTTACCGGAGGGAGTTTTAGATAATTTACAAGTTACACAATTGTTAACCTACTTTCGAACATGTTTAGACATATTTTCGAACCAATAATAGTCATCAATTTTGTCGAGTGTTTTCTCTCATCCTAAATGCATAACAGATTCATGAACATTATTAATTACAGACCAGATGGCCCAAAGGCTTTTGGAATAGCAGCTAATTTATTTGTTTGTCCATTTCTTTGAATTTTACGGTACAATAGACCCTTACACAATTCATAAGTTTGCAACACACTATCAGGTAAATTTTGAATATTATTTAAGTTTGAAATAATTTTAGAAATTTCGCTATCTCTTAATCGTGTAATTAATTCAGAAATAATTGGTAATGGATATCTATCGGAAATCGTATTAGAATTTAATTCACGATAATCAACACACATTCGATAGTTCCGTCTTGTTTTTGTACTAAAACTACTAGACTTGAAAATGGTGAACTACTAGGCCGGATAATATTAGCCTCTAACAATTCTATAATTTTAATACGAATTTCTTTCTCCGATTCGCTCATAAGATATGGGAGCCTTTGTACTGTTTTAAATGAATCTTTCAGCCTAATATCTAATTTACCAGTAGTAACACGGGCTAGTGTTACTACACCAATAGTAACACTAGTAGTTGGATTATCTTTTATTAAAGTCTTTAAAATTTTCTAATAAAGTAATTAACTGACCACGTTGATTATCAAGAAAATCAGTTTTTATCGCACTTTCCCAGTCAAGCAAATTGTTATTTTTACTTAAAGAATACACAGTCTTAGTTTTACTAAACAAAATTTTACTATCGGTCAAGTGAACAAAGTAACCGATGCTTAAAATCTCTCAGCCAATCAAAATATCATTACTTAAATAACTATCAGGTAAAACATGAAATTTAATTTCGAGAAAATAGCCATCTATCATTATTTTAGACAAAATTTGAATCGTGTTAAATACAGTGTCACTGTCAATTCCTACTAAACAAATTGTATTAAAAATTCTTTGGCCCCTAAATTTTAGAAAAATAGATTCTTTTTAGAGAGAAAGAACACTCTGCTCCAAAGTCAAAAATAAATGGAAAAATATCACATTGATGTTCGAACTGTCCAGTAGGTGACTTCACAGAATAAATTGCGACTCTCTTCATCACGGGTTCTTTCATCGTAGCAGCATTACGGCATTCCTTGGCGTAGTGACCATGGTTGTTACACTTGTAGCAACGGAGTTCTATTCGGTTACGGTTGGAGCTGGAACACACTGAAGGCGGACGCATCTTTTTCACAAGTTCCTCTAGAATATTTCTCCATTGTTCATCAGAACTATTGTGTCTTTTTTTTGGGAGGAAGGGGAAACCTTTTATAGGCACCGACTAACTCGGTAGTGTAGGACTCCTTCTCTGAGATAGTCTGGACTTCCAGAGATAGTTTACCCACTAAAACCACCTACCCCCTGATTTCTATTCCTTGCACCCCGGAGACCGTCAAGTATTACTTGGGGTGTAGGATTATCAGAATGTTCTGTTTATTAATTTCTATTATCCCTTTCATCATGGGCTTTGCTTTCCATAATCTCTTGTATGGTATCCTCGATATCCTTCCAATTGTCAGGTGTTTCCAGCATTAGGTTGATGATATTTTCCGGCGTTAGAGTTCTTCCGATTTTGGACGTAATGTACCTTCTGTTTTTTTCCCATTTGTGGCACCTGAAAATCCTGTGCTCCGCATCATCCTCCTCGTCGCAGAAGCGGCAGTTCGGCGAATCGATTATTTTAAACCTGTGTAAGTACTTTTGGAAGTCTCCGGGTCCTGATATGGCTTGTGTTGTATAGTGTGTGATTTCTCCGTGCTTTCGCTCCGTCCATGTTTTTATCACCGGTATAAGTCGTTTTGTCCATCTGGCTGTTTGCGGCTGGCTATTCCATCTTTCCTGCCATTTATTTATTATTTTCTCTCTTTCTTGTCCTCTGTTTTCAGTTCCTGCGTCGTATGTGTTGGTCCTTTCTTCAATTAGGAGGTCTATAGGTGGTGTTCCAGTTATCACTTGTAGCGCTTCGGTAGCAGCTGTCCTATATGCCTGTGCTATTTTGATTAGTAGTTTGCGTTGGACTCTTGTTATTATGTTTTTATATTTTTTAAATTTCATCGCCTTTTGCCAGATCGGTGCTCCGTATAGTAGTGTGGAATACACAATTGACGTCAGTACTTTCCTTTTCTTCTCCTTTGATCCTCTTATGTTGAGCAGGATCATGTTTAGTCTTTTGACCGTACCTTCCGTTTTCTTGACAGTTTCTATAATGTCTTGTCATTCTAAGGTCAGTGTCGAAGTATACCCCAAGATATTTTGTCGCAGGAATCGTCTCTATGTCATTTTTTCCCACTGTTATCGTCAAGTGCCGCACTTTCCATCTTCCCACCATCATTACGGCCTCCGTTTTTTTCTGGAGCCAGTTTCAGTTTTTTCATATCCATCCATTGTTGTATTCTGCTGATCGCCGTTTCCGTTGTTTGTCTATTTTTTTCGGCCGTCATACCGCTAACGACTAATGCTATATCATCTGCGTACCCTATGGTGGTTACCTCTTTTTGTATTTTTATTTTAAGGACACCGTCGTAGTAAACGTTCCACAACGTGGGTCCCAGGACAGAGCCATTCTACCATTTTTCGTATTGTTATTTGGCTGATGGCATTTATATGGTGCAGTGCTATCCACTCGTCGCCGTCGGTTTCTTGTTTCACAGTTAGCAACTTGTGCCATATGTCTTCTCTGGTTCCGTTGTGTGTAACTTTGATGATTTTTTTCTCCTCGTTTGTTGAACATCCATTGAGCGCCGCTTGGTTATCTGCTCGATCACCTCTACATCCTGTGTGGTTGTGGCTAGCTCGGGTATCCGGTCTTGGAACATTTTTTGTATGCCACTATCCATTTTGGGGTCTTCTTTTCCAACAAACACTACTTTGACCACGGCGTCTTCAGTTTCCAGTAGATTTCCCGCCTTCATTTCTGTATTTTTAAATATCGCTTCCTCCCATTTTTTCATTTCAATGGATTCCCAGTCTTTCAGAGTTGAAATTCCATCCAGTGTGGTCAGGGTTTCGCTTGTATATGCATGCCATGGATTTGTTTGCGTGCTTACGCTTTGGCTTTTGTGTACTGCTTCGCCACATCTGCAGGTGAGGCTGAGGTCGCTCTTTCTAGCCTCGACAGTCTGTGTGCTGGTACTACATTTCGCTGTCGGTGTCAGCTGGTCAGGGGCTACCTGAGTGTCTGCGTCGTATGTCGGCACCTCAACCTTTTTCCACCTTTGGTCTTTAAACCATTTCTGGGCCGTCTCCTTGTTTAGAGCCTCAGTCTGTTTTTTGAGTAGCCCTGTTATAGTTTTGATTTCTTTTTTGGTGTTGGTGTTTTCATTGACTAATTTTGTTAGTTGTTCCGTGTGTAGGGTAAGCATGTTTATCGCCTCAATTATGTTGTAAGCAATTGGGCACTCCGTTTTCTTTAGGGGGTCTATCGCATCCGTCTCCGTCTTTTCCATGGATGTGTCTCCTACTTTTCGTTTTTTATTTAAGAGGGCGCTTAAAGAGTTGCATATTTGCCGTTGGCTGGGGTTGTGTACCCAGCCGTGTGGTGGCTTGGCGTTGTCCGGGGTGTGGCTGATGCTATTTATTTTTGTCTGTATTCCAGTCGTTGTAACTTGCACTCCGGCCTGGTTTCCTACCAGAAGCGCTGGGCGGTCGTTGGATGACGGTCGGGGGGAGCCCGCTCGCACACTCCCTCCACCGACCGGCACTGAGGTATCCCTCCTCTGCACCGTAAACGCATATTCCTTTTCCGAGCTCATTTTCATGTATACATTGCGGCTGACCATCCTACAACCGCGCCACTGGATGTAAGAGTTTTTTTTGTTGAAGAGGTTGTTTTCCTCTGTGCAAGCCTGTTGGTCCACGAGAGCTATTTTATTTGCCTCAAACCCTCCAACCCTGCTGGATGCAGAGCCGGCGACCTTCCCCTATCCGCCACCCGGGGACGCGCTCGGTCGGGGTTTCAAGCATCCCCTCCCCCCATATTGGAAGGCCGAGAGAACTATTGTGTCTGTCTTTAGCGCTTTCGTCCATGGCTTTGGATCTCGATCCCACTTGTGATGTAGAAGACAACAAGGGCAGAGGAGGTGTAAAACACCTATTTTTATTATTTTACGTCTAATACTTATTTTATTTCACTGTCTTACAACTAATTATTATTCTAGACTTATACACTTATATTATATAGACTTATACACTTTCAACTAACAAAGGAAACTAACTTGAACAAAGGAAAACGGGGAGACCGTTCTTAGACACTTTCTTTGTCTGAGTCTTAATAATGAATGTTATTGAAAATACATAATTCCTTATGCTCTTGGATTCGACGCTTCCTTATGCCGCATTCCTGGATCCAGACAGTTTCCCCGTCTAGATTTGACGCCCTCCCAAGGGTGTCGACAAACACTAACCGCTTTGATTATTTAGGATTGTTTGGTTCGGTGACGTAACTGTTCCAAATCCCCGACATATTTTTATTTTTTTCTATTCTTAAAATAATTGTAATTTTGTAAATTTTTATTATAATCTCCAGGTCTGACAAACTTGAGAGTAAACAACTCGTCACCCATTAGGGTGGGCCTATCTACATACTCTGGTAGGACTCAGCATGAAGAGAAATATTAACATAATAGGAAAAGGCGTCTAACCTTCTATGGGCATTTAACCCGCATGAATGTCCACGACTCACGAACAGGATACTCACCACCACAGGTAGAAGGAAAGGGAAAAAGATCACAACAGTAAAATCAGAGCTGGAGCTACTTAAAATTTCATCAGAAACCATAGAGGATCGGTCCCAACTCCGACAGACCATTCGACAAGGAGTATTCCCAGTGACCCTTACTAGCAAAAACAGCACAGGAAACAACAGACCAAAGTGGACAGAGGAAAGGAACGAAATGGTAGCACCCTGTGAAGGCTCCTGCCTAAGGTTATAGGTGAAAATCCACACGTTTGTGTGGGAACCACCGGTACTGTGGTCAGCGTCTGTTAGCTCTGTGACCTAATACACCTCCTCCACAAGAAAGGAGACAAAACGAACACTAATAATTACAGAGGAATTTCCATACTACCTTTGACATACAAAATTATGTACAAAGCCCTGTTAAATCGGCTAAAACCTCAGATAGATCCACAGATAGTAGAATAGGGGGGACATCACAATACCATTCGTCAACTTCAAGAAGGCCTACAACTCCATAGATAAACAACAAATTGGAAGAAATGAAGGTGAACAACAAGACCAGAAATCTAATCCAGGAAACATTAACAAATACAGTATCCAAAGTGAAGTTCACGGGAGAGGGCTCGGAAACATTTGATATCAAGACAGGAGTGAAACAGAGAAATGGCCTCTCACCCATCCTATTTAATTCTGTTTTAGAAAATTTAATAGAATTTTAGATGATCACATACCATGACCGCACGTATGTGGTCATCTAAAACATTGTATTGTTGATAGTTTAATTTGAAATAAAATTTACTAATTTGAATTACCTATAAAAGAGGATCATTCTATTGTGGCACTAATCTTCCAACAATCAGACACAATTGTGGTTTCGGGTTTAATATATTGCCAATATATTTCTAGCAATACCGCCTTACTGCGTGCCACAACCACTTTCATGAAAAATTTGTTAGTCCCTGTCTCGATCTCTTCAAAAACCCATTTTCGTTCAACATGTTTCCCTCTGTGGTATTTCCTCTTTCCAAATTTACGTTCGTCAATTTCCACAGTTATTCTTGCTCCACCAAGCATTTTATTGCCCCTTTCTACATACACATTTCTGTGCAAACATCCCTGCAGAAGTGGCACTAGTTTGTAATGTATTTAGGACAAACCTTAACATTATTTCTGTACAAGAGAGATGGCTCAACTCAAACCAACTTCCCTTCCGAAGGCTTCTAGTAATGTCATGTTTCTCTGCTGCAACTCCTTTTTTGCACTTTCACCGATAACCTTCACCGTTTTTTTGTCACTTTTGTTCAATTTCATAATTGCCACACGCACAGGACAAATAAAATGCTATGCAACCAAGCCCACTTGCATAAGCCATTTCACCACCGATTCCTGAGTTGCTGTTGCATTTCTAATATTGTCAATATGAAAATTGGTATATTAAAGGACGAGTTCAGTAAGCGTGATTTTACAGCACGCGTCCATGTTTGGAAAACAACGAGCGTAGTGAGGAGTTTTCTAATGGACAAGTGATGAAAAACGTCTTACGAACGAGTTTTTATAGTATTTTTTCTATTTTGCGCCATTTTAGGCCATTTCTAAATAAATAAATCGCCCATACATGTTTATCAAATTTTATGGTGGTTGATAACACTGATAACTGACACTTGAAAATAATTTAATTGTCATAATTAAAATGTCTGAAGAAATATCTTGTACTCCACCGGAGTTAAAAGAAATAGCTGCCAAACAGTAAATAAATTATTGCCAGATGTCACGAGAAACAATACTGCAAATTTAAAGAGTGGTGTGATCTACATCAATTTACAGTTTTTTCAGAAAATGTTTTGCTTGCATATTTCGAAATACAACGTAAGAAGTATAAACCATCAACTTTATGGTCGATATATTCTATGTTGAGGTCCTGTTTATCTATAGATAAGGATGTAGACATATCCAAATATTGTAAATTGCAGGCCTTATTGAAACGGATATCTCAGGGCTATGTACCTAAAAAGTCAAAGATTTTAGAAGAAGAAGATATTCATAAATTTATAAGGGACGCAGATGATAAGTCTTATCTGGCTATGAAGGTGGTTAAATTTGTATGTATATCTCAGATTTGTATGTAACGGTATTCATTATAGATTGTCTTGATAATGGGATATAATGGTGCCCTTAGACGTCAGGAATTAAAAGATATGTCTGTCGATGACATAGAATACAGATCTGATTCCATCATTGTATCTGTATCTAAAACAAAAAAAATATAGGCAGTCAGGCACTGCCAATTGAAGTGAAAACTTTTGAAAAAAAAACAGCTTTAAAACTGGTTTTGACGATTTATCAGTATGTTAATCAAATTTGGTACATAGTTTGTTAGTATTGTTTTATGTAATTCTGGAACATAACTCACTTCTAAAGGAGAATGGCTGTTAATGTCATCATCATAATATGAATTTGAATCCGGAATGTTTGGTTGATTCTGTGTTGATAGGTCAGCAAAATGAATTGGTAGGATATACCTATGGCACATTTCTTGTTGATGGGTCTGCAATTTGTGAGTTATGGAAATTTTGACTTTTAGAAACATGCCTCCTTATAACTGCTTTTGAAGATTTATCTGTATGTAAATTAATTTTTGTTTGGAATATTCTTTACTACGTTTAATTTTTTCCTCCTTGTCAGCTGTGATTCTTCGATGTTTAGAAATTTTTGAATTAACTATTGCAAGAGTTTTCTTCTTATTCTTATCTCTATATCGCTGACTATTAATTTTATTTTGGAGTTTCCTTCCTTTGGAAAGCACACTAGTACATTTGGTTGCCTAAAACTTTGATGAATCTGATTCGTGATTTACCATGAATTCATTCAACATTCCAATTGTCCGGCACTAGTATATCTACTAGTACATCCGTCAAAACTCTTACTCTTGTACTGCACACTGATTATAGGGGTTGATATTTCCTTAGAGGCGCTGCGTTCTGTCAACACTGCCAAAAACTTTCCAATAATACGGCACTAGTATATCTACTATTACATCCCATAAAAGTACTTACTCTTGTACTGCACACTAATTCTATGGGTTGATATTTCCTTATAAACGTTACGTTCTGTCAACACTGCCAAAAACTTTGACTATTATGTTTGACGTTCATAGCCAACTTGAAACATATGCGGATAGATGCGTTCTTTTGAACACATCTTTGAGTAATAGAATTTTTTTTTATAGAACGCAGCTATTGATGACGATGACGCAAATGTATGATTTTACCCTCTACCCAAATGTCATTCAGCGCGGCTATAGAAGTTATCACTTCAAAAATTACATACCGAGAATATTTGCAATTACTGATCCTCATTGGATTGACTTAATTAAAAAATATGCTAACTTACGTCCTAATAATGTTACACATAAGAGATTATTCTTAACTTTTCGTAACGGGCATTGTATTAATAGTCCAATTGGTATTAATATTATGGGGAGAATATCAAAAGACATTGCGACATTTCTCAAGTTACCAAACTCCAATCTTTATACTGGACATTGTTTCCGAAGTAGTGTGACACATTTGGCCAACCATGGTGGTGATTTGTTGACAGTAAAAAATCATGGTGGATGGAATCTTCTACTGTTGCGGAGGGGTATGTTGACGCTTCATTAAAATAGAAGATTGAAATATCCAAAATGCTTGGATCCGAGCAAGCAAATATAAACTTACCAGGATGTTCTTCTAGTGTCCCATATTTGCAATTTGATGGCACAACAGTAGTAGTAGCACTGTATATAAAGTCCCTGGTGTGAGAGTTACTGCTCAAGAATCCAATGTAACTATAAATGTATTTATTAATTGTACCATTGAAAAGAATTTAAAATAAATATGTGTTATATCGTTTATTATCATTAATTAATTAAATTTGTGTATTCACGATTTCCACACATCTTCTTTAAGTGCCATCTCCTCTTAGAAGGTTGGCTATCATCATAGCTATTTTCACTTTTGATGTAGCTCTTAACAACTCAACGGAACAATATTTGTACCATTTTCTTAGGTTATTTAACCAGGAAATGCGTCTTCTATATCTTACATTCATCTTAGCTACATTCAAAACTGTCCCTCCCTGCTTTCCTAATTCCAATGCCATTGACTATTTCTTATAGTTTGTCCGCCTTCGGGGGCGATTTCTCACCCCCAGGACAATAGAGTGCCCTTCCGATATCATTTGATATAGGTTGATTATACCGGCGCACATTCGATCTATTACTTAATCATATATTATTATATTACTTTTCTTTTAAGTTCCATAAAGAAAGAAAAATAAAATTTGACACTAAAATAATTTGACGTTTCGAATGATAATTTTCTTGAAACCAAATTCACTTTGTTTTTAACACATTTTTTAACACTAACACCAATCTAATGTTAACCTTTTGTTTTTTACTATAAATTTCTCTATATAAACTTCATACCACTCAAAAAGTACATAATTTCAAGGAGCAAATTTTTGTTGTGATTCCACACATCACATAACCTCAAAACATTCTCGCCGAAAATTTGACATCACTGACAGCTCTGAATTTCTGTGCCAACTTTGAATAAATTAGTATGAGTCCATTACAGACGCAAAATAGAAAAAAGACATTTATTGCTTTAAAAAAAGAGACAAAAAAAACAAATCATGGAATATTAATTATGTCAATAAAAAAATTGATTGAACTCTATTCGCACACTTAGATTTTGGCAAAGTCCTAGGAGTGTATACGATGGTTTCGTGCGAGCGTGGCAGAAAATGCAACTAACGGTGCAGCTCAGTGGCGGTACGCGGGAACGTAGTTTAGAATATAACTGACTTCTGTTGAAAATTTTGTGGTGGGTCCTTGTTTAATTTCTTGTATATGTTCAAAAATTAGAAAAAAAAACCAACGGTCCTTGTCACTTTGTCCTACATTGGACCGAGAGTTCGCGCAACCGCGCGTATGTTTTGATTTATCTTCCCGCTTCGCGGCGGACAACCTAATCTAACCAAGGTAAAACCAACGGTCCTTGTCACTTTGTCCTACATTGGACCGAGAGTTCGCGCTGCCGCGCGTATGTTGTCTTGATTTATCTTCCCGCTTCGCGGCGGACAACCTAATCTAACCATGGTAAAACCACCAATAAAATCCACACGAGACATTGTACGGTAGCTGTTTGCATGCAAATTCAATACGACGCTTAAAATAATATATATGTTGCCATAGTTACAGTTTTTCATATAAAAGCAAAGAGGATCGGATCCTCTTTGATATAAACGGGCAAGAATAAACGTGGCGTTTTGTAGGAAATATATGATCTCTCACAATCTATGATTGTCTGTCTAGGTATATTGTAATATATTTTATTACTCGTCACAAAATATATTCAACTTATTTTCACTACGCCTCTGTCTCCCACTGTAATGCACATGTTCGAAATTGTAATGCGCATGTACGAAATTTAAAATAACGACGGCAGCGCACACCACCGTCATCGTATACGCTCCTAGGACTTACCCTAGATTTTTTATGTTTGTACCCATACTTGTCATAAATTTTTTAAAATGTTTATAATCACTGGTTTGTTTACATATTGACTGTCAAAAAAAATTTGACACTGGCGCTGTAGTCAGAGTGTGACCTAAAAGCAAAGTCAACCCTTGACGTACGTCTGCTTAGAGAACGTCACGCCGCGAGCCCGAGTAGTAATACATTGCACAAACTTCATTTCACTTGCTTGCTGAACTGACAGTTGACACCTGTCAAATTTGACGTATGTCTCCTTAGAGAACGTCACGCCGCGAGCCGGAGCACTAAAACATTGCACAAACTGCATTTCATTTCACTTGCTCGCTGAACTGACAGTTGACAAATGTCAAATTTGACGTATGTCTACTTAGAGAACGTCACGCCGCGGGCCCCAGCAGTAAAACATTGCACTTATTGTTAGTTATTCACAAGTCATCTACATAAGCCCTCTTGTTCTTTTTCTTTAGCTTCTTTCCATCGTTGCTTTTAGCTACTTTTATGTTTCTATAATACTCCTTGAAGATGTTCGAGATAAATGGCAGCTGATCTATCAGAACTTTCTTTTTTTCAGCTGAAATTGGAAGTGGCTGTGTAGAGATAACTCTTGGAGTTAATTTTGATCGTTTTCTTCTTTTAGAAGAACTCAATGTTCTAAAGCTGTCTTCGTCGTCAACAGAATAATTAACAAGAAATGAAGGGCCCATCGTTTTCAAATATCTTATCCATCTAATTTGTCTCCAGTTGATTGTATTATTTTCGACGTCTGTTTTACGCAGTTGCAAGAATGATTTTAGTAAATATGAGTAAGAAAAAAAATCTTCTGGAGCCATCTCTGTCACTACAAAAGGCTTCTTTTCCCTGCAACTCTTATAAGTTGAGCCCAGTCCCGCGGGTGTTCGATTGACGGGGCATTTTTTTTTCATTTTCTCAATGACGCTGTGGTCCGTGTTGTTTCCATGTGTGAGTGTCCAGGGACAAGAAACTTATGATTTATTTCAACCAAGCTTTTTGATTTTTGTATTGCCGTTAAGCACATTGCAGCAAAGTGGGTGTTTTTTTTTCTGGCCTCCACATGTGTCACTGTACATTGTCAATGTCGCAATGTTTTCTGGAAGATTTTCGATATAATTGAAAACACACGATGCAATTTCGTTTGCTGCTATTGTTTCATTCCAAAGGTAACAATATCCTTGTAAGTTATCGCAGTCATGCACAGTCAAATTGAAAACCAATAACTGGCGTTTATAGAAGAAAATACAGTTTTTCAGCATTGGGGTTGGCAGACATGCCTGAATATCAAAAGCTATTGTTTTTTTTGGAGGTCGTTTTTAGAAATTTCTCTATCGTGTATGCATTACCCGCAAGCATTAAATGTTTTTCATATTTTTCTTCAGATGCATGTTTTTCATTATCCTTATTGCTCATTTTAATTTCCATTTGTAGACGATCACAGGTCTGGCAAGTGTCTTTATTAGGTTGTTTAATGGAAAAATTTAACTTATGGAAAACTGAGGAGTAAATTTTTAATGATACTGCTTTGCTGCCTTCTAAACTTTTGTATTCATTATACAATTCCTCAATAGCCAAATGAGGAGGCAATAACTTTTTTTTTTGTGTCTCTTCTTGTATAGTGGCTCTAGTAGGCAGGAATGGAGATTAGATGCTGACGAATTGCGGAAAATCTATCGTCAGATGTCTTGTTCCATGGAACTGAACTTCCTCTGTTATCTCTATGTACTGTACCGCCTCCCGACGAACGTTTCGATGAACGATTTGGCTATAATGATTTCAACAAACTTGTTTGGTATTGTAAAACATTTTAACAAATCTGCTTTACAAATTGGATAAAATATTCCATTTATATGTACTTTATATCGCAAAGAAACTTGTCTATGGTGAAATCTATTAGGGTCCTGAACTCTTGAACGGGAAGCGACTTTCTCAGATATCTCTATTAATCCTGATATGTACATGCGTTTATCATGAGAATCTAAAGCATAGTACTCATTGAATAAGTTTTCTGGGTCTTCAGCAGTAATTATTTCTGCACATTTCATTCTGTATGGCCCAAGCTTAGGTAATTCCTTTCTTTTCTTTCTTTCTTTATTATCATTCCCTTCTTGATGATGTATTCTTTACCATTACACATTGCATCTTTTCTATTCGTCCTACTTTCCCTGGTGTCTCCCTTTAAAATACGTTTGCTATTCTGAAAAGCTCTGATTCTAATCACAGTATTTTGTAGCACCTCCACACCTGCAGTTTTCGCCTCTTGGTCTGCATTTTCAAATGCTATAACCTGGTTCATATCTATTGACGACACCTCCATTACCGCATGTTCTACCTCCATGGCTACACTTTCTAAAACAGAATGATTCATATGTCTCTCCATAACTGCAACATTACTATCAGGACAATCAATTATATTCTCGTTCATGTTGACGTTATTTAACCAACCTAGCCTAAATCAGCAAAATGTTATATATCTAGGAATGCACTTATAGACCGTAATTAACCTGACCACGATAGGAAACTTCTATAAAGAAACGCACCTTTTCTATTATTTTGTTCCACAAGAGATCCACAATTCAAAATGTTTTTTTTTCTTTGAACTTTGAGCATCAGTTTAAGTCACCTTCTCAGATTGATATGTTTAAGGAATTAAGTCAGATTTTTAGTGGCATAACCTCTTAAGCGCACATATTTAAATAAACACATGGAACCGCTGAAAGTATTAATTAGTGAATTATCCGTACAAATAAAGGAACTAAATATTAATAAAGTGAAGCTAGTTAACTCGAATTTTAATTCTGTGAATTCTTGTGCCGAAATCGTGAAAAGTCCACCAAATTATGCAAATATAGTGAACATCGTACCCATTAACAGTGATAACAAGTCTAATCCGCGACGCGATAAGCTGAAAACGGAGAAAAAGTTATCTCCGCCAGAACTCTCGATTCAATAAGAGACAAAGTGGCAAGAATCGTTGGTTTAACCCCGGTTAGATTAGGTTGCCCGCCGCGAAGCAAGCAGATAAATCAAGACAACATACGCGCGGTAGCGCGAACTCTCGATCCAATATAGGTCAATGTGGCAAGGACGGTTGGTTTAATCTAGGTTAGATTAGGTTGCCCGCCGCGCAGCGGGCAGATAAATCACGACCATATACGCGCGACAGCGCTAACTCTCGATCCAATAAAGGGCAATGTGGCAAGGACAGATGCTTTAAACCCGGTTAGATTAGGCTGCCCGCCGCAACATACGCGCGGACACCAAGACAACATAACTACAATGTGAATGCAATTTCTGTGGGGGTGGCGTTAATACGTAAGTACCGCTTTTTTATATATTTAACAACATTGGAATATATCATAAATGTTTTATTGCAGGATTGACGGGTTTCGCTGGATCTGTAAGAATAAGATTTCCGAAAAAAGTAAAAAGTCCAAGATGTGCGGTCAAAAGGTGGAATTTCGTTCGGGACACTTTCTTCGTTCACCAGGTCCAAGTTGCCGTTATTGGAGATTCTTGGGTTCGTCTCTTTTTGGGTTCAAAATGCATCGTTGCTGCTGATCGGCAGACAGTTGAAGATGAGCAAGCCAACTGCAATTGATTAATAAACTGCAAATTATTAATTGATAAGTTCGGAAGGCGCAAATATCATCGGGGTCACAGAGTGGAAGGGCAGTGGGTTCTCGGCGGTTACGAACGTGGCACTGATCGGGTGTTCATGGTAGCCGTCGAGAAACGCGATTCTGAAACTCTTGTGCCTCTGATCGAGTCGTGGATAGAACCGGGTACGACGATAATCAGTGACTCCTGGAAGACCTATAGCCCTCTCAATGACATTGGCTACAAACACCTAACTGTTAAACATGCGATTAACTTTAAAGATCCCGATACCGGGGCACATACAACTGCCATGGAGTCAACTTGGAGGGCTGATAAATCTTGCATGCTGTCATCTGGGCGTATCAAAAAACACGTACCCGGTAACCTCGCTCGGTACATATTCCAGAAACGGTGCAGAGAGCTTGAGCTTGATCCAGCTATGGAATTTTTACGTATGGCTGGTAAGATGTACGATCCCGTGCATCCCCAGACAGGACCTGGTGATGATCGTGATACAGACGAGGACTCCGATGACTAGTTCGCACATTGCTATAGTAAGGTTTTTTCTCTTTTTATTTTTAAAAAAATTTCAATTTTTTTTTTTCAGACGGAGGACTTGGGCCAACTTGGGCCAAAATAGACAGGACATTACTCGTAAGATTTGTATTTTGTAGATTTCGTTTTTAATTTTTTGAAGAAAATCTGATGATGAATAGACTGGACATTACCCGTAAGGTTTTATCTGTTTTTTTTTTATCAAAATTTCAAAATTTATTTGTATTTTCCAAATGGAGGATGTGGAGATTTTTTGTTATTTAATTTTAAGAAAATCTTAATTCATTTATATTTTTTCCTGGATAAATTACCACTTTTCCTTTTTTTATTTCGAAGCAAATCTGTTGATAATTACAACGGAAATTAGGTATTAAGCGTTTTTCTGTAATCTTTTGAAAAAAAATCCAATTTATTTGTATTGTTTCCTGTTAAAATTGTAATGTTTCGTATTGTCAACCAAACTTTTGATTAAAATTCGGTATTCTAAAAAAAGTATTGATATTTTGATATGCATATATAATATTTTTCTTAAAAAAAAAATAATAAACGTGCAACGCCGAGTTAGTTGCGTTTGCATCTATTGTCTGTCATCTTTAAAATGTTAACAATTATTTTCAACAAAAACGCGAATATTTATGGAACCAACGTAGACAACGTAGAAGCCTATTTTTGCTTTCGGATCTTAGTTAAAGAGTGCCAAAGACGATTAACAGCAGTTACACCAGGTAAAAAGTCCGCAACACTAAATTTTAAAACAATCCCGTATTCTTTACCAAGTCCCGCAGTAGTTGTTAATAGTGAACATTATGTGGAGATGCTACAAACGTTCTAAATGGATGCCACCGCTCAACTCCGATCACCAATACATTTAGTATTAGCAAGATTGTGCAACGCCCCATGTATCCATCGAAGTGTTACGAGAGTTCTTTCCTGGTCGTCTAATTTCCCAGCGTTATTTTTTATATTTGGTCATGTTAAATCTAATGTTCATCAGAACCGATCTGAAGCCCTGGAAGACATAAAACGAACCATTCGACAAGCTATTGGTGAGAATTTGTGCCAGTGTGCGCGTTCATTGTTCCATCGGTCTCAGTCATGCATCAATGCACAATTTTTATTGTAAGTATTGATTGTTAATTTAGAATTAAGCATTTAACTTGTATTAAACTTTAGATTTTACTTTACAATGTTCAACAAAAAATTTAGGTTCCAATTTATTTCGTTTTTTGATAATTGCAGTTTAAAATCAGGACACTTTTAATGTGTGACCCTTTATATAGATACTAAAAAAAAAAACGTGAAAGATGTTATCAGATATTAAACATGATCACACATTAGGCCTAACAATGATAAAATCAGCTAATGTCGACAGGTTCTATTCACTCTCAACTTAAACTTCATTAAAGATTTGCATAAACCGTACTGAACTGAATAGTTAAATACTTTTTTATTAGAAATTTGTACAAATAAATTATTTTACACTTACAATAAATGAATTGCGTCAAAAAATTATTAATAATAAAAACAAGAATAATATCAATTATCTATCACATTCTTTGTCAATACAACTTCCTCCTGTTGTTGCTCCTAATAGTGTTGTAGATCCAGTCTATATATCTATATACATTCGTGTAGATACCATATTTATTAGGCAAGCCGCAACCCTCACCAAAACTGGTGATTCCTTGAACTGTATACCCAAGGTATTTATTATTTTTGCCTTGCAGGGATGAGCACATCAGGCCACCGCCGCTATCACCATCACACGTATCTATTTTGCCTTCTTGGAAACCTGCACAGATCATCTTGTCTGAAAGCTCAAAGTATCTGTAGGCATCCAGACATGTGTAACTATCAACAATTGGAATCTGCACAAAAATAATACAAAATTAGCTGAAATTTACGCATAAAAGAAAGTTAAAGATAAATTTTAAAAAAATGTGTTTTAACAATTAATTTGCAAATAAATCTATAATATTTATTACATTAGGACAATCTGTTAAGAGCCGGGGTTCTCAAACTGGGTGCCGCGGGCGCATGTTAGGAATTCTGGTGAAACTGTTCAAATTGGTCAAACTTCCCATAAATAAAGGAAATTATGAAAAATTCATCCGCAGTTTCAAAGTTTAACACATTAAAGATAACCGAGCATTATATTTTCACTGTTTTTCATCTCTTTCTAAGTATTCAAACTGCTTTAATGGTAGCTATGCAAAGATTTTTGTCAGCGTGACAAGGGTGCCGCGCCGAAAATGTTTGAGAACCGCTGGTCTAGGGTAATGTAAGATCTGGAAGATTTGATAAATAAAAGTTAAATAAACAAAAAATATATAATGAAGTTTTACCATAGCTTCTTGTAAAATATTTGATCCATTCTCATGATCCGTTCTTAATTTTCCCCATCCCATAATGGAACACATTTCATCGATGATTGGTTCTCGATTAGGCAGACAAGCAACGGGCAAACTCAAGGCTTTGGGCAGTTTCAGCAGAGCAATGTCATTGTGATAATGTAATTTGTCGTATTTTGGATGAGGATAAGCTCGTGAAACGATATATTCCTCTTGGTCTTGTTCGAAAATCCTTGTATCAAATTCGTTGATGCGGATTTTTAAGACCGGGCGAATACAATGACTAGCTGTTAATACCCATTTCGGCGCAATTAGTGTACCAGAACACATTAATTCCTATAAAAAATATAGCAATATAAAAATATAGATAGATTAGACTAGACTTTTTTCATAGTTGAAATTTTTTTGTGCGCGTACCTCAATTTCCGGCTTGTTTTTTCGGGCGCTTTTTGTCGTACAACCAGTGAAAATAACAAAATGTGCCCGAAAATTTCATATTCCCGCCTTTTAAGATGGCGGACGCACATGCGCTTACGTAACCGTAAAGGGTCTATTAAGAATTATCATAAATCATTGAGAAATTATCCATAACTTGAAATATATTGGATAATTTTAGAAGTCAGTAATCTAAGAAATGAACAAGAAGTTGAATGTTGAAAATGAGGAACTGGAAAGATTGATTACTAAATTACTTAAATGATTTCAATGAATGTTTCTGTTTCTGGAAATAACGACTGAAATCCACAAGATTTAGTACATTGCAGGCCTTCTCCGTGCTTGTGAGTGGCAGCAAAACAAAGGTAAGTATTTTTTGTAGGTTTTTTCACGGAATTCATCACGCAATTCACGGAAAAAACTTTAACAAAAATTAAAAGGAGTAAATTCTTTTTAGTGGTTTAAAATCTTATTTATTTAAAATTTTGAAAAAAAGGCATGAATTCACAGGTACAAACCATGTCCAGGCACAATGTTGCGATGGTGCAACCTTCATAGTTTCTAGGAAGAATGTGTGTAAAATCTACATTTTTAATCACATGTCAAACATAACTACACATATACACATGTGACATAACTGGTCAAAGTTTATAACAGCACTCGATTTGGATATTTTCAAAATTATGGTTTGTAAGTTTGCATACGATTCTTGCAAATGTTAAGTAAATTGAGCAGCTTATAAACACAGTTGATTTATACTGAAAGAATATTATCACAGCAATGCTTCTTTAAGAAATATTTCCGAGCTCGGAATGCTTTATTGAAAACAGAACAGAACAGAACATCAATGATGCAACTAGGGTTTCACACGAGAACGATATTTTTATCGTCTCGTTTTGTCTCGCAAAAGCGAGACGAGAACAAGACGAGACCGCTTGCGGTCTCACTATCGCGAGAGCGAGAACGTATGTGTTCTCGCTCTCGCGAGACACGAGAGTCTCGTTTCTGATCCCAGTCATACTTCTTCTTCAATCTTTGATTCTAATACGGGCAGCCGTAATATTTTCTTGCATAAATTTGAATAGTGGGCTCGGGCAAGTTACATTTCATTATATAACAATTAGAAGAGTAGATTTCGTAATATGAAATAGATGTAGTAGACAATTTCAAATTATGTTCGTTTTTATTATTAATTTTAAATCGTCAACAAAATAGAAGCTTTATACAAACAGACATTTATGGTGTGTTATGGCTACATTTTCATGTGGATGGAACAAAGCGAAATTAGAAGATATTAATAGTAACCAAATAGAAAATTTATGTAAAGAGACAGTGATTAGTTTACAATAAAATGAATGATTACCTCGTTTTGGACTATCTTAACAATAAGTTCTAGCAAGAACAATATTTGGCGAGATTAGACGAGACGAGACAAACGGTAACGAGAGCGAGACGAAACAAACGGTTACGAGAGCGAGAGCGAGACGAGACTAACGGTTACGAGAGCGAGACGAGACTAACGGTTACGAGAGCGAGACGAGACTAACGGTTCCTAGAGCGAGACTGAGACGAGAGTAATTTTTTACACAACAAACGAGAGCGAGACGAGATTTTTTAAACTCTCGCCCTATTTCGTCTCGTGTGAAGCCCTAGATGCAACTAGTATTGAGTTTGTTCAAGCAGTTTTCAAGATCCCGAGGTCCCCAGAGATCCACAGGAACTGAAATAGTTACAGTGATTAAGATTTTTTACACAAAATATCCTTATTTTCTTAAGCAACATTTGAAGCAACGAACAGAATATTTTTATTAGTTTTCCAAGTTACTTGAGTTATCTTTCTTGGTTCCATGGTTCCATTCTAGGACGTTCTCCAACATAATCTTGTTAATGCCTATAGTATACAAACTGAAGGAACATTGATTGCTGTTGTGCTTTCTCAGAAGGCAAATGGTTTTGTTGTTTCGGCAAATGGTGAGTTTCAGAGTTTCATTTCGAGAAAAGATTATATATATATATTTATATATATATATATATATTTATATATATATATATATATATATATATATATATATATATATATATATATATATATATATATATATATATTGCCGAATCTTTTCTCGAAATGAAACTCTGAAACTCACCATTTGCCGAAACAACAAAACCATTTGCCTTCTGAGAAAGCACAACAGCAATCAATGTTCCTTCAGTTTGTATACTATAGGCATTAACAAGATTATGTTGGAGAACGTCCTAGAATGGAACCATGGAACCAAGAAAGATAACTCAAGTAACTTGGAAAACTAATAAAAATATTCTGTTCGTTGCTTCAAATGTTGCTTAAGAAAATAAGGATATTTTGTGTAAAAAATCTTAATATATATATATATATATATATATATACATATATATATATATATATATATACATATATATATATATATATATATATATATATATATATATATATATATATATATATATATATATACATATACAGGCCACATCAGAGGGGGGACAGAAGGGGCAGTTGCCATGGGCCTCATAATTTAAGGGGACTCACTTTCCAAGATTCCAACCAAATTGTAGGCGAATTTACTGATGCTAAAGCGCGAAAAGCATTTGTTAAGTAAGTTTACTTATTGAGTAAATATTTAATACCATTACAGAAACAATTTTTTTTTCTATCCCTAAGTTTCTACTTTTCAACAGACATGGAGGGGGTCTCCAACAATGAATTGCCCCGGGCCTCCCATTTTCTCTGAGAGTCTGTATATATATATATATATATATATATATATATATATATATATATATAACTATATATATATATATATATATATATATATATATATATATATATATATATATCGATAATATCATAAAAATATCCTCAAAATCAGTTGTAATATCCTCGAAATCAGAAAAAATATCAACACTTACGATTCGATCTGGGAACAAAGCTTATGCACTGATCAACGCACATGCCCCCACGAATAACTACAACAAGAAAAACCCGCAGATGATAGAAGAATTCTGGGAAGATCTGGAAGAAACCACGAACATCCCCACGAAGCAGGTAAAAGTGTTACTAGGAGATTTTAATGCCCAATTAGACAGGGAAAGAAAATTCAGAGACACAACAAGAACACACACGGCCCACAAAAGGACAAATAAGAATGGAGAGAACTTAATAAACTTCTGCAGAAATTTCGACCACAATATCATGTCAACGCAATTCCAGAAACCACACAACAAACTACGGACTTGGAAATCTCCCAACAACGCCCTTGGAGAATTTCAGATTGACCACATAGCGACATCCAAGAAAAACAGCAGAGAAATTATGAATGTTCATGATTGATGGACAACGATTGATGGACAACGATTGATGGACATGATTGAGACATGTTATTAAGGACAAGGAAAGGATTTTTCGAATCCGATCATCATCTACAAATCAAAATGAAATTTATACCCTACAGACAAATCAAGAGAACCAACAGAACTTTCAGAACAGACCCAGAGTACCTACAATTAAACAAGAAAGATATTACAGAAAAAAATAAGAAAATTGAGAGTAACAATTGGACAGAACTGTCAGGAAAAATGAAAGAATTATTAAAATTGGGGAAACCACCGAGAAAAAGGAAACACAGATGGTGGAACATGACATGCGACAGAGCTATAGAAGACAGAACACAAGCCTGGAAAAAATTTAACAGCCACAGAACACTCGAAAAATGGAAAGAATTTAACAAGATACAGAAGGCCTCCTCCAAAATAATTCGCAGAGAAAAAAGAGGTTATAAAAACAACATGTTGAAGGAAATAGAAGAGGACTTTAACAAAAACAACACACGAAATTTTTATAGGATATTCAGGGAAAATATGACAGGATATCAACCACCGACCTTATGCTTCAAAAGACAAGACGGATCATTTGAGACAAACCCTAAAAAGAACTGTGAAATATTAACAAAATACTTTGATACACTACTCAACTGTGAAAAATCAACACAGAAACCACAGTTCGAAAAGCCAGAAATCAATGAAAAATTACAGAGCACCTGGAGAAAATGGACTGATTTTGGAAATCTGGAAGCTAGACCATGAAAACATTACACCTAAAATACACAGAATCATCGAAAACATCTGGGAAACAGGAAAAATACCAGAAGAATGGAAGTTAGCCCTAATACGGACCCTAATAACTACCGAGGAATATCATTACTACCTGTGACATACAAAATTCTGTCCAAATCCCTGTTAAATCGGCTAGAACCTAAGATAGACCCACAGATAGGAGACTACCAAGGAGGGTTCAGGAAAGGAAGATCATGCAGTGAACAGATCTGGTGCTTAAAAACAATACTAACAACGAGAAAGACCAGGAACACCACAGTAATATTCGACGACTTCAAAAAAGCCTACGACTCCATAGATAAAAAAACACTCTCCAACACATTGGAAGAAATGAAGGTGGACAACAAGACAAGAAATCTAATCCAGGAAACACTAACAAATACCACATCAAAATTGAAGTTCATGGGAGAGGTATCAGAACCATTTGAAATCAAGACAGGAGTGAGACAGGGAGATGGCCTCTCACCCATTCTATTTAATTCAGTTTTAGAGAAAATAATCAGGACATGGGAAAAAGGAGTCAGTGGGGTAAAGATGGGAAGACACAAGGTTAGAATCGTAAACATAAAATGTTTGGCATTCGCTGATGATATAGCCATCATAATAAATAGTAGAAAAGAAGCCAAAGTAGCTCTAGAGACACTCCACGAAATCTCATCCAAATCAGGGCTACAAATCTCCTACGAAAAAACGCAGTACATGGACACAAAAGCCACAGACAAACACCCACTTATAACTAAGTATGGAAAGACAACACAAGTAGACAGTTTCAAATACCTGGCAGAGATTATACAGAAAACAGGACTGAACACAAAACCCAATGAAGAAAGGGTCAAAAAACTACAAGAAGCATACAGACTTACATGGAACCACTACAACAAAAGGAGTAACTCTATCAATGCTAAATTAAGACACTACAATACAGTAGTTCTACCAGAGGCCTTGTATGCCTCAGAAACAACGGTAATCAAGGGACGAACAAAAATCAAGGATATAGAAAAACAAGATAGGAAAATACTAAGAAAGATCTATGGGCCGGTTCAGAAAGAGGGGATCTGGATAAAGAGACCAACAAAAGAACTGTACGAACAGACAGAGACGGTTACAAACAACATCAGGAAAAGAAGGGCAAAATTCTATGGACACATATATAGGATGAATGAAAACAGACTGACCAAGAAAATTTTTAAAATAGTGATGACTAATACAGTGAAAACCAACTGGGTAAAGGAAACCTTGGAAGACCTCAAGATACTCAACATCTCCACAGAAGACTGACTGACAGAAAAAAATACAGAGAAAAAATCAGAAAACAGAAGTTTGAACAAACTCCCAAAGAGAAGAAAACAGGAAAGAAGTGGACACAATAAATGTAGATTTTGCATCCCAACTGTTGGGCAATATATATATATATATATATATATATATATATATATATATATATATATGAGGGGGTCAGAGTACAAGGGGTCTAAGCAAAATTTTATAATATGGGAGGTAAGTGCATAAATGATTACTTGAATGTCGTATATCTTTGGTGCACAAAGGAAACAAATGCAGGCTTGTTTGGTGTCGAGATCTATCGGAGTAAAGAATAACTACTAATCATTTAATCGTTTCTGTTAGGAGCTCAATGGGTCTAACAGCACTTGTGCCCTCTGTGCTCCAAGCAAAATCAATGCCACCTGTCATTTTGTGATAACACTCTTATCAACCAATACAACCAATTTTATTCAATACTTTGTTTTATTATTATTATTATTATTATAATTTATAATCAAGTGTAATTTTATATTTGTTTTAATAATATTTTTAAAACTACTTTTAATCTTTTACACTTAGTTTTTAATAACAACACAATGTCGTTTGAGGTAGAGGAGATTGAACTGAGTGATTTTGATGGTAAGTTGAATAACTTTTAATAGCCCTTTGTTTATCGAGTGTGGTGTTTTAAAAATAATAATTTGGATGATAGTTTGCCAACAAATAATAATAATTCATTTGTTTTTGTTTTTATAGACGTTCGTACGATGATTCAGACCACGATCCAAATTTCGTGCTTCCGAACAATGAAAGAGCAGAATCTTCAGAAGAAAGTTATGGTGAACAAGTAGACCCTACTCAACCAAAAAGAAAAAAAAAATAGAAGAGAGGCGTCCTGGAAAAGAAATAAGTGGAAACGATTGAGAAATGAAGGTAAAAAATATGTTGACGGACCAGGTAATATGCACAAGGGGCGTTAGATGCGGCCCTTGGTCAATTATTATTGTCGCTTTGCTATAACTGAAGAGAAGAGAAAAGAAATTTTTAGCGAGTACTGGGGGCGAGAAATTGGTGATCATAATTTGCAGACTTCGTTTTTAACATCGTTGAGAACACTTAATAATCCAGAGCGTAAGAAAGTGGGTTCTGTTAATCCAAGATCAGTTTCTTGCGTTTATCACCTCGACAACATCCGAGTTTGCAAAGATTTTTTTATGGCAACATTCGACGAGTTCAATAAAATACTTCGAAATATAGTGCAGAAAAAGCTAAATTCAACTACAGGCATATCTCCAAAAGATAAAAGGGGACACAAGGCTCCAAGAAACAAAATTGCAGAAGAATCTATGAACCTGGTAAAAGAGCACATAAACCTCTTCCCTAGATACGCAAGCCACTATTCACTGTAACAATCACCTAACATAAGGTATCTAAATAGCAATCTCAACATAAAGAAGCTGTATTCATTCTATACAGAGTTCTGTTCAGAAAGGCAAGTTCTTCCAGTTAAAGAAAGCTACTGCAGGCATATTTTTAACACCTGTTTTAACCTCAGTTTTCACCGCCCACACACTGACACATGTGTAACTTGTGATAAATTACAAACTACAATTCAGCACAGTAGCAGCGTGGAACAACGAAATAAGGCAAAAAATGAAAAGGAGCTACATCTTCGTAAGGCAGATAAGGCGCCAAAAGTGCTAAAGACTATTCTGCAAATGAGGCGAGATGAGATGAGCAATTTGTTGCTGTTTGTTTCGACCTTCGGAAGATGCTACCTACCCCTGTCCTGACATGTTCAAGGGCATATTATGCTTGACAACCGTGGACGTATAATTTTTGTGTACACAACCTTGCCTCTGGCAAGGCTACTATGTTTATGTGGAACGAAAGTCAAGCATCGCGTGGTTGCCAGGAAATAGCATCATGTCTCCTGAAATTTATAAAAAATCTTCCTAGTCATGTAACCCAGATCACTGCTTACAGCGACAACGCCGGTGAACAGAACAAAGCAAATTAATAGGGAATATGCATCAATTTTTTTTTATTTGCTTAATTCACTTTTTACTTCGTTTTAACATAGTAAAAAATATAAATACTGTTGAAAGTGGTTTAATTTTTTTTTAAATATATAAAATACCGATTAAATATGACCTGTTTGAATGTTCCCATTTATCGCGCGCTTTGGATGACGTCACAGCTCTCGTTGTCAGTGTTGTTTACTATTTGCATAGGCAGTTAAGTTTACTTAAAAAACCACTATTAGTCATTGTTCTTGATCATTTATAACGTCACTATATACCAAAATCGAACTAGGTATTGGAAAATACTACAGAAATATTGCATAGCAAAACAGCACAGTGGATATCGACGCTGATCAATATCATAACGTGCACGTCACAATCCTGGTTTCGGTTCGACAAATGGTGATGCGTTTCGCAAATTTGAATTTCGCTAGCATATTTTGGACTTTTTGATTTTAATTTTTGGACTTAAATACAAACTAAATAAGAAATTAATGGTATAGGTGTAATGTCAAGATGATAAAGTATCGGGGATAAAAAATCAAGTAAATCTAAATCTATTGCATATTCCCTATTGTCTAGTTCTGGTTGTACATTGTAAGAAACACCAAGATTCAGCAAATTGATCACCTTTTTTTGATATCGGGCCATTACTATATGGAATGCGACCGAAATTTTGGACTCATCGAAACAGCAACAAAAAGAAGTGACAAACAAATTTATGTCCTGAAGACTGGGAGTCAGTGGTAGCAAAGGCGAGCTCCAAATTTACTGTAGACAAAATGAGAGACACTGATTTCGTCCGTTTGGACACTTTAAAAAGATTTTTTAAAGATTCGGTTCCCGGAATTCGGAATATGCAGTGGTTACGGTTTGAGAAGTAACATCCGTGGACGCTATTTTATAAAGAAAGTAACAGCAGTTTGAAACAATTTTCAGAAATGTACTTGAAAGCACCATGTTGTAGAAGAGAAACCATACAGATTGCCACAGCCAGATTGTCAGAGTGAAAAGCCTCTAATTAAGCAGGCAACATACAAAAATCTCCAGGAACTTCTCCCTTTTATTCCTCCAGTCCACCATTAATTCTACAACAACTTGGTTCATGATGGCCCCAGAGGACACAGAAGACAAAAAAAGCAAGAGGAAGAAAATTATTGCGAACATTACGACACTGAGTCTGTAAATATATATATATTTTTTAACTTTTGCAATCAGTTTATTGCACACATTTTAATACTTTTTTTAAATTTATATTTCAAATAATATAATATTTTATTGGGTAATGGTTTAGTTGTTATTTTTCGTGTTCATCCCGGTATTTTTGACCAATTTTATTTTATATATATATATATATATATATATATATATATATATATATATATATATATATATATATATATATATATATAGATAGATAGATAATTTATTCTTAGCTCATCAAAGTTGAAGGAAAGCAGGAAATAAAATATTGCTGGAAGAAGTTGCAGAAGTATTCTGGAAATCTGGACTGAATAAGTTCATTCGCTGAAGAATCAAATAAGTTGAAAATGAAGCAAATATTTTTTAGTTTCTAGAAATATACAGAGTGTTTTATAAGTGTCCGGCAGAAATTCTAGGGCATGCTCTAGAGCTAAAGCTCAAAATAAAAATAAAAAGGCTCTATAAAAATGTGCGAAAACGCTTCCTAACTGAGGTCTGATATAACATTTCTGCTAATATCTCAGACGCAACTAATGATGAGTGATTCAAATATTGCGTGTAAACTGGTAAAAATAGTAAATTTGGAGTCAAGAAATAGTAAAGACTTCGAATAGGCCTACTTTGGACCACGCTTGTTCAACTGTTGGGCTTTGATCTTTGCCCAGTATTGTCGCATCTTCTGTCGCTGTAACTCCTTTCTTTCTTCTGTCGAGGGGGTACCTTTCCTTCGGGGTTTTTCCTGAAATCCACGGACTTCTTACAGGGTGCGTCTCACAGACTGTCTGCTATGGAGATCTGTTATTCCCAGTTCTTTAATATCCATCTCGGTTTCTATCAACCAAGTGGTACGAACCTTTTTGTTTTGTTATAAGGTGAACAGACGGTTGGTTAGTCGGTTTGGAGGCAATTTTGCAACGTGGCCATAAAGCTGCTCTTTTTTTCCTTGCACAGTCAGAGAGCTTCTCAATATGTTCATAGAGCTCAGAATTATGTCGCCTTCCCCCATCTTCCTTTACCGCGCCTAGGATCTTTCTGAGGATTCTACTCTCCCGGACTTCCAATTTCTCTACCAAACCTCTTGGGTTCAAGGAAAGACACTCCATGGCATACAGGGATTCTGGTCGTAAGACTGATGTGTAGTGCTTATGTTTCAAGTTGCGTGACAGGCATTTCTTGTTGTAGGTGTTCTTACTCAGTCAATAGGCTAGTTCTAACTTGTTGATTCTCATGGCTCATGGATAATGATGCTCTTTCTGATAAGTTGGGTTCAATCCATTCGCCGAGATACATAAATTTCTCAGTCCTCTTGATGTTTCCCTGCTCTAGTAACATCTCTCCGTTTTGTTCTTTGATATTGGTGAAGAACTCTGTTTTCTCCAGCGACACTTGAAGACCCACATTTGGAAGCCTGTTTTCTGAGGCAAAGAAAAAGAAAATCAGCAATCAGCGCAATGTTATCTGCAAAGGCCAGGCCATCTACAACTTTCACTACACTTTCAACACCCAAGTTGATCAGTTCCTTGAGCCATTCTCTCATAACTTTTTCAAGGACACAGTTGAATAGAAGTGGGGAAAGTCCGTCTCTTTTTGTGTCACTCCAGTATTTATTTCGAAGCTTGCTGAGATCTCGAATCTAAATTTAACCTTGGAATGGGTGTTGGTCAAGTCTGCGGGTTTTGTAGGCTAGCCCTAGTTTATATAGTACTTAGTTAAGCGTTTCTCTTTAAATAGAATCGTAGGCCTTCCTAAGACCAACAAAGGTGACGACCACCTTGCGGTTTCTCATCTTGGAGTATGCAAGTACAGTTTTAAGATTGAGGATTTGTTCAACACAGGATCGGGTCTTCCTGAAGCCTCCCTGATTTTCTCCCAGTTGACTATCCAGCTGATTTTCTGCCCCTGTTTGTAACACCTTGGAGAGAATCTTGTATGTTACTGGGACCAGAGATATTCCACGATAGTTGTTAACATCAGCAAAATCTTCCTTTTGTGAAGCGGATCGATGAGAGCCGATTTTCAATCGGGTTGTAATTTCTCTGTTTCTAAGATGTCTTGCATGATCTCGGTTAGCTTACCCACGGCATTGCTTCCAGCACCTTTCTACAGGTTAGCAACGATAGAGTCCTCTCCAGCTGCCTTATTATTCTCAAGCAGTTGAATGATCTGGCCAATTTCTTCCAATGGAGGGGGCAGCGAGTCCGGCTTTGGTGTGGTTTGTTTATAGTCGAAATCGTCGCTGGGTGGATCACAGTCAAAAGCTATAAGGTGGCAGTTTGTGAAAAGGCAGTTTGCCTTATGAATCTCTAAAGTGGAGGCTTGGCGGAGCGTATTTTCTGAGTGTCTTCTTGCAGGTTCCAAAGAAATCTCTGGAGTTATTCTTAGATAAGCTCTCTTCGATTTGGGTTAATTGGTTTTGTGTGAAGGACCGTTTTGTTCCTCGAATTATCTTGGCTGTAAGGTTTCTTTGTACCAAAAATGTATGCCAATTTTTTTGGCCTTTTTGGGCTATTGTATTGTCACAGTCTTCAGTCCACCACGGATGCTTCCTTCTTCTAGCGAGGGGGGCGAGTTTATTGTCCGCCTTGACAAGAGTCTCCTTTAGTTGGTCCCAGCTGTTTAGATCTGTATTGTTTAGTCTCTGACTTACTTAAGTCGCTCTACGTCAAATCGTACCATTTTGGAGGTTCTGTGTAATCTAGTGTTTCTAGGCTGGAGTCTTATTTTGATCTTGGAGGTAGCGGTCTGAGCCCAGATTGGCGCTTCTTAGAACCTTTACATTTTGTATTTCATTTTGAGATTTTCGTGACATGGCCACATGATCTATCTAGAATTCACCCAGGTTGGTATTAGGTGAAATCCATTTCTTCTGCTTCCTTGGCAAGTGTTTGAAGGATGAAGACTTCATGAGCAACCCAAAAGTCTTACACAGATCCACCAATCGTTCTCCGTTGCGGTTGGTTCGCTTTTACGCCGGATAATTTCCCACAATGTTTCTGTATTTTTTCTCTCTTTCCAATTGAGCGTTGAAGTCACCAATCAGTATGACGGTGTGTCACTCTGGAAGTTTAGAGATAATATCTTCTAAGTCTTCCCAGAATTTACAGTTCTGTCTGAATTGCGTCTGTTGTCTTGGTTGATTGGGGCATGTACACTGACTATACTGTAGCCCTTATTTGCACATTTGAGAGAGAGGATGGATTCCAAAAAATCACATCCAATCCTGATTCCACTCCACCTACAATAGAGGAGATAAAGGAGATTGTACAACAAATGAAAAATAACAGAGCGGCGCGAGAAGATGGCATCATTGCGGAAGTGTGGAAGCTTCAAGATAAAGACATCATCATTCGGATCACAGAGAAAGGAGGATCACAAGACATTTGGATCACAGAGAAAATGACGGAAGAATGGAAATGTGACTTGATCCACCCAGTACATAAAAAGGGTGATAAGTCAGATCCAACTAAGTACAGAGGTATTTCACTAGTGCCAGTCACTTACAAAATATTCTCTAAAGTGTTATTGAACAAACTAGAACCACAAGCAGATCATAAAATAGGAGAATACCAGGCTGGTTTTAGGAAAGGGAGATCATACATCGAACAAATTTAAAACCTAAGAGCAATATTGAAAGTTAGACAGACAAATAACACTGTAGTTACCTTTGTGGACTTTTAAAAAGCGTACGACAGCATTGATAGACAAACGCTCTTTGCAATATTGGAAGGTTATGGCATTGACAAAAAAACCAGAACACTTATACAACTAACGCTCAAGGACATGAAGAGAAGATAGAGAGGGTTCAACAAAACTGCTACAGTAGATTCCTAAAGTTGGACAAATCGACACCAGGTTACATAGTTCTGCAAGAGGCGAATGCCTACAAGGTGGCCGTTTTAGCGGCAAACAGGGTGATAAGGTATGAAGGCAAGGTGAGTGAAATGGGGGATGAAAGAAAAATATAAGAGGTATTTAGAATGGCGAATCGGGAGGGTGAAAGAGGGAAGAATGGGAATGCTTGGGGAATGATTAAAAGGAAATTATATGAAAGAGGAGGGATATCTAGTGAGGGACTAGAAAAACTTAAGAGGGAAGGGGCGAACTGGGTGGAAATGATAGGTGAGCGATTAGTAGAGGTAGAGTTACAGGAACGCCAAGGCCAAATTGCCAACCGTAGATTTTTCAAAGAATATGCAAAGATTCAGGTGCATGGTCGTTTACTTACCTATTTATACTCAACTAAAGAGGCAGACACGCAGGTCATACTGGCAAGGTGTAGGAGTGGAAGTGAAGAGCGTGGTAGGAAATACTAGATGAGTGAAGAATATCGGAAGTGCACAGTTTGTGGGACTGGAGAGGATAGATGGAAACATTGAATGGAAGAATGTACCAGGAATGAATGGAAGGAACAGGAGAAAAGGCTAGGACTAGAATGGAAGGAGTGTATGGATGAAAGGGGAAATGGCTTGGAATTGTTAAGGAGGGTGAAAAAGTGGAAAGAGCAAATAGGCAAAAAGGAAGAACCTATTCCTTTAGTATGTAACTTGTAATATATGTATAGTATGCTAATGTGTGTAGTTAGGTAAAATATTTTGTATTTTGTATATATGCCAATGAAAGATTATAAAAAAAAACGAACGCTCAAGGACATCACCTCTAAGATCAAGTTCATGGGTGAAATTTAATAAGCCTTTCAGATACGCACAGGTGTCAGACAAGGAGACGGCCTCTCACCAATTGTGTTCAACAAGTTCTTATACAAAATTGTAAAGCAGTGGGAGGAACAAGTGAAAGGCATACAGCTATGAAGAACACGCGAAACAAAAACAATCATAAAATGCCTTGCATGTGCAGATGACGTTGCCAAACCCAGCAATAACACACAGGAGGCAAAGCACTGGAACGATTACATGAAATAGCCGCTAAAACAGGTTTACAGATATCTTATGAGAAGACCCAATACATGGAACGACATACCAACAATGTACATTCCATACATACGACCTATGGATCTATACAAAGAGTGAAAAATTTTAAATACTTAGGGGAATATATACAAATAGGGGGATCAAACAAGACGTCTAACACAAAACAAACGGAAAAACTCCAGAAAGCATATAAACTTACATGGTCACATTATAATAAGAAAAGCATATCAAGGCAGGCCAAACTCAGACACTACAAAACAGTGGTATTGCCTGAAGCATTTTATGCGTCAGAAACGACCACAATTGGAGCATCTGGCATCATAGAAACAAAAAAAATTGAACACAAAATTCTTAGGAAAATATATGGAGCAGTACACAGATGGGATATGGATGAAAAGACCTACCAAAGAGCTATATGAACACACAGACAGGCTCACAGATATCATTAGAAAACGAAGACTAACTTTCTATGGGCACATACAGAGAATGAACAATGAACGACTTACAAAAAAAGTCTTTGATGTAGTAAACAGTTCAAGTAGGAAAACAAATTGGTTTTATGAATTAGAAGATGACTTAAATCAATTGGGATCAATCAGCAAATGAGGAGACAGAAAAAAATTCAGAAGCAAAATTAAGAAGGCCAAATTTTTAGTAAGCGAAAGGAAGAAGATAGTAATATTGTGGACAGAACAAAGGAAACAGGAGCACAGTCAAAGGATGAAGAGATTTTGGGAAGAGAAGTAAAAGGAGTTCAAGCACTGCCCCCCCATATATATATATATATATATATATATATATATATATATATATATATATATATATATAATTCGGATAGATAAAGATAAACATAGGAACGCTTTCATTGTTGCATATTGATAAAAACGAAAAGATCTGTAAACTTCATTGATGAATATTATAGGTTTCTTAAAGTTTTGGAAATCAGGCCCAATATCCAGAGGAAGTAGAGCATTCTAAGAAGAAACGAGACAACTTTTCAGAAATGTCGGCATGATCGCTTTATTGTGTCAACATAATTAAGAAATCGTCACCTTAATGCTGTTCAACTGCAACAACTCTGTGAAGTATGAAGAGTTACTATTCGTCTGTGGACAGTAAGACTAAGATTGCAGGAAAGTGACTTCACCCTTAAGACACCCGCAGTTTTTCTAAAACTTACCCCAGCTCTTCGTCAAGTACGCCTGCATTTTGCAATGGATCATTTAAACTGGACGTTGAAATAATGGGGGCCTGTTCTGTTCTCAGATGAGACCAGAATATGCCTCTACGGTAGCGAGCTAAGAGAGACCAATAGAGCGATTTGTAGAATGCTGCATTGAAGAGCAGACTGCTTAAGGAGGTGGTTCCTGCATCATCCGGGGTGCAATTTCTATTTCGGTACGAACCGACCTTTGCTTTCATCGTTAGGGGCACACGTGGTCACGGCAGTTCATATGGTACCTTACATCGACTACATTGGAGAAGATTTTATCTTTATGCATAACAATGCGAAGCTGCTAAAATCGAGCAAGATTACATAACAGTCATCGGTTTTAGGGTTATGGAGTGGCCAGCATGCAGTCCCGACCTAAATCCGATAGGATATTTATGGGATGAGTTTAAACGAAGAATTCGAGCTAGGCTTCGTGGCCCAACCTCGATCCCAGAGCTTATTGTTGCTGTAAAAGAAGAGTGGCTTAACATCCCACAAGAAAAAATTGCGAACTTGGTTAGATCTATGCCTATAAGGGTTCATACCTATTATGAAAAATTAAGTTTTAAAGATAATTATGAATAACCATATTTCTTTTAGTAATACAAAAGTTAAGTTTCATGAGTTAACCCATTAATGCGCACCGCCTTGGTAGAAAAGTTAGAGATGAAACATTAGCATTAATATGTATATAAAAGATTATTCAAATAGAAATTTATCAAAATTATTTTCTTTCATTTTGCAAAAATAATAGGTGTACTCAAACGAGTACATTGGGCTCTTACAGGCTGAAATCAGAAATAACTTAAAAAAAGAGTTTATTTCTGATTTGGTAATTTGCAGTAACAAATAAAAACATGATATTATAGAATATCATTAATTTAATCTATTTTGAGTATAAAACATTTTAAAACAGTCCTCTTCTCGGTGCAAAGCGTCACTACATTTTTCGCACCTCCACCTGGTCCTCATATGGCATTTTCGAATGCATACCAGTAGCCAGTAGAACTATATATCAACCAATCTTTGTAGCCGAAGCGTACAGGCTTGCCCTGGATAAATTGCTTCGCAGAATGATGGCCGAAGTATTTCACCCAGGCCTATCGATTGATAAGTGTTCGTGTAAAATGCCCCACTGTTGAAATTTTGTATTTATCAAATCCATGAATGGCCGAACTTTATACATTTTTGCCAAGTTAAGAGTTGTCAGCTAAATGTATATACTTTTTGATTTCAGTGAATCTATTTCGACTAAGGGCATTTGACACAAATGGGATGCCCATATCCTCATCTAAACTCCAATAAAGACATTCAGGGGGCAGTCTGTGATAACAAGTGAACAGAAGAAATCCGATAAAAATCTTCATTCGTAATATTGAAATGATGATTGTGAGTGTCTGTTGCAGCGTAAATATTCGTTTGAATGACACTATTACAACTTCTTCGTCAAATAACTTCTCAAAAATCTGTACCGCATTCATTCATTCATTCATTTCTGAACTGCTACATCTCGCATCTTTAATTACATCTAAGGCGGTTGATAGCGTTCCAAATCTTTTTCCATAAAAGAAAGACGGTGGAATTTCGTTGAAATCCATTGTAGAATTCTCTCTGAAAAATGATACCCAGATATCGGCTTTCATATCATGCCAATGACCGTTCTCGAATGAGTACAGACATATTTATATCAATATATAAAGATTACACAATAACGTAACGATTACCTGATAAGCACATATTGTTTTTACTCATCTAACAAAACATATACCATACAAACAATAATTTTTCTGAATGAACTATGGTCACTATTGAAAATACTTTCCATTTACCTCATGTAACCTCGAAAACACAGATGCACGTGCCAATTATTGTTGTTGTAATGTAAAGTCCATGAAAAAAAAGTAGAAACCTGTTCCAAAACTCGAAACAATAAAGTATTCTGAACTTTTGCGCAACACTAACTACTGCACGTTACATGTCACCAAAAAAAATGTAATTTCGGTGTACCCATATGAGTACAGTGGTCATTAATGGGTTAATTTCACTACTTGTGAAATTAACTTTCTCTCAAACGGTTTATGTATATTATAAAGAGCAATGGTCCCACATGAGAGCCTTGAGAGCACCTGGCGACACAGCGCAACTTGACATTTGCAGTATGCCTATTAAGTCTAACCGCCTGTGAGCGACGTGACAGGTAGGACCTAAACCAATTCAACATATTTCCGGGTAAGTCAAGTTGCTCAAGTTTAAGGAGCAGTATCTGATGATCTATGCATCGAAGGCTTTACTAAGATCTGTATGGATCGCAGCAACTTACACTCCGTCGTCAGAATATAGTGTTTGAAACACAGCACATTAGTTTCTATCGACCTCTGCTTCATAAAACGATGCTGTCCAGGGGCGATATATGGATTGAAAATATAGTAGTGAAAAATATATACACGATATAGTAGTGAAAAATAATCCTGTTATAAACGAGTTTCTCTAGGATTTGGTTGAAAACGCATAATTTAGATATAGGTCGATAGTTCGCTAGCAAATTCTTACTACCAGTTTTGTAGATTGGGATTACCTGGTCTTTTTTCCATAGTGTTGGACAGGAACACGAACGAAGAGACTTACTAAAGATCAAAGTTAAAGGAGTGCACAACGAGTAAGCGGTCAGCTTGACGAAGTGGGCCGGAATTCCATCCGGGCCTGAACTTCGCATCGATTTTAGTGAGTACGCTGAGTACTTCAGTCTCGTTGAAACTCAGCATATATAAGTTTATGTTAATTTGGTTTTCAGGTGCGTGAAAACTCATTTTACTAATTGATGTGATTTTACTAATCAGATATGTGTGCTTTGGAGAATGCCGACGAGAAAAGTTCACTGAAGCTATTACAAATTTGTGTCCTGCCTACGACAAAACCAGATTCTGTTTTTAACTTTAAGGGAATATCAGAAGACAGATCAGGAATATCAAAGAGTCTACGGTCTCTTAGAATCCTGGGAAATACTTTTTTCTATGGTAGAGATGTAGTTTCTCTAAGAGGCTCTTGTGATAGATTTTACCATTTTACGCAGTATACTAAATACATATGTTTCGCCTGGTTGTTGCTCTTTTTGTAGGCTCGGTGGGCTTTACTCTTCCATTTAATAAGTTCGATTAGTTCCGTCGAATGCCACGCAAGGTAGCAGGTAGGTTTACGTCTTCTTAATGGCACATGGGTGTCAATAATATAGTTCAGGGTTTTATAAAATTGACTGACCATAGAATTGTGTCGGAGAAGTCGAGTTCCCGTTGCCAGCATAAATCATCTAGTGCATTATTGATTGAATTATAACGTGAGTCCCAAACCTCTTGGAATCCACTCTTGCCATGAATTTGAAGAAGCAGGTCATTATGGTGGTCCGATACCTTGACTACTAGACCACCACCCTCTCATTTTCGCAGTTACTTGGCTATCCACGACTCTCTCAGCAGTAAAGACGTTTAGTTGTTGTCGCGGTGTGTTATTGTTTTTATATAATTTTGAATTCAAAGTAATGGCTTCGAAACGAAAACAAAGAGATTTTCGTTCGTATTTTTTTACCTAACCTAACCTAAGCTTCTCATCGCTTAAACCAATAAAATTGTACCTGCGTACGACAATGACAAAATACAGGTTAACCGGTTTGCCTTCCATGTATATTCACCGAGATATCTCTGCTAATCTACAACCTAACGAAGTCATTGAGGAATTTGCGAAAAGTTATTCGAGTAGACTTATTATGCGTTAAGCAAAATAAAATGTGTAATTTTTAGTGTTTTCTTTGCTAGTATTTACTTTACCTACCCTCAGCGGGGTCAAGATGCCCCCCCCCCCCCCTCCTGTATAACATGATAATCCGTTAATGAGAACAGCTTCTGTGTTTGGAGGCCTGCCGGTTTTAGGTGCCGCTGGTTTATGTCCGCCTAAGCCCTCGGTCCATAGAGATTTGCTCTCACTAGTTTGGTTTGCAGTCGCTGCTGGCTTGCCGGTGCTTCCCTTGGGATTATATATTCTAATATCCACGTTGGTCTTGGCAAAGGTGAATTCTATCGCCTTCTTATTCACTACCCAGTCATTTGTTTGTGGCTTGAGTATAGCAAGTTTGTTTTTATTTGTCTTTTCCATCTGGATTTTTCGTTTTTGCAGGCTATCGAATAGGTGTCGGATGTCTATTGGATCTGTACTTACTTTACGGGTTACTAGCTGGTACACGTAACGATCAATGTTTGTGAAGTCCCCGTTTTGCAATGCACCACGCCACGTCGCATTCAGCTGTGGTCGCCATAGTGTTTCCAGTTCCTTCCTTCGCTATTTTGTAGGCTTGTGGTGGCCAATCCTTTTAGCCAGTTCTTCGAAGGCATCATAAGAGGTCTCTTCTTTTATTTTGTTTAATAGTTCATCGAGGCTCTCGTCGTCGGGCGCTGTCTGGTTTGTTTGAGTACTTGCATCACAGGTCTGCGTTGTTACTCCATTTTTTCGCGGGACATCTGGGGTTATTTCCACATCCGTTTGAACGTCCTGGTCATATGTTGGTATTTCTACCTGTTCCCACTTGTGTGTTTGTAACCATTCTTGTACGGAGGTCCTGTTCATTGTATTGATATTTTGTCTCATTTTCCAATAATGTCCTGGATCTCTCTTTTTGTGTTTTGGTTTTCAGCTATAAGTTTCTCTAAGCTGTTCATTTGTTTAGTGATGGTTTCCATTGCTTCTATAAGCGTGTATGCTATGGGAGTTTCCGTTTTCCTTATCGGGTCAGGTTCTGTATCCTTGAACGAGGTATTCAACAGTTTCCTTTTTTTGGTGGCGTCACCACCTAGGGAATTACACCTCTGGTGGCCACTTTTCATGTTGAGTCTGCTATGTACTAGCAGTTTACTGTCTTCGCCTTCGAAAACGATTGTTTCGGAGCTTATGTTGCTTCCTGCTCGGCCACTTGTCACTTGTTTTGACATGTCACCGGTCTGGAACAGAAACAAAATAAGGGAGTGCGCGAGCAACGAACCGCTATGTCTTGTATCAGGTTGCGAAATCAAGTTGCAAACTGCGCTAGTAACGCGCCACTTATTTTATTGGTCCGTTCTCGAGATAGTTAAGTTATTACTTTTCTTTATAATTTCTAATTCTACGTGTTTAAAAATAATGTTTCGGTCTCGCGGTTTCGAACTCGGTCCAGTCGCTTAGGAGTCGTGCACGCTAAGTACTGCACCACTTCTATAGTTTGTTCTACCTTTTGTTTTATGGTACATAAGTAAAGCGCGCCGTTTGCGAGAATTTAGGAAGTGTACACTACACGTATTTAGGAAGCGAGTTTTAGGTTAGTTAGTTCAATGAAAATATGAACGACGAAGTTTTAAATTTAACATTTTTCACTGAAGCCTGGTTTCATCTAAATGGATACATTAATTCCCAAAACATGCGCATGTAGAGTGTTGACAACCTACATTCTTTTAGAGAGACACCACTACATCCAATCAAGGTTTGTTGGTTAGCAATTTCAAGACGCAGAATGATCGGTACAATATTTTTCGATGGTAATTTAAACGCTGCCACTTATTGAGTCACTATTTTGCAACAATTTATTAACGAACTTCATGATGATGAACTCCAAAATGGCTTCTTCCAACAAGATTCTGCTTGACCGCACATTGCCCGTGAAACATTAAATTATCTTCATGAATTCTTCTTGTTAATGTCTTGCAGTTAAATTATCGAAATAATGAAGTATTTACTTTTTGATTAATAATTTATAATTCCTTTGAAGTTCCTTTTATTTTATTATACACGTTAAGAAATAATATTAATTTAAAAATTTGTTCCAGGAAATGGAAACGAAATCTATATATTTATACTTTTTTTATATTTGTGAGTCGGATATGAACAGTCACATTTTCGTAATGCTCGAAGTAGACATAATCCATAGCATTATTATGTTGCTTTAATATTTGTTTTATATTTTAGTTTAATCGAAAAAAAGTGTAACAAATGTTAGAAAAGCAGTTAGAAAGTAGCAGTTAGAAAATATGTATGCAGTCCAATTAGATGAACTGATGTAATGATTGTATTCCGAAATTTACAAATGAATTTACATTTGTTTAAGGATTAAGACAAATCGCTTATATTTTGCTTATACAGTGTGGGACATAATAGAAATACTACATATCAGAAAATCACTCCAGGAGTATAGAAGAAGGCGAGCGGTTCTACTAGGTGGCAGGAACGATAAGGCTATGAATAATCAGTGGTTTAGCACAAGTTTCCAATTCTGACAGGAGTCCTGCCGGGACACTGCAGATTTAGAAAACACATCAATACTCTAGGGCCTAGGTCTAGAAGATCACCTTTGACATACAGGGTTTTACGTTTACACCCTGCAGAGCTGTAAAGTACCTAGGGGTGTGGTTGGATCCAAAACTAACATTCACCGAGCACATTAGCAGAACCGTTCAAAAGGCAGAAAAGACGATGACTGCCATCGCCAGCCTTATGCCGAACAGCGAAGGACCCAAGGCATCCAAGAGGAGACTATTATCGAGTGTGATACACTCTCAACTATTATATGCTGCACCAGTTTGGCATTCGATATCAAGCAACCGAACACAGCTACAGAGACTCGGAAGAATTACACAGATGATAGGCAGTTTGCTCTGCATATCCGAACTATATCAGCCGAAGGGGTAGGAGTCATTGCAGGAAATCCTCCTATAGAATTGCAAATTAAAGAGAGACGTGACAGATACAGAGGAATCGAGAAAACAACAGCCAGAGAACAGTTATTAGAAAAGTGGCAAGAAAAATGGGAAAACGGGACATATGCACGCTGGACCTACAAATTAATCCCGGATATCTACAAGTGGATCAACAGAAGTCAAGGAGAGATTGATTACTTCTTAACCCAAGCACTATTAGGACATGACTGCTTCCAAAAATACCTGTAGGATAGAAAGATAGTGGACTCAATTAAATTCCGTTACTGTGAAAACATCGACGACGCAGAACATACTCTCTTCTTCTGCTATAAATGGGACAATCTAAGGGAAATATATATAAATAACAGGAAAATTATTTAATGCTAAGAATATGATGAATAGCCTGGTAGAGTCAGCGAGAACATGGGAAACCACATATACAACTATCCGACAAATTATGGAAACAAAAGAGAAATTAAACAGCAAATAAAACAAACGGCCATTGCACTGAAGACAGACAAGACTAGATAGACAAGACTAGACAGACAAGACTAGACAGACAAGACTACAAAGACAAGACTAGACAGACAAGACAGAAGGCAAAAAAAAGGTCTAGAGGAAGATGACAGTCTCTGCAGCGCAGCAATCACCATACATCAGTTCAAAGACTGCGGAGCATCGCTCCGTAAGAGACAAATGTACTTTGGAGCCCATTGCTTGAACGAAGATGATTTGCAATCATTGAATACCACCCAGATCTTGAAATGCCTAAAGGATTCTAGACTAGAGGAGGCGCTCCAAATGGGTAAGTGTACCAACGATAAGAGGAAGGGGGTGAGATAAAATAAAGGTCGCAGTACAAGTCTCCACCGAAATCTACAAATAGTGGTCGGGTGAACAAAGGGACTTCGTTTTGTACCTATTTTCTCCAAAAAACGCTTTGCATGTGCGCGGCTTGTCTTTATTCCGAAATGGGTCCAAAATTGAAGGGCAACAGGATCGGAAAAAATAAGCAGGGAGTTCCATATCTGTGAGGACACTTGAAGACATCGCCGCACTCAGAGCATAAATTGAGCGGTCTCCAACGTGTTTTGCCAGGAAAAATGCTTCAGCACGTCAGATATGCGTTCGAACGATATGGCGAATTTTGTAGTATGACCTTAAGCTACAGCCTTATAAGATTATGAATGCCTTAGGAGTTTGTCCAGCAGATTGGGGAATGCGTAGAAATTGTTGTAATGCTATCCTTACATCTATGTATTCTTTTGTCTGGAAAAACGACGAACTGCATTTCCATCTTTTTGCCATTGTGAATTTTTGTTATTAGGCTGCAGGAAACTCCTACCAACTACATTTTCAGCTCAAAAATCATCATTTGGTGTGCTTCCTCCTCTGTAGGCATCGTGAGGCCTGTTTTTTAACCGTATGAGGAGTACGTCCGATGAGGATGTTCGATGATCACTGGCAAACACCACTACCGATATTGAATTACACTAAGAAAGGGGAACTTTTTGGATTCTATGTAACCGCGAAATTTCCAAAAAACTATATTCTTACTTCTCATCTCATAAATAGCATAGACTTTCTCTGTGTTCGTGTAAGCCCGGGATTCTCAGAATCCGAAATCCCGGTTGCCGCCTCTTGTTGACGGATTATATATAAAAATCCCGGCGGCAACCGGGATTTCGGATTCTGGGAATCCCGGGCTTACACGAACACAGAGAAAGTCGGAGTTCTCTGACAAACTTCCCCGTAAAACTAACACATACATCGGCACCTTCTAGATCAATACGCTAATCCAACCAGGATAATCCAACTACACAATATACCATTAGAATTAGACAAAGAAAAGATCCAGATCCTCGCACTACAGGAGACACGTTTTATAGATGAAAACATAGTAAACTATGGTAATTACCGTATATTCAAGAATAAAACTGAAAAACGAGTCCACAAAAGGTACCCCTGGCCTTTGTAGTAAACAAAAAATGTTTAGGATCAGTGAAAGAAGTCACACCACAGTGAACAACAGCCACATAGAATGACTATGCGCATCCAGTGCGGTAGCAAAAAGAACACATTAGTCAATGTACACGTACCTACGAATGGGAAGAACAAAAAAGATCCAAGGAGAACAGATATATTTTGGCAAACATTAGAGAAAATAATGAACAAAATCCCAAAGGAAGATACTACAATCCTACTAGGAGATTTCAACGCACAAATTGGCAGAGAAAAAAATTATCAGAAAACAGTTGGGAAATTAAAATTGGAAAAAAACAGTTGAAAAAAAACACAGTTTTTAAAAAAATTTATCAGAAAACACAAATTCACCAATAAAAATGACTTCATGCTCATCGAACTCTGTCAACAGAACAACCTCAAAATCATGTCAACCTCCCTCCGAAAATCATCTAAAAATCAAGAGACTCCAATATAGTCCGTCGGCGAATTCCAAATCGATCATATCGCAATCACACACCCGGCACAAAGAGAGATCCATGATGTACAACTCTTCAAAGCTTCTTCCCAAAGATTATAATTTCCAGAAGATCACTGTATACATATTGTCAACCAAGTTGACATCATTAATATACACTAATCTAAAAAAAAATTCTTAAAAACAACTACTTCACTGGCAAACACCACAACCGATATATTGAATTACACTAAGAAAGTTTTTGGGTTCTATGTAACCCCGTAATTTTCAAAAAACTGTATTCTTGATTTGCAGAGGTGCGAATATAGACTCAGACTACTATCTACCAAGAATTAAAATAAAATTCACTCCAAATAGAATACGTAAAAAACACACCTGCAGAAATTCGACACAAAAATGATCAAGGAAACCAACATAAAATAAGAATGGGATAAAGAACAGGCAAACAACTGGGCAGACTTCCACAGGAAAATAGTACAAAAGGCAAAAGAACTAATTTCACTTAAGAAGAACGCAGAACAAACGTGGTGGGACTCGAAAGAATGTGAGAAAGCACTTGAAAAACGAAAACGGACATTCCCAACCTACAACAGTATAAAATCACCAAGAACACAACAGAAATGTAATGAAACATGAAAAGAGGTCAGGAAAATTTTCAGACAAACCAAGAGAAAATTTATGAAAGAACAGTTAATGTCCATAGGGGAAATTTCAGGAACTACAACATAAGAGACTTCTACATAACATTCGCAGGTAAAATCAAAGGCTGCACACCACAAAACATATGTTTCAGAAGAGAAACAGGAAAGCTAGCACTCACGAATCAAGAAAACTGCAGAGAACTAGCAAGATATTTTTCTAATCTATTAAACTGCCAAGAATCCACCTCAAGATTCCCCAGAGAAAAAATAGCAGAAAGTCACACGGATTCACCACCAACCACACAAGAAGAAATCAATAGACACATTCAAAGGCTCAAGAACAACAGAACATCCGGAGAAGATGGAATCATTGCGGAATTAATGAAAAACCAAACCAGGTAGGACCAAACTCACTGCCAGGGTTCACACAAATAATCGAAGAAATTTGGCAAAACGAAAAATTACCAGAAGACTGGAAATTCGCACTCATACACCCACTACATAAAAAGGGGGACAGACCTGATGTGAACAACTACAGAGGTATCTCCCTATTACAAGTCGTCATCGACAAGGTGTCAGACAAGGAGATGGCCTGTCCACGCTACTCTTCAATGTGGCTTTAGACAAAGTGATGAATACGAATACGAATGGGGTATCCCATTTCAAATACCTTGGAGAAATTTTAGAACCTACAGGAGGAGAAAAAATAGCGCAAAAAACTATATAGCGTCAACAGAAAATGATGAGAGCATTCTTCAAAACACGAGACATCTACAACAAACAATGTCTGTCATTACACACAAAAGTTAAACACTACAACACGGTAGTGAAACCAGAACCACTGTATGCGAGTAAGACGCTTACACTCCACACAAAAAGAGATTTCGAAAATCTTCTAAAAGATGAAAGGAAAATCGTTAGAAAATTGTATGCCCAAAACAAACAGAAAAAGGATACAGAAACAGAACAAAATCCAACCTCGCTTCAGACATCAGGAGACTCAAATATTATGGACACCTTCACAGAATACCCGAAACCAGGATCGCCAAGCGATTCCTGACATACATACAGAGAGTCAAGACGACAACTTCATGGATAGTCCAAGTAAGAAAAGATCTGGAAGAAGCACAAATAAACATTACAGAAATAGAAAATAGAGAGACATACAGACAAAAGGTTAAAAAATGGGAAGTGATGTCAGAGAATGAGAAGCCCAAGAAGATCGTGACAAAGTGGACGGAAGAAAGGAAGAGGATCCATGGAGAAAAAATGAGGAAAGCGTGGGAAAATAGAAGAAAAGTCACAAAATGAAGTCAAGTTTGCTTTGCGTGATTCCATAGGGTCCAAACACTAATTTATAATGCTAATTTATAATAACGCGAACCACCAGTGGTACGTGAGGCCTATAAAGGTGGTACGCGAGAAAACAACAGTCGGTATATACTTGTCTTATATATAAAATAAGCATTGGCTGAATTTTATTGAAAATATATTTATTCTCACATTTTATATTGTAAATGGCAATACTGTTGTTGGTGAGGATTCAGCGGGGGATTCCTGTTCGTTTCAAAATTTGTAACTCTTTTTTTCTTTATAATAAAAATCGAGGCTTTGACATTAAGGTTTCATAACTATAACAATCTGTTGCAAATATCAGTATTTCTTATTACACTACAACTTTTGAGAATATGTAAAGGGTGCGGTTGCCAAAACTGCATTTTTTAAATAACTGTAAGATAAAAACGGTTGCATTTTTTTAAATTCTATTGATATCATGTTAATCTATGTTAAAAAGCATTTAAGCATCATTAAACATTTGTTAAAAATAACATTATTAATTCTTGCAGGCGATGCCTAAAATTGGTCATTACATCACAGAGCATCTGATGAAAGACTCTTTCGATTTCATAACGGATTCAAAATTCAAACGGATTGATTTCATAACCTTCAGTTCGCAAATCACCCGATGCACCGGATGACCCAATGATCCGGGATCGATTGATGCATCAGGTGATATGCCGGAACGGATCGATTCTTTGGCCGGCCCATTCACCCGATCCCACCTCATGCGATTTTTCCTAGTGGGGTTATTTTAAAATTTTCCAAGAACGGTCTCGTACTCTTGAAGAACTGAAGGCGAGAATCCATCAGGAAATCGAAAGAATCCCTCACTAGATGTTCCCTGATGTAATGACCAATTTTAGACATCGCCTGCAAGAATGCATCGATTGAGATGGAAAACACCTAAATAAGGTTATTTTTAACAAATGCTTAATGTTTCTTAAATGCTTTTTAACGTAGATTAACATGATATCAATATAGTTTGAAAAAATGGAACTGTTTCTTTCTGAGAGTTATTTGAAAAATGCAGGTTTCGCTGCCGCACCCTGTACATACATCACAGCTTTTTTAGTTTGTTGGTACACGCGATTTACATTGTACTTGAATAAAAAAGTTTGGGAACCGCTGGTTTAGAAAATGTAGTAGTTTTAGCCTAGCTATTATTAACAACAAATATGATAGGTTTAGAGAAAAGTTTTTCGGAAATGAATTTAACTTTTGTACAAAGATAACGAGACGATATGAAAGCGAATAATTTACATACTCTTGTAAAAGAATCATCCTCCTAAAGTACTTCTATTTGGTATTAATTATTGATTATCCATACACACATAAATTCTTGATATAGACAATGTTAATTATATGCATTAATTTAATGAGTTACCACTATAAAGAAACAAAGAATTGCACAAAACGTGCTATATCTAATATGATTCACTAATTGAACTTACATTATCGCTTATAAATTATCATAATTAAATGAATAATTGCCAACTAGACAGTTTGGTAAACACACATTTTATGACCCATCGGCCAAACAAAGCGAAAATAAAATTGTTGAATATAAACAAATTGGGATAATTGTTGATAATTATGCAATTTAACACATTTGGTCTAAAACGTTTATAAACCATAAATAATTATTTTGTCTGCCTTAAAAGATAACAGAAAACAACTCGGACACAAGTCTACATTACTATAATATGCAGTCTAGTGATGTAACGAATGCCAATAAGCCTTTGCGAATATCTGCCGTCGATATTCTCGAATGCGAGCATTCACAATCAGGTAAATTAATTTTGAGGTTAGAAAGTGATGAGTGATTTGTTAAAATGAGTAAATTAGTTTTTACTTCTGCTAAAATATGCAATGCTGAACGAGCT